>QJPP01001295.1:0-364185 GCA_003996215.1 Jaltomata sinuosa
TTCATGGGTGACACTTTCAGAAAAACCCAATCATCAACCTCAAACTCCAAATCTCTTCTCCTCACATCTGTATAGAACTTCTGATGACTCTGAGCTGTCTTCAATATTTCCCTATTAAGCTGAACATTCTCCATATCCTCATGAACCAAATTTGGCCTAATCAAGGCTGCCTCACCTACCTCAAACCAGCCAACAGGTGATCTGCACCTACGCCCATAAAGTGCCTCATGTGGGGCCATATGGATGCTGGAATTGAAGTTGTTATTGTATGCAAACTCTATGAGAGGTAAGTGATTATCCCAAATACCTTTGAAATCAATCACACAAGCTCTCAACATGTCCTCTAATGTCTGAATGGTACGCTCTGCCTGACCATCCGTCTGCGGATGAAATATTATGCTGAGGTTTACTTGAGTACCAAGACCTTTATGAAAGGATCTCCAAAAATGAGTTGTAAACTGAGTACCCCTATTGAGATGATAGACAAGGGAACCCCATACAACCTAACTATCTCGCTGATGTAGAGTCTAGCATAATCTTCTGCTGAATCTGTAGTCTTAACCGCTAAGAAGTGGGCTGATTTGGTTACCCTGTCCACAATCACCCAAATGGGGTCATGCTGTCTGCGAGTACGAGGTAAGCCTATAATGAAATCCATGTTGATCACTTCCCACTTCCAAGTAGGAATACTAATCTCCTGAGTCACACCTCCCAATATCTGATGTTCTACCTTCACCTGCTGACAGTTAAGACACTTGGCCACAAAATCTCTGATGTCCCTCCTCATCCCATTCCACCAATAGACTTCACGTAGGTCACGTTACATCTTGGTGGCACCAATATGAATAGAATATCTGGAATTATGAGCCTCTGTTAGGATCCACTGTCTCAAATCATCCACATTAGGGACACATAGATGACCCTGGTAGCGAATCACACCATCCCCCCTTGGGAGAAAATCTCTACCCTCTACTGATGATCCATACTTTTTAATTGAAGTAAGATGGGATCACTATCTTTATTCTCCTTCACCACGGCTACTAGAGAAGATTCTGACCCATTCTGAACTACCACACCGTTGTATGTTATGTCCATAAGGCAAACTCCTAGGCGAGCAAGCCTAAGAACGTCCTTAGCCAATTCTTTTCTTTCTTTCTCAACATGAGACACACTACCCATATACAGCCTGCTGAGGGCATCGACCACAACATTAGCTTTACCTGGATGATAGAGCACATTCATATCATAGTCTTTGAGGAACTCGAGTCATCTTCTCTGATGAAGATTCATCTCTTTCTGGGTGAACATATATTGGAGGCTCTTATGATCTGTGAATACGTCTACATGAACACCATACAAGTAGTGTCTCCAAATTTTCAAGGCAAAAACAACTGTTGCAAGCTCAAGATCATGAGCCGGATAATTCTTCTCATAAATCCACTACTAAAAAAATGCCAATAAGAGACGGCCAAAAGGGACGCTGGCCGTCGCTTTTTTGGCCAAAAGCGACGGTAAAACGATGGCCTCACTACCGTGGGAAAATGGCCTATCGCTTTTCCAGAAGCGACGGACAGCGATGCAAAGGCAAAAGCGATGACTTTTTTTTTTCATTTTCCCAGAAAAGCCACGGACAGCGTCGCTTTTCCTGGTAATTTTTTTCAGAAAAGCGATGTTGTCCGTTGCTTTTTCTGGTAATTTTTAAAAAAAAAACAGAAAAGCGACATTGTCCGTCGCTTTTTCTGGAAAAATTTTAAAAAAAATTCCAGAAAAGCGACGGACAAAAGAAACGATGTCCATCGCTTTTCTGCATTTTTTCCAGCAGCAAAAATCTGCATTTTTAATATGCACCACCTGCCATTTCAAAAACCTATTCAATACAGCCCAAACCAGTAATTACAATTCATAAAACAATTAAAACATTAACAACAAACTAAAAATAAAGTAAAAATCTACTAATCACATAAAAGGTCCACCAAAAGGACCTATAAAGTATTTAATAACAATAAAAAAAGTGTCAAAAAATGTCAACTTGTGTCAAAATATAAAAGAAAATGAGGCAATCCTAATGAGGGGTAGTATCCACATACTCCTCCTCATTTTCACTAGTCTCAGTAACGTCGTCACTTGATGACGAGGAGGAAGGAGTAGGATCTATACTACGACGGCGATGACCAACAAAGGACGACATTTGTTGTTGAAGAGTCTGGACGGTCTTGGACAAATCATCAGTGGCCTCAGTCCGTTTTCTCTCGGATTCTGCCAAGGCCCTAGTAAGATCTGCATTCTGCTGCGACATATGTGCAAGCTGGATTCCATCAACCGCCTCAGCCTGGCGCGAGGATCCAATACCATCAAGTCCTGACTGGATTCATCTCAAATCATTCCTCGAGCCTAGACCATAGACTCTCCCCTTTTGTCTCCTCCTGTCACTTTTTCGGTCCATATTTGAGTGGCTTCCTCGTTTGTAGGCTCGGTCGGCAAGCCCAAACCTTGCTGATTTTGGCTATACTCAGACAAAACATGTCCAAACTCATCCTACATATAAAAAATAAAAATTATAATATATAGGCATTTTGAGCCCTCTGCTCGACCCATACATCTGGATCTGACTCTTTTTTATGTCTCGTATGTGGCCTTTCTTAAAGAGCTCAGCCTGAGTCGGAGGGCGCCCCAAGTCCTTCTCCTGCAAACAAAATAAATTTAACATAATAAAGTAATATAATTAATATTATTTAATCAAATTTATATAAACATATATATAAGTTAAAAGGTTAATATTATTACTTACCATATCCCTTGCAACGTCCGTTAAACTCTTTGCACCATAGTGTGCAAGATCCACCTTTAATACTGCATCTGGCTTTCTTGCCTTGTTCAGACAATGCTTTGAACTCTTCCGAATCTCAATACTTCTGAAGCTGCTCATGAAGATGAGGTAGAAGCCAAGATCCACACTTCTTATTATCCCGAATTTTTTTAAGCCATTGTCGTAGCCTGGCACTGGCCTTCCTCGCGAAAGTAGTGGAAATGATCTTATTGTACTTTCGCTTCCAAGTACACATTGTCTGAAAGAAAAAAATGATTAGTGTTAGATGATATATATATATATATATATAGTGTATATATATACCTTAAACTCATCAAATATGGCTTGTTGGATCGATCTTGGAATCTCTGACCAGGAGCTCCAAGGTTCTGTAAAAACTTTCCTAACTGCCTCCTTTAGAGCATGCCGGGGCTCTTTTGTGGGATACCACCTATAAAGAACATAATAAGCATCAAGTGATAAATAATTAATGAATATGAAAAAATAAACTTATCAATTAATTAGAAAAAAACTTACGATGATCCTTCAGGGCGAATCATGACTCTGCCAATGGTGTCCTTCTCGTCGGGTCTCAGATTCACGTCGTCCACTTCCTCCTCAGAAAGTGCTGATGCAGGTAATGGCAGAAGTCTATGACGCTGAGTCAATGGGGGTGTAGAGGTCTGTGTGTCAGACTCAGAGCTAGTATCTCTAAGTCGCAAGCCTGATAAGTGGGGGGAAGAAGAATCACATGGGGATGGCGTACCAGATGGTAATTTAGTAGTCCCGCTGCCATGTGGCGTAGGCATAGAGGGTGTAGGCATGAAAGTCATGTGATGATGAGAAGTAGTGGGTCTAGGACCATGATAATCTGTGGGATTCCCAGTGCCATAGGGGATAGACACTGGTGGAGTAGAGCGAATCTGTGGTGAAGATGAAAGACGACCTAGAATATCGTCATGCTCTATAGTCCTCCTAGAGTTCTTCCTAGACTTACTAGACTTGCTAGTACTAGTTTTACTAGGACGACCTCGATCACCATCACCTGATGACATCTGTATGCATAACCCAAAACTAATTTAAAATTTCCAAATTCAAGAAACTAATTCAAAACTAACACTAACCTAAAGTTAAAAACTAATAGCAAGCATTAACTTAAACTAAGGTTCACAAAGACTAACAACTTAAACTAACAAACTTAACTTAAAAATCTTAACTTAAAAAAACTTAGATTCAAGAAACTAATTCAAAAGGTTAAAGTTAAATACTAATTCAAGATTCTAAAATAAAACTCAAAACTAATTCAAGAACCTATTTCAAATTCAAAGTTTCCAAATTCAAGTCAAAATCTTATTCAAGAACATAATTCCAAATTCAAGAACCAACCTAATTCTAGTTCAAAAAATCATTCTTCAAGTTGAAAACTAATTCTTAACTCAAAACTAACAATTTAAATTAACAAACTTAACTTAAAAAAGCTTAACTTAAAAAAATATAGATTCAAGAACCTAATTCAAAAGGTTAAAGTTAAATACTAATTCAAAATTCTAAAACAAAACTCAAAACTAATTCAAGAACCTATTTCAAATTCAAAGTTCCCAAATTCAAGTCAATAATCTTATTCAAGAACATAATTCCAAATTCAAGAACCAACCTAATTCTAGTTCAAAAAAAATCATTCCTAAATTTGAAAACTAATTCTTAACTCAAAACTAACAATTTAAACTAACAAACATAATTTAAAAAAACTTAACTTAAAAAAACTTAGATTCAAGAACCTAAAATTCAAAAGGTTAAAGTTAAATACGAATTCAAGATTCAAAAACAAAACTCAAAACTAATTCAAGAACCTATTTCAAATTCAAATTCCCAAATTCAAGTCAATAATCTTATTCAAGAACATAATTTCAAATTCAAGAACCAACCTAATTCTAGTTCAAAAATCATTCCTAAAGTTGAAAACTAATTCTTAACTCAAAACTAACAATTTAAACTAACAAACTTAACTTAAAAAAGCTTAACTGAAAAAAACATAGATTCAAGAACCAAATTCAAAAGGTTAAAGTTAAATACTAATTCAAGATTCTAAAACAAAACTCAAAACTAATTCAAGAACCTATTTCAAATTCAAAGTTCCCAAATTCAAGTCAATAATCTTATTCAAGAACATAATTCCAAATTCAAGAACCAACCTAATTCTAGTTCAAAAAATCATTCCTTAAGTTGAAAACTAATTCTTAACTCAAAACTAACAATTTAAACTAACAAACTTAACTTAAAAAAACTTAGATTCAAGAACCTAATTCAAAAGGTTAAAGTTAAATACTAATTCAAGATTCTAAAACAAAACTCAAAACTAATTCAAAAACCTATTTCAAATTCAAAGTTCCCAAATTCAAGAACATAACTTCAAATTCAAGAACCAACCTAATTCTAGTTCAAAAAATCATTTCTAAAGTTGAAAACTAATTCTTAACTCAAAACTAACAATTTAAACTAACAAACTTAACTTAAAAAAGCTTAACTTAAAAAAACATAGATTCAAGAACCTAATTCAAAAGGTTAAAGTTAAATATTAATTCAAGATTCTAAAACAAAACTCAAAACTAATTCAAGAACCTATTTCAAATTCAAAGTTCTCAAATTCAAGTCAATAATCTTATTCAAGAACATAACTCCAAATTCAAGAACCAACCTAATTCTAGTTCAAAAAATCATTTCTAAAGTCTAAAACTAATTCTTAACTCAAAACTAACAATTTAAACTAACAAACTTAACTTTAAAAAGCTTAACTTAAAAAAACTTAGATTCAAGAACCTAATTCAAAAGGTTAAAGTTAAATACTAATTCAAGATTCTAAAACAAAACCCAAAACTAATTCAAGAACCTATTTCAAATTCAAAGTTTCCAAATTCAAGTAAATAATCTAATTCAAGAACATAATTCCAAATTCAAGAACCAACCTAATTCTAGTTCAAAAAATCATTCCTAAAGTTGAAAACTAATTCTTAACTCAAAACTAACAATTTAAACTAACAAACTTAACATAAAAAAACTTAACTTAAAAAAACATAGATTCAAGAACCTAATTCAAAAGGTTAAAGTTAAATACTAATTCAAGATTCTAAAACAAAACTCAAAACTAATTCAAGAACCTATTTCAAATTCAAAGTTCCCAAATTCAAGTCAATAATCTTATTCAAGAACATAATTCCAATTTCAAGAACCAACCTAATTCTAGTTCAAAAAATTATTCCTAAAGTTGAAAATTAATTCTTAACTCAAAACTAACAATTTAAACTAACAAACTTAACTTTAAAAAGCTTAACTTAAAAAAACTTAGATTCAAGAACCTAATTCAAAAGGTTAAAGTTAAATACTAATTCAAGATTCTAAAATAAAACCCAAAAATAATTCAAGAACCTATTTCAAATTCAAAGTTCCCGAATTCAAGTTAATAATCTAATTCAAGAACCTAATTTCAAATTCAAGAACCAACCTAATTCTAGTTCAAAAAATCATTCCTAAAGTTGAAAACTAATTCTTAACTCAAAACTAACAATTTAAACTAACAAACTTAACTTAAAAAAATCTAAGATTCAATACCTAATTCAAAAGGTTAAAGTTAAATACTAATTCACGATTCTAAAACAAAACCCAAAACTAATTCAAGAACCTATTTCAAATTCAAAGTTCTCAAATTCAAGTTAATAATCTAATTCAAGAACATAATTTCAAATTCAAGAACCAACCTAATTCAAGAACATATATAATTCATGTTCAAAAAAGAACCTAAACTAATTAAGGTTCACAAGCTAATAGCAAGCATTACCTAAACTAAGCTTCACAAACTAATAGCAAGCCTAAACTAAGATTCACAAACTAATTAGCAAGCCTAAACTAAGGTTCACAAACTAATAGCAAGCCTAAACTAAGGTTCACAAACTAATAGTAAGCCTAAACTAATTAAAGTTCATAAATTAAGAATATAATCTAAAAATAGAATTTTTCACTATCAATTTCTCAAAATCCAACAACAACAACAACAACAACAACATATACACCATAGTCTAGAATTTAACAACAACAACATACACTAGTCTAGAATACACTATCAATTTTCGAAAAACAAAATACCTAAATTAAACCCTAACCTTCAAACAAACAACACAACTAACCTCAAAATTGGAGGAGGTTGGAGGAAGGAGGTTGAGCAAGTGGTAGAGGGACCAGCGGAGGAGGAGCGGCGGTAGAGGAACCGGCGGTGGAGGGAGCGGCGGGGCAGTGGCGGAGGAGAGGAGAGGAGGAGAGAAAAGAGAAAGAGAGAAATGAGGGAAAGAGACCCCCGTCAGGTCTCTATATAATTAATGAAGCGACGGACAGCGTCGCTTCTATCCGTCACTTTTTTAAATGAGTTGACCGCATCTTGACCAAAAAGCAACGGACAAAAGCGACGTTGTCCGTCACTTTCTTATTTTTTTTAAATATAAATTTAATTTTAAATAAAGCAACAGATAGCGTCGCTTTCTTTAAAATTATTTTTTATTTTTTTTTAATATTTGCGACTTTGTCTATCGCTTATATTAAAAAAATAAAAATTAATTATTTATAAATATTTTTGGCGCAAAAATCCGCCAAAAAAGAGACAGAAATAGAGACGTTGTCCGTCTCTTATGTAAAAAAAATTATAAATTAAAAAAAAATAAAAAGAAAAGGACAACGTCGCTTTTCATTAGCGACGTTGTCCGTCGTTTTTCTATCCGTCCCTTTTTGAGCTATTTTTAGTAGTGATCTTAGGCCGTCTGGAGGTATAATCTATGACCTTACCATGCTGCATCAAGACACAACCCAAGCCAACTCTGGATGCGTCACACAGTAAATCACAAAACAATATAACCCTTTTAGTAGAGCCAAAACTGGAGTTGTAGTCAACCTGGTCTTCAAACCTAAGAAGCTCTTCTCACATTTGTCTGACCACTGGAACTTAACCTTTTTCTGAGTCAACCTGGTCAACGGAGTAGCTATGGATGAAAATCCCTCAACAAACCTCCTGTAGTAACCATCCAAACCCAAAAAGCTCTTGATGTCTGTCAGAGAAGTGGGTTTAGGCCAGTTCCTAACTGCCTCCATCTTCTGTGAATCAACTCAGATGCCCTCACTAGATACCACATAATCAAGGAACGCAACTGACTTCAACCAGAATTCACACTTGCTGAACTTAGCGAATAACTAGCGATCCTTGAGAGTTTGCAGTTTGCAGTACAACTCTCAAATAATCTGCATGCCTCTCTTCGCTCCGAGAATAAACAAGGATATCATTAATGAAAATAATGACGAACATGTCCAAGTACTACTTGAACACCCTTTTCATCAAATCCATAAAATCTGCAGGAGAATTCGTTAGTCCAAAAGACATAACTACAAATTCATAGTGACCATACCGAGTTCTAAAGGTTGTCTTTGGAATGTCACAATCTGACTATGAGCTGGTGATAGCCAGATTTGAGGTCGATCTTAGAGAAGCAACTGGCATCTTGAAGCTGGTCGAACAGATCATCAATCCAGGGGATGGGATATTTGTTCTTCTTTGTTCAACTGATGGTAGACGATACACATCCTGAGAGAACCATCTTTCTTACGCACGAAAAGCACTGAAGCACCCCATGGAGAGATGTTGGGTCTAATGAAGCCCTTATCTAAAAGGTCTTTCAGCTGTTCCTTCAATTCCTTAAGGTTAGTTGGAGACATTATATAAGGAGGAATTGAGATAGGTTGGGTATCTGGAAGGAGATCTATTCCAAAGTCGATTTCCCTTTTGGGAGGAACTCTGGGAAGATCTTCTGAAAATACTTCTGGGAATTCATTCACCACTGGGACTGACTCAAGAGTTGGGGTCTCAAAATTTGAATCCTTAACCCGAACAAGATGATAGATATACCCTTTGAAAATCATTTTTCTGGCCTTAAGATAAGAGATGAATCGACCTACAGGAACTGAGGTATTACCCTTCTATTTTAGGACTGGTTCATTACGAAATTGGAACCAAACTATTCTGGTTCTACAATCAACTGAGGCATAATAGGAGTGTAACCAATACATGCCTAGAATAATATCAAAGTCAGTCATTTCTAACTCTACTAGATCGGCTGAGGTGACTTTCTGGGAAACTGTGATAGGGCAATTTATGTATACCCGTCTAGCTATGACTGGGTCACCAACAGGAGTAGAGACTGAGAAAGGTTCTAGGAGGATTTCTAGACTGACACCTAAGTCTACTGCTATAGAGGGAGTCATAAAAGAAATTATAGCTCTAGGATCCTATAATGCATATACATCAAGATGAAACACTCGTAACGTACCCGTGACCACATCAGGAGAATCCTCATGGTCATGTTGAGTCTGAAGAGCATATAATCTGTTCTAGCGTTGATCGCCACCTGCACTAGATGAGGCACCCTATTGAGTCGGGTGACCTGCTGGAGCTGAGGTAGAGATAGCTTGATTCTGTGGATGAGTATCCCTGCTCTTCTGAGAAGTCATTGGGCACTCTTTCATTCTGTGACCCTGCTTGCCACACCCAAAACAGTTTCCACTACCTGCCATATACTCATCCTGGTGGTTTCTACCACACTTGTTGCAAATTGGATGAGTACGCCCACTAGTGATGCTACCTTGGGACTTAGAGCCTGGTGCCTTATCCCGTTGATCCTGTCTGAACTTAGGCACTGAGGCACTCATAGAAGATGGGGCTGGAACTGAAGATTTCTGGTGGAACTTACCACTATCTGACCTCTGCTGCGAGTAACTGAAGTTACTTGTCCTAGCCCTCTTGGTGTCGCTTGACCTTATTTTAATCTTTCCCTCCTCAATATGTTGGGCATGAGTCATTAACCTGGAGATATCCATATCCTTCACCAACATAGAAGTCCTACACTCATTGACTACATCATCTGAAACACCTGACACAAACTTACTCATGCGGGCCCTAGAGTCAGCAACCATTGCCAGATCATATTTAGACAGCTGGGTGAACTTATGAGAGTACTCCTTCACGCTCATATCATTCTGCCTCAAGTTGATGAACTCTTGAACCTTGGAATCCCTGAGTTCAATTGGAAAAAATATGTCTAGGAATGCAGTCTGAAAACAATTCCAAGCTATTGGGCCTGCATGTACTCCTCATGACTCTTTCCATTGTTGATACCACACATGAGCCACTCCCTTCAACTGAAAAGCGGTTAAGTCTGCACTCTCAACCGGGGTGACACCCATAATCTCCATCACCTTCTGGATGTCATCTAGGAATTCTTGTGGATCCTCTTTAGACTTGGAACCATGGAACTCTGGAGGGTTCATCCGAGTGAAGTCTTAGACCCTAGCTGTTGTAGAGTTAGTCTGTGGCGGGGCTGGTGCCACAGCTTGCTGATTGACCTAGGCAGTCATAGCCTGAGAAAGCACCTGAAAGGCAGCCCTGAACTCTACATGAGTGACTTGCTCATTCAGAGGGTCTGTTAGAGCTGGTGGTGCTTGATGATTCTCATTTCTGTTTCTGTTTCCCCTTCTGTTCGCTCTTCTGGGAGGCATTTTCTATAACGCGCTGAGCAAGAGTTAGAAGGAGATTAAATAGAGTTCATACTCTAAAGCATGAGACGGAAAGAAAGAAGGGAAGTTTTTCCTAAATACATCTCAAAGCCTCTCTCTCATAAGTGTGGCGTACTTCACACCTATGAAAAAGACTCTACTCGACGCAGATTTTAGACACCCTAGGACACTTGAACCTAATGCTCTGATACCAAGTTAATCATGCCCTGAGGGTAGTCCTAGACGCGATATGGTGCTTGGTGTCATGAGTGACCCTAAGCTAACCCATGGTCTGGCATATCTAGGCATTTTAAATCAAATACAATTTGTGCGGAAGCTAAATTGGTTTAAATAAATAGGTTGGAAAAAATAATCCAAGCATATCTGAATATATAAATATCTAAGAATGTAGTAAGTCTGAAAGTAAGACTGACAACCCCAAAAGTTGATTCTAGTTCTATGTCTGAAAGCCTCTAACTGAAGCGAGTTGCTGGGATAATCCCCCAGCTAACTCTAAAAGTCTGAAAACTGAAATATAAGACTGAAATGAATAAGCATAACTATTGTCCTCAGACTATGAGGACTCACCACTGAGCTGCTGAGGAAGGACTGAAAAAGTCGCACTAAGTGCAGTCTAGATGTTGAGCGCCTGAACCTACATCATGATAAGATGTAGCACAAAAGTATGCGTCAGTACTTCGAATGTACTGAGCACGCGAGATATATGCGAAGCTGTAAAATATGAATACTGAACATGGAAATATATATACTGAAGCATGAACTAGGAGATAAACTAGATACAATGACGAAGTATTTAACATGAGCTATATGTTGAACTGAACTGAATAATTGAAGAACTGAATATAAGGTCAATGCACATACTGAGATTGACTGTGGGAGCTACTATTAACTGACATACCTCAAGCTAAGCTAACTGTGGGGCCAACCTGTAACCCTGGATAGAAGGGTGTTCATACCTTACTAAGGGTACAAACAAATATGACATGGATCCACTAAACTGATGTCCATAAGGGACAAGGGTGCCAAGCCTAATCTGATGGGTGACCCCTTTAGAACCTACGGTGGTGTCGTAGTTCTGGAACTCAGGGACTTTTATTAAAGGTATCAACCTAAAGTGATGGTTGAGTCTTTATTCATTCGTCCACTCGGTGCTAAGTCTACTCCCAACTGAATATATAAGCAATGGATGCAAACTAAAATACCGGATAGCTCAAATACTAATATAACTGAGAATGCACAATAATACTAAAAACTGAAGGCATTCAAATCATGAAGCAGGACTGACTGAGTTATCTGACTAGCAAGTATAGATTATGAGTACTAAAATCAACACATGCTAGGGTTCCTAAATTCTGTACGTATGGTTATCCTAAATTTCCAGAAAAACATGTAATGAATTTCATATAAACAACAGAATCTAAATTACAATGAATTCATAAGGTTTGAGAACCCTAGGTCTGAAGAACTAATTGAAAACTAAAGAACTGGATGGAATCTAAGGACTCAATGGGTGAAAGGGACCCATTGATGAAATTCCACATACCTGGAAGAAAATCTATAGAGTAAATCCTGGGGTTGAAGCCTGAACTTGAGAAAACCCTTTTGATTGTTCTTGAGAGGAAGAAGCGTTTTTTTCTCCAAAATTTGCTAAGTACCGATTAGTTTTGGGAGAATGGGGAAATAAGAGTGCAAATCCCTTTAATTACTCTCAAAATGACTAAGGGTCGGAGTTAAAAGGGTAAGGAAAAGACCAAAATATCCCTGGAATTAATTAAGAAAACTGCTAGGAAAAATCACAACTCAGGTTCCACGGACGGGTTTCACGGACCGTGGATTCTTTCACGGCTCGTAGAACCTTGTCGTGGTTCTTAAGCCTTTTTGTCAAGCTGCGGGTCTGAGTTCCACGACTTGGATTCACGACCTGCGAAACCATCCATGATTCGTGGAACCCTATCGTGGTTCCTGAGAGATTGATGACCCTCAGGTCTGAGTCCTACGAGATCATTCCACGACTCGTGGATCATTCCACAGTTCGTGGAAACAGGTCGTGGTTTCAGAGGAAAAGTTGGGTCTTAAGTCTGAGTTCCACGAGTGGAGTCCATGATTTGTGGACTGTTCCACGATCCGGGGTTTCACCTCGTGAACTTGACCTCAAAAAGACTGGCCTCTGTTCTGAGTTCCACGAGTCTAGTTCACAACTCGTGGACTGTTCCATGGCTAATGGATATGGCTTGTGGATCTGACTGTGACTTAAATTTTTTTATTTTTCTGGATTTTCTGAGCTGGATCTAGGCCTGGAAGTTCTGGGGTGTTACATCTCCTCTTGGCCTGAATTTTCTGACAAATTTAATCTTCATCTTCTTCTTTACATCATCTTCATCACTGTTGCTTGCCATGGTTAAAAATAAGATTTAAAATATTATGGTTGAAAATGATTTTAAATTATTTTATTTTTATTTTTAAAAATGCAGCAAGAGGTATGTTGAAAATACGGTTGAAACTTGAAACTCCTTCTCCACATGTAGTATCTGGACAAAAATCTTCATTATCATCAAATTAGTTGCAACTTGATTTTGAAACCGCCTTAAACCTGTCTTCAACCTCGTTCAACCATAAACTCATTGAACCCATTGAATCGTTGGATCGTTGAACCCATTGGATCATCCGGCTCTGATACCACTTGTTAGGTTTGAAATTGAGAGGGCGTCATGCGGAAACTTATAATTGCAAATCTTAAGGCGATAAATCAGACGAAACTTAAAATTATACTAAAAAGCATATTATTGATAGATTTGGCCAAGTGACCTACATATTAAAAACTAAAACTTAAAAGTATAAAGACTTATTGGGAGAATAATCTCCCCCAATATAAAACTCTCTAATGACTACATTGTGGATGTTATTATGTTGTGTTTGAGAAATAAAGATCTTCTATTTATAGAAGTTCAAAACTTCTCCTCCAAAAAAGAATTAACCAATTATGGAAGAGATCTTTTCCTCCAAGGAAACCTTTTCCACCAAGAAATTTTTTTTGAAGTAAAACACAATTATGGTATAATTCAGATAAAGTAGGAAATTCAGAGCAAACCCTAACAGGGTGTTTCCCCAACAATCATAGGCATGCGTCATAATGAGAATTTATCAAACGAGGGTTGGCGGCTCGAGTTTATGCAAAACTTTTTTTATCAAATTCTAATTCATTTTCCCAAGGAAAACTAAGATATTATGGCGCAGGTTAATATTTGCAACCACCAACCAATAATTAAGAACGAGAAGAAATTTGATATCTTATTACATTAATATCATGCAACACACTAAAATCTTATAAACTTTATAATCGCATTGGATTTCACAACCTCAGTAGAGGATTTAGCTACTCATACTGAAAATAAAATAATAATAATATAAGTTAAAAGAATTCATAAACTTACTTTGAATATTAAAGTTTGAAAGAATAATGACATTCTTCATTCAAGAAATTAAAAAGAGAAAAATCTTGAAACTTGTCCAAAAACTCTCAACTGCATGCGAAAAACTATACTTCAACTAAATTTTGAGAGGGGGGAGGAGAGAAAAGGGGGAGGAGGGTTTGACATATCTGAATTATTTCTAAAATACTTAGCAACATTGGATGTGATTAGTCGATCTTTTTAATAAATTTTACTAAATTTTGACCAAATATACTGACCGAGTCTAGTCAGCTTAAACAAATAATTTATTTTTTAAAAAAAATGATCAGTATCGGCCATTATTCTAACATAATTGTGGAACATTTTGACTATCGAGTGTGATTGATTTTTTAATTATTCAAAATTTTGCGCTAAAAAATCAACTGACATCGGTTAATTTTAAAATATATATATATATATATATATATATATAATCTGGGCTTAAACAGGACGAGCCAATCGGTTTTAGGCGTGTATCTAGTAGTGTCCACTTTAGCATATTTAAAAAAAACTAGTTTTGTTTCTTGTTTTGCTCATGAAAAAGGGCCAAAAAAATTATCCTCGAACTATTCAAAATAGAGTAAATATACTCTTCGTTTTATTTTGGGCTCAAAAATACCCTTGCAATTAGAAATTTGTAAGTTTGTAAGTTTGAGTTGTGAGAGATTAGGGGTTTGCCATTTAAGTGAAGTGGGCTGGTTGGGCCTGGTGGGTGGGAGGTGGGGTTGTGTCGAGTGAGTGTAAATTGTAATATGTGGATGTGGCCCATGTATATACAGTATAATATAATTCGATTTTTCCGGTTAATCAATTTAAAAAAAAAAAATCGATCCGAATTTTCAAAATTTTGAAAATGTAAATCAAAATAGACCAAATTAATTGAAAAAGCAAAACTGAAATTTCAAAAAAATTGATTCGATCGATGTTTTTTGGTTTGAGCCGAAATATGTGCAGCCCTAATGCCATCTCATGAGGTTAAAGAGACTGTTAAGTTGGATGATATTTGTGATCTCTTATGTTAACGACAAGGGTATTTTTTAGCCCAAAATGAAATGGAGGGTATATTTGCTCTATTTCAAATAGTTTGAAGATAGTTTTGGCCCTTTTTCGTTTTGCTTATAACATTAACTGCTCGATCATTCCCTAAATTATTTTTCAAATTCATTGAAATTATACACCAATTAATATGTGTATAATGGTAAAATATGCACTTCATTTATTATTATTTTCGTGCATTTTTTCTTGTTCACTATACTAAAAATAGATGTTCATTTTACGTTTTCATTTTAGAAAATCAAGAAATAATCTATCATTTAGTTTCTAATTTACCCTTATTATTAACTACATTTATTTTCTAATACATTTAACCAAATATTAAGTTATTATATTTAAAGTGTGATATGATAAAATTATCATTTTATTTATTAATTTTTAAGGAATGTGCCAAGTTAATATTGAATAAGTAAAAATGGTGGAGAAAATATTATTTAAAAGAAGTGCAAAATTCACTATGAATAAGTAAAAGTGAAGATATCATCAATAACAAGTCAAATTTAATTTAAAGCTGAAATTTTAGATGAGAAAATTGTCGTCCATAACATGGTTCATAGTTGGATAATGATAAAATCATTACATGTCATTTCTATCTTTCTTGGTCACACATTGTCTGTCATGTGAACATCATTTATCTTGGTAATGCAAAGTCTTTACACATGAAAAAGAAGTTGCCACATTCAAAAAAATAAATCCCATCAATATATATATATATATATATATATATATATATAGTCTTTACACATGAAAAAGAAGTTGCCACATTCAAAAAAATAAATCCCATCATATATATATATATATATATATATATATATATATATATATATCCCACAAGCATGCTTCAACTGATCACGCTTGCCCACAATCAATTTGAGTGTTCATTGTACATTTTGCAGTCGTCGAAGCACGTGGCAATTTTAATGGATTCAATAGTTTAAAGTTTATGAATTTTTATAGTGAAAATTTTAAATTAATGTATAATAGTAACAATTGATTCTATATTTAAATATATAAATATTTAATAAACTTTTATCATATATAAGATACAGACAAAAAATATTGAATTCTCATAAAATCCATGAGTCTTATTCTACATTTGTCGTTGCGTCTGTAGGATTCTTTAGGTCCCTACTAGAATGACTTCTTGAATGACAAGTAATAGTGTTCGTCTCTTTTGTTTTTGTTTATTTTTTGAACCAAAACCAAGAAAACAAAATTTCTGATTTGCTTAATTGAAAAGAGAAGAACTTTGAAACAGGAATATAGATGTTTTTATCTTTAAGATTCAATTATCTGAATAAAATATTTTCTCCGTTTTAATTTATTTATCCTATTTTGATTTGACACGAAATTTAAAAGTTTATTTTCCTCGTTTAATGAACAAGATATCGTAATGCCATTAATGAAAAGGTACTAACATTTTTATAAATGTTGAAAGATTAAAGGTTCTACCAGATTTTTTTTCTTTGCAAGTGCTTGGACATAAATTTTCAATATTGATTTGAAATATATATGATTTGGGTAAAGTTTAATTTGAAGATAAAATTGTGTCTGAATATCATTTTGTAAATAATATTTAAAATAATTTCTTAGTTTTTCTGAAAACATAAAACATTATTTGTATCCCACAATTGCTAGAAATTATCGTATTTCCCAAACTCTACTTAGCATTGAAATTCTAAAAAAATTGGGTCTAAGTTTTGAAAAGTTGGAAGTTCCTAATGTTCATAATTTGGGTGAAAATTGGTGTTGGCCAATTTTCAAACTTGAAATAGCCCACATGAAAAATTCTTACTATTAACAATCCTTTACTCTCTTACGCTTTGATATTCAGTGTTTTAAGAGATATTTTTGGGGAGAGCCTCGGAGTTAGGCATAGTAAAAATGCACTAGAGCGATCCCGGGAGAGGAGGGGGTTAAACCCCATTCATTTAGGTGTATGCTTAGGCATTGAGTTAGTTTTTTATTTTGGGGGGTAAACCTGAAAAACCTCTCCTAATTAAAATTAAAATTGCTAAATAAGTTCTTAAGTTAATACGAAAAACATAAAATTCAACTTGTTATTAAATTTTAAGAAGTTAAAAAACTTCAAAATCTAAATATTTTCTATTTTCAATTGTAATTTTATTTTTCTCTTCGTCTTTCACCAAGTAAACTGAAAAAATAATCAATATGTAAACTACAAAGTAAAAACACATCATTTTTCATCACTTACTCTAGTTTGATTCTTTTTATTGGAAGTTCCTTCTTCGTTTATTTTTTCTCAAATTAATTAATTTTTTACTCAATTTTTTTAAAAAGTTTGATTAATTTTTTGAGATGAGCAGTTTTGATTTTTTGTTTACTCAATTGTTGATTTTGTTTAAGATGAAGCAATTTTATGTGCACTATTTTATATTTTCTTGAAATTTCTATATAATTTTATTTTTTATTATAAAATATAAAAAATTAAAAATTCATGAAGCTTATGTTCAGTGTCTCAAAGCTTACGCCTCACCTCATATCAGGTAAAATGACTTGCCTTATTTTGCCTCGCTTTAAGTCCACACATTTTAAAACACTATTGATAGTTTGATTCTTTTTATTGTAAATTCCTTCTTCGTTTATTTTTTCTCAAATTAATTAATTTATACTCAATTTTTTAAAAAGTTTGACTATTTTTTTGAGATGAGCAGTTTTGATTTTTTGTTTACTCAATTCTTGATTTTGTTTAAGATGAAGCAATTTTATGTGCACTATTTTATATTTTCTTGAAATTTCTATGTAATTCTATTTTTTATTATAAAATATAAAAAATTAAAAATTCATGAAGCTTACGTCCAGTGTCTCAAAGATTACGTCTCACCCCATATCAGGTAAAATGACTTGTCTTATTTTGCCTCGCTTTATGCCCACACCTTTTAAAACACTATTGATATTGTGTGTCTAAATAAGAACTCAATTATTAATAAAGAGTGTTGCTCCTTTAATGTACCATATATAATTTAACAATTACGATTAATTTGATAAGTAGGTTTCGAATATGAGTTGATTAACAATACTTAATTATTGTATAGTAAGCATAGTCTATTTTATTGACATTTATAGGAAGGACATATTTTAAGGATACTGGCTAATTAGAGTTATTCATATATTAGTGATGTAGAACATTTTGTTATTTATGTATTAGTTATTTAATTTTTATTCTACATAAAATAATTCATAATTTATATATATTTTAATTATGCGAGATTATAAATTGATAATCAAACACAATACTTGATGTATCAAATCTCATATATAATAGTTAAAATGCTATCAAATATGATAGTACTAATTTTGCTAATTTTATGAGATAATGGATCCTCTAAACTATCACATTTTTATTAGTTTCATACTTAAACTATGTATAGTTTACGTTCTCCTTTAAATTATAATTTTCTTACTCATTATCTTCCTATATAAGAAGTCATAGTATGACAGCTGAAACAGACATCATATGGATAACATGTTTGTTTCTGTGGACTCCACTGCTTTCAAAAATTTAATACTTTTTTGTTTTAATTTATTTGTTTTACATTAAAAGTATTATAAACCACAATAATTAATGACTCATTATATATTTAAAAATTATATTAAAAGTATTATAAATCACAATAATTAGTGACTCATTATATATTTAAAAATTACATTAAAAGTATTATAAATCACAATAATTAACAACTTAAAATATTCTTATATGAATTTCATTAATCTAAATAAAATAATGTATGTATATCTAAGAATTTATCAACTAAATAGATGAAAGTTCTCTATTATAAATGATAAAATTAAGCATATCTTTAAATTTTTGAATATCAATATTGAGTCCGTGCATAACACGAACATGCATGTTCACCCCCCCCCCAACCCCAACCCCCCAAACGGAAGTAATTTAGTGATTAGGCAAATAGGTGTCTGTTCTTATCCTTAAAAAGTTGATTTGATGTTTTAGGCACGTTTGTCGGTATATTTATTGGAAGTTTGTGAAATTTCGTACGAGAAAATCTATCGAGAAATAGCAAAGATTTATTTTCGTAAGACTCGTGAAAGGAAAAAGATTATGACTTGCTTGCTGTATCTCACCACTACTATTCCTCTTCATTTTCTCCATTGAATCGGATCTTTCTTTGATTGCTTGGGAATTTGTATCATCTTCTTCTTCTTTTTTCCAAGATAAATCATAATTAAATAATTTATTATATATAAAAAACAATGGCATACACTTATTATTTAATTTAAAACATACACCGAGATTCGAATAAGTGTTACTCCCTCCGTTTTAAATTGATTGACCTATTTTGACTTGACACGAAGTTTATGAAAATAAATAAGATTTTTGATCTTGTGATCTTAAATTAAAGATATGTGGAATGTACCAAAATGTTCTTTAATCTTGTGGTCTTAAACATGCCATGTGAAAAGTTAAAATTAAAAAGTTACTAAAAAGGGAAAAAGTCATTCTTTTTAAAACGGACTAAAATATAAAATAGGTCAAACAAATTGAAACGAATGAAGTACTTTTTTAAAGCTATCTAATTAATTAACGACGACATCACTATTAGTAGAAAGAGTGGAATGAAAATTCCCAGAAATGATTACATTAATGAAAGACATATCTCAGCCATACCAAATAAAATAAGTATAAAATAAATATGGTAACTTATTTTATCATACATATGTAAGAAATAATACAAATGACGAATCATCAAATATACTATACGAATTTCTTGCTTTATTAGCAAGGAAATATATATATCACAAAAATAAACCAAATAATTCAACAAAATAAGACAGATACTTGCAAGATACCTTGGAATCCTGAAGATATTATCGACTTCTACGTATTATATATTCATTACAGAGTATCAAGAAATATATTATGATGTACCATGTCCTATATAGGGAAATGGAAGTATATAAAGTTATATAAAGCAACTCTATATAAAGTTTGGCATCTATATTTTTTCTTTTTTGGTCGTTGTTGTCATATATTAGTATAGTTTAATTAATATATTCTTAGTCTAATTATAGCATGTGAGATCTTTAATTAGTTCATTCATCGAACTGCATGTGCACTAAAACAATTTGTTACTTAAACATGAAGTAACTAAAAATTCTCATTCACCAATGATGCATTACTCGTGTGACTTCCTCCCTTCCTTTTATGGGGGGGAAATTAAACTGCTGTTTTTCAGTCTCATAACATTAATGAGTTTGATAGTACTATTCCCTTCGTCTATTTTCATTTATCTAGTTTTTGATTTAACACATTATTAGTAGATAACAATGAATAGAATGATTTTTTTTATTATATCACTTTTTTGAATATACTAAATTTAATATTTTAAAAAATTATTATAGTTATAATAAGATTAAATTAAGAATTAAGTGATAAATAAATATTTATTTTTAGTATAGTGAATAAGAAAGGAATACTTATTACCTAAAGGATTAATTAAGGGTCTGCTTGGAAAGCCACCTAATAATTAAAATTGTTGTAATTACCAGAATAATAATTATCAGCCTAGTAATTACACAACCTAGTAATTACAATGACCTGATTGGTAATTACAGTGTAATTACAAGTGTAATTACATGGTTATATTAAAATTTTAAAATAAAAGCTAATTATCAAAAACTAAAAATTTATACTAAACAAATAAGGGCCTTTATAAATGATATTAAATTAAATATACACATATATATATATATATATATATATATATATATTATTTTGAAATGTATTAATTAATAAACATATATTCTTAACTAATATTATAAAAAAATAATTGATTTATATTTTTCAAATTAGTATATTTTAATTAAATTAATCATAAAAACTTAAAGTACATGATTTTTAAGAACATCATGAAATGCATATTTAACAAAAAGATTAATATTATAAATATAATGTCATAAAAATTATTAAAACATTTGACAAAAATATAATCTATCAATTCTAACTAAAAAATGAATGGCTTGCAATGTGAAAATCAAGTCAATACTAGTAAAACAAATAAATTGGAACTGAAAATATAACGTAAGTTCAAAATTCAAAACAAAAAAATTAAAATAATATTCTTATGTCAAATTTCAATATAACGAATCTAAATATGATTCAAAAGAAAAAAAATCCTAAGTTTATAACCTTATTCAACAATGAATTCTACTTTGATTTAAAAATAAGAATACTAACTAAATTATGCTAAATGAAAAAAATATTATAAATAAATATAAAATAGATAATACGAACAATTACATGGAATCACAAGAAGTAAAGGTTTGGAAATGAGAAGAAAATAAAATATAAAAAATAAAAAATAAAAAATAAAAAATAAAAAATATATACTTAAAATTATTAGAAATAAAAAAGAATTTAAAATATAGAAATAAAAAATAAATTAAAACGAAAAAATAAAAATAGAAATGAGAGGACGAAATTAGAAAGTAATCAACTTGTAATTACACCATGTAATTACCAGCAATTCACAGCCCCCCCTCCCCCCCCCCGTGAATTGCAGAGTGTAATTACCTCCTGCCAATTACACTCAATTACCTGCTGACCAAATAATTATCTGGTCAACCAGACATGTCAAACTGTGTAATTACACTCAATTACACTGAATCCAATTATCAAGGTGGCTTTCCAAACATGCCCTAAGTTCACATAAAGTTGAGTTTGAATATGCTTAGTTTGTACTTTCTCTAGAGAATTGATACTTTTGTAGACCATTAATATTTTTTTTAAAATTTTATGATCTTTTTATACGGGATTTTTATTTTTATACATAAAAGATTTGAAAATATCATTTTTTTTCGATCAATTTGTAAGTGGTCAAGAGATCTCATTTCCTCTCACTCTCAAATATTAACAAATTGAATTTGTTTGAAATAATTGATTCAGAAAATACAAAAAAAACATTTTTTTTTCCAAATTCACTCCTGGTGCTACAATTACTGGAGTATTAATTAAGTGAATATATTTCAGAAATGATGAAGAATATTTAGATATTATAATTAAAGCTACTAAATATCTTTCTTGATCGTGTGAAAATAAAATAAAAAGAGAGATAATATGGAAATATCTGAGTACACAAATTCTATATGTGAACCAAGGAGTTTGCTGCGTAAAACTAGCAACAATTCTAGTAGTCACTACTTTGAAAATACATTCAAAATTTGAATTGTAAACAAAATCTAGAAGAACCGTATACGTATTAATGAGTGCTGTGAAAAGACGCACTAAATGCATCTGAATCACAAAATCAAATTCTATTGCTTGCATAGGTTTACGGCATGTTTGGCCCCAAAGATAAACAAGTCATTTTGTGGCACCAAATATTAAAAAAATCATTAAAAAGGAAAAATTGATTTTCGTCACATATACTTTTCTCCATTAGTACATTTGAACCGAGTGTTAATAGCGAGATAATTTATTTGGAAAATTGGAAAATACTGTGATTGATACTACCAAACACACCTATCTGGAGTTGTATATAAGGATAAAATTTGTTGTAGAATATCGTATCAATGGAAGCAGCCAGATTTGGTCCCCCATTATTAGGATTTAGCAAGATTCTGCTTTCAAAATCCTCTCTATTTTGCCTGCACATATATACTTTGGATCCTCCTATATATCTCATTCTGACCATATCAAATACTAGAAAATTTCACAGATCAAGATGCCATTTTTTACAAGACATTGGATTATTAATTAAGTATTATTTTTTCTTAAAAAAGATAAATATATAAGTACATAATCTTTTTTATTTTTAAATTAAAAAGAAAAGAGAATGAGCTGGAGGGAGGATCTGAGGAAACAGTAGCAGATACTGATTTGATATATGAATATAAAGAGAAGAAAAATTTGAGATGACAAACATGCATGTGTGAGTGTGACAAAACCTTTTTGATTTTAATTTAGGTGATTCCTTCCCTTAAACACACCCCCAACTCTCACCCAAATCTTTTCTTCATCTTCCCAAGAAATTCCAAGAATCTTTCTTTTCCTTTAAATACCCCACCATACATTGCTTTTTCTTCACACTTTGATTCTTCTTCTCTACCATCTCTTATCCTTATTATTGTCAAGGGCCAAGAATGGATTTTTATTCTTCTTCTTCTTCTTCAAGGGGAATGGGGGAACCTTGTCCTGCTGATGAACCCCATGTTCTAGCTGTCGATGACAACCTTGTTGATAGAAAACTTGTTGAGAAATTACTCAAGAAATCATCTTGCAAAGGTAATAATACTTTTAGTAATTTCTTCTATTGTCGCATACTCTTCCATACTAGTGGTATTTCTCTCGTAGTTTCTGATTCGTCGATTTCTGTGACTATCTGCTACTATTCCTTTTTCAGAATATTTTATCATGTTTTTTATAGTATTTTGTCAGCATCCCTTCACTTCAATTATTTCTTTACGATCTTCTTTGATATACTTTTCCTTGAGTCGAGGGTGTGTAAAAAATCACCTCTCTACCTCCAAAGACAAGGTAAAATCTGTATACACTTTATCCTCTCTAAACCCCACTTGTGAGATTACATTAGATATGTTATTGTTGTCGTCGTTGTCTCATTTATATAGTTAATTTACAATAAAATGCACAATGAATATGTTTCAGTTTCCTTTATCTTATTCTCCACCTATATATAAAATCTTGAACGTTTCTCAAGCATGGCATTATATATGCAAGAAAAGCCATCTCACAAAACAGAACATATACGAAGAAGAACAAGATTTAAATTTATTAAATATACAAACTTGTGTTAAGTTGACACTGTTGTAACATAGGAGTAATAATAATAGGTTTAATGAAATTCAAGATTCACTAAATCAAATTTTGGATCTTCTATGACTTCAGACACTCCCTCTTATTCCTCTAGGACCGGTAATTGAAGAAAAATTAAAAGAATAAAAAATGAAAAGAGTTTATGGGGGAAAAGGATGAGGAATTGAGATCTCTTGTTCACTTACAAATTGAATATAAGCAAATGACTTTTTGTAAAAATGAAATCTATTGCAAAAAGGACATAAAACTAAAAACAAGTTTGTAAAATACTTACTACATAACCATTTCTCCCAAAAAGGATAAACGT
Source organism: Jaltomata sinuosa (assembly GCA_003996215.1). Classification (NCBI taxonomy): domain Eukaryota; kingdom Viridiplantae; phylum Streptophyta; class Magnoliopsida; order Solanales; family Solanaceae; genus Jaltomata; species Jaltomata sinuosa. Next base: position 24,030 of record QJPP01001295.1, read on the forward strand.
GTAGGAAAAGTAAAATGATACCGATTTATATGACTTTTGGGTCAACCTTTTATAAATACGTGATCACACTCGTTCCTTTGTGTTTGGCTGATATCTTTCTAAATCCTTTGATGTAGATTTTTAGACTCCAGTTTATGTCATTCTCATTATTTTCTTCTTCCAAAAATAGGAAAATAGTTCTGGATAGCATTATTTATGATCATACTGTATGTAGTAAAAGAATTGCGTCCAAACCAGCTCTCGGTATGGCCAGAAATTAATACTACCATGCTTTGACTTGATTCATCTGTACCTAGTAAAGATGATTTTATCTATTTCAGATCACATGTACTAGTTATTATGTTTGTGGGCCACTGCGGGGTCACCCATAACACGGCTCTCCCACTTGAGTTATCTTAGCCCCGGACCATGCTATTCAATAATATTGGAAAAATGGCAGCGTAATTAAGGTGAAAGCTGGTCGCCTTTGGGCCGGGGTGGCAGGGGGCAGCCCATTCGTCTTGTGCGAAATTTTCTAAAATTGGTTCGAAATTACTTGGAAAATTGCATGGAGCACATTCGAAACATTCTAGAATTAGGTTTTTTCGCAGCCTATATAAACATGGCTTTATTGGTATATATGTATCATCTTTCATTAAGGAATAATAAGAGTTGGTGACTGGTGGTGGATTTTCTTCCCCTTGAGAGTTTCCCACGTAAAATTGTATGTTCTTTCTTTCGTTATTATTGTTTTCATTAGTCGTTGTCTCATAACACTAACTAAACTAAAATATACAAGTATCTTTTGAATTGTTTTTTCCGCAATCTAGTTATCCTCTATCGACATAAATCTTGATTAGTTGGGCTAATCTAGCCTCGAAATACCAGATATTGTAAAATTGGAAAAAGAAAAGAATCTTTGAATTGTTTTGCTCTAACATGATTTCTTAGATGAATATTATTTGAGAAAATTGGATCTCTAGTTTCTAAAATCTGTGAGTTTGCTTCAGTGACTACTGCAGAAAATGGTTTGAGGGCCTTAGAGTACTTGGGATTGGGAGCTGATCAGGAGCACTCTACAAATGGCAATGTAATTGTTTCTTCAGTTAAATAATTATCAATCTTTCTATTTGCTTTTCTTTCTGCAAGGGATATTAGTACTAATGTTATGATCTTTCCCCCCTCCTTTTTTGTGTTTATTTCAACAGGGTTCAAAGGTTAATATGATAATAACAGATTATTGCATGCCAGGAATGACTGGTTATGAGCTGCTTAAGAAAATCAAGGTAGTCTTCAGTTGACAGTTCAATTACTGATTATTGTTTTTGTAATCCTTTAATTAGCTTTTCATCGAGAGGTTTTTCAGCACAAATTTAATTAGTTTAAATGCAAAGCAGGAATCGTCGATCTTGAAGGATGTACCAGTTGTTATTATGTCATCTGAGAACATCCCAACTCGAATTGATCAGTAAGTTTAACAGTGGTTATCTTTAATTACCAAAAAAGTCGGAGATCTTACAATTTGTGAATTGAACAGATGCATGGAAGAGGGGGCTCAGATGTTCATGCTGAAGCCTCTCAAACACTCTGATGTCAAGAGATTAAGATGTCAACTCATGCAATGCCAATGATAAATTGAAGAAGAAAAAACAGAAGTTGTGAAAAGGGATGAATATGAGAATTGTCAGACTGATAATGATTTGACTGTGGTATATATATTAATCTGTTGGAATTTGGAAATTCCTGTTTTCACAAGGCATAAATGATCATTTGTGAGTTAGTTAAATTAAGGACTAAAGCATATAATTACCCCTTTGGTCACCTTACTCCCTAACATAGCTGGGGGCAAACAGACAGACTGTTTGATAACTTTAATCTGAAGTTTTACATTCTTGTTAATCGTTCATCAGCATTGTCAACAACTCGCTGTAGATAAAAATAGACCTGATTCCATCAACACAAAAAGCAATCACTGGAATCTTCTGCTTCTGAATTTCTTTCTTTTGGACATATTAACAACACTATGATCAACACCATTTCTTAGTTATTTCAGCATAGCAGGGAGTTAGATTTTTGTTTCTCTGGGAGATAAATAATCATTTTGGTAATTTAGTTTTTTTTTTTCCAAACCTAGCAGGGGCGGAGCTACCTTATGTCCAGAGGGTTCATTCCCCCTTTGGTGGAAAATTATACTATTTTTACATGGTTAAAATTATTTTTTATGTATATATAGTAGATGTTGAACCCCCTTCGACTAGTTTGTGTGTTTACTTCTTTCGGTTTTGAACCCTCTTAGTGAAAATCTTGGCTCCGCCACTGAAACCTAGAAACTTCATGAAATAAGGATAAAACTAACTTAGCTAATCTATGGCTACAAGTAATTTAGTCAAAGCCCTTCAATAAGGACAAAAATTGATTGAAAAACAAGACAAATCTGGAATTGAGAGGAATGGTTTTAAAACCACAAATTCTTACTGCCAAGGACAAACTAGTAGCTGGATTATACTATGGTACGTATCTTAGACTCCATACAATAGTCGTTTGGTAGCTAGTAAAAAAATAAGTTATTCATGTATTAATTTTTGTATAAGTTATACGGTAGCTAGCTAGTTAGAAAATAAGTTATTCATATATAACATTAATACGAAGTTTGGTTTTTAATTTAGAAACCCGCATAACTAATACATGTATAAGTTATGAGGAAATTAGTAATATTTTATGCGGAGTAGAAAATGGAATAACCAATATTCTACATAACCAATACATGCATTACTAATACCTATATAATTCTAACAAGTTACCAAACGACCCCGTGATAGACCCCTAACGGATCGTTTGGTAGCTAGTAAAGAAATAACTTATTCATGTATTAATTTTTGTATAAGTTAAAAAATGTTTGGTAGCTAGTTAGGAATATGAAGTTGGGTTTGCAATTTAGAAACTCGCATAACTAATAAGGGAGTTTGTGTATTATTTTATACGAGATAAAAGATGAAATAACTAATACTTACATAATTAATATCTAAATTACTAATACTTGCATTATTCTAACTTGCTACCAAATCACGTCGTTTGGTACACGGGATAAGGTGAATATCTCAGGACTAAGTTTAGTACTAAATTTATCTTGGGATTAATTTATACCGTCAACCAAATATGATACAAATCTAATACCAAACCTAGTCTTGGGATATCCCATCTTATTCCATCCAACATGAGATTATTTTATCCCACCTCCATATGGTATAAATTAGTCTAGCAATTATAATCTGAAGACTATAATCCCTGAATAATTTAATCTGGTTACCAAACGACCTGCCCAGTCAAACTGAAATTCTCCTCACTTAACCTCAACCAAGTCGATCCCAACAAAACAGAATAGTATATTTTGGAACCTTGTATAATAATTAGTGGCAGCAAACGTAACACAATAGCTCAGAAGTAAACTAGCAGAATACAAGGTAAAATACTACCCAACAACCAAGTTGATTCTTTCTTTTTTCTTTCTATTCTTCTTGTGGTGTTAACCAAGTTGAAACTTTGAAAAAAAAATAACATCAATGAACCTGTGAATTTCGACAGCGAATGATGAGAAGTTTGTCTTGCTATCTATGAATTCAAGACTCAAAAATCAGTTGTTTAAATAGTCAGAAATGTCTGTGGTGGTGATGTTGATGTCTGTTTTCATCCAATCCAAAGCACTGCAAAACAGGGAAACAGGCCACAAAGAGGCACCTCTTTAACACAGAGAATGTAGAAGAGACTACAAAACAAGGGCAGCAACAACATGCCAAAACTTTTGACCTATCTCTATTTCCTCCATGGTGGTGGTGGTGACCCATCCTCCTTGTTGACCTGAAATATACAAAACCAATGATGATATTACCCATTATTCAATATTTGATGAAAAATAGTGGAGTAACAACTCTGGCAAAGAACATAGATTACCTTGACATATGAACCTTGACTTTCTTCTTCTAATTATTTGGAGATGTTTAAGTAATATGAAAAGAGGGCTAGCAGAGGAGATTGGTTGGTACCTGGAAGGTGAATATCTGTATTAATTGGGAGGAAGACTGTTTGTAGTTGAATTCATAGTGTGTTATAAAGCGTGTGAATTTCGTGTTGGGTCATGGGTGTCACAATTATAGTCATTTGGCAAGTAGCTTCTAATATACACATATTTCAGAAAATTGGATGTCCTGGCTTTTGCTACCGTTAACTACAGGTCTAATCCAATTGGACCAAAAATTAGACGTGGCGTTAGGTAGGTGGTTTACTTGATATTGACAATTAGAATATTAAAAAGGGCATATTCTTTTCTCTAAAGCCAGGAGGGGGACAATGATTATATTAGTTTGTTAGTGATGGTGGTGGCAACTCTGATTAAAAATAGATTGGATTGCAATCTACTTATATAAATATTTATAAAAAATTAGTTGGTAAGATATTAATTGGGTAAAATGATCCTTATCCATTTTAATCCACAAAATGAATTAGATTTGGCTTTCCTACATTTTTTAACGGTTCTAATTATTAAATTTTTAAACCTTTATGTAAACAGTTTAATAATTTCATTAAACTTTATTGCTATAATTAACTATATAAAACGTCTTCAATCTTTTTAGTACTCCATATGTTTTCATCGTTGTAGTTGGGTGACCGCAAGATATGACAATATCAATGAAAGCCAGAAGAGGAAATAAATTGATACCCATGGAGCAGTTCTAACATATTCATCACCTGCAGTTTCTGCCATTGTAAATAAAAGTAAGTTAATTTTAAATTAATGTTGGTGATCAATTAATTAACTTCAATTCAAATTCCCTATTTCGTATTTTTTTTCTTAAATTAAACTAGTTTTTAATTTGCAGACTAAAGGAAGAGGAAATAGAGTGAAAAGTGATAAAAAGGAAGAAAAGAAATCAAAAGATGTGATCCATGTTAGATATTTATATTTTACTCATATTTATCATCGGAGGAATCCCCTTTTTTAAACATAAGAAAGAAGGCATATCACTTTCTTGATGATTGTTAAATATAGATGGAAACTCACATTTACCCAACTAAAAGATAAGTGATCCAACTCATTAAAATATAAATTAAATGAATTGATTTTATAAATATGAGCTGAAATCGCTGGCTCTTTTGATAGAGGTGGAGACTAAAAGTGCGGGGGGGGAGGGGGGGGACAGGGGACGGGGGGAGCTCTTTTTCAATTTTCTTAATCGACTTGATAAGGCAAGTACTCAACTGATAAATAGGAATAAAACTTCAAACTAATAGCAGTAATGAAAGTGCTAAATGTAAAAATGACATCATATATTTTTAGACTGGTTGGGATCCAGAATGGATCTTAGTCAAGTCCTCTTGTGTTGCAAGGGTGTTCTCTTCTAATTCTTTGGTAGCTTTTGAGATTCGTACAAAGTTTGAGAAGTATAACTACTATGTCTATATTAATTTCTTTCTTTCTTTTCACTCTTGATACAAAGCCTCACTAACAATACTATTTCTCTCTCTTTTTTTTAGGTTACATAGGAAAACACTAAAATAGTGTTTGAACATGCGAAATCATGAGATAAAATTGGCGTTTGAAAATACAATTTTATTACAATGGTTAATAAAAATAGAGCAAAGAATTTGAAATGACTCAGACGTTTGTATATATTTTTTTCATTCTTCAAAGGCTTTTAAATACTTTATTGAAGATAGCCGTTTAAAGGTCTTCTCCATGAAAGGTAAACCAAGAGTTTAATCCTTGAAAAAAGGCTAGATTGATTTTATTTTCAAGAATAAATTTTGACTAAACTTAGCCCTATAAATTCGTGCTGCAGTTTTCTTGCGACTTCAATCTTCTCTTAATCTTTTCCTTCCTTTCTCAGCAAATGCAGCATTAAAGAGGATATTGACCTCATTAATTCATATTGGTTTCTTTCCTTGTAAAGTGATTCTTGGTGTTTGGTATCCCAGCTTTTCTTCTTTGAACAAGATCTCCTTTTAATGTTTGGTACTTCTTCCTTCTTGGTACTTTTTTATTCTTGCAAGTTTGCCTTCCTTAAATCAAGACCTGATTTAGGGCTTCTTAATCAACTAATTTTTTGGTTGAACCTTTCTTATTTTCCTATAAGATTAAGTTGTCAGTCATTAAAATCTAAACACTAACAATCTCTCTTTTTTGATCATGACAGCATAAGAGTCTAAAGTGTAGTCAACTTTCCTTTTATTTTGGAGACAATGACTTCTCCCCATATCTAGTTGACTTCATGATTTAAGTGCTTCACTTTAGGCGTGGGCGTGCGGTCGGTTCGGTTTGATTTGTGAAATTTTGTTCAATTTTTTTGTTTTTTGTTTGGTAGAAACAGTAATCGAAACTGAACTGAAATAAATTCGATTCAGTTTGAGTTTTACAATTTTGGTTCAGTTTATTTTGGTTTAATTTTTTTATTTAAAAATCAAAATATTAGGTCTTCTTTTGCTATCTGTAAAGTAAAAAATAAGATATAAATAAGTCAATCAAATGTGGACTATGTAACCTTTGAATTTAATATTTATAATTCTCAAACCCAATTGATTTAAAGGAAAAAGCAAAAAAAAATTTACCAGATTGTGAGGCAGCCCCAGATAGTCTGCAGTCAACATCGACCGGACGGTCTTGTGGGCTATGTCATTGGTCATCACCCATCGACAATGATGGTCTCAACATCAATCGGACTGTCTTAGGTGTGAGACGAGAGATTGAGAGGGAGAGTAAGAGTGTGAAATGATGGCAGAGAATGAGAATTTAGGAATTGGTTAATGGGTCATGGACTCATTAAAATTGGGTCTGATTCCTGGTAGTGGGCTGAATATAGTACAAATATACATGTATACTAAAATTTAATTTTTTGGTTAATCACAATATTTTTTAAAAATTAAAAATCAAATCAAATTATTGAAATTTTAAAAATTAAAATCAAAATCGATCGAAAATTGAATAACCGAAATTGAAATTAAGAAAAATTCAGTTCGATCAATTTTTTCGATTTGAACTAAAATGTGCCAAACCCTACTTGACATTGTGGATGTCAGTTGACTATCACCAGTCTTAGTTGACTCAAGTGCACTTAAGTGCTCTCCTTGCTTTTATTTTTTCCCTTTGGCATCAATCAAAAAGAAAACTACATAATAGAGCAACAAGCAACAAAACATATTTAACTAAAACTAGCCAACATGATTTAGTAAACAACAAACAAAGATAACAAGAGCCAGTCAGCATAAACAGACAAAAACATAGATTCTAATCTTAGGCTCAGTAACAGTTAAAGAGAAGCATAGCAAATAAATTACTCGTAAGAGTACCACATAACATATAAACGTCATCTGGTTGAAAGCAACACAAAAAGTACATTAGAGTGTTGACAGTAGCAGTCTTCAAATAAAAAACCTGAGTGGATAGAGTTGTAGAGAGAGCTCCTGTACTGGTCTGAATTTTATTGGCTACCTTGACAACCTCTTTGATGACTTAATACAGCTTGAGACGAATACAAGCAACATCATTCCCCGTTTCTTTAATAACATTCTTGATCTTGTCCAATTAAAGTGAGTGGCTAAAATGAGATCCTTGAGAGCATCAAGCTTGACATCCAGTTTTATCAGTTTGGCAAGAACTTCACAAGTTGGAGGTGAATCACGAGGATGAAGCGAGGGAGAACACTTAAATTTAGAGGGCTAGGGACATCAATAACATAGTTTTCAGACTTAAGCTTTCACAAGTTCTTAGTACATACATAGTTCATATTGATAAATGCCTTGGAGTTGTAGCATTGCTTTATATATAAAGGAGAGAAATCATCCAAACAGATATTGTTAGCATCCATGATGCGAGTGATGATCAACCCATAGGAAAGTGTCACGCTCTAAGGCTACCCTCTAGACGCAACACGGTACTCAGTGTCATAAGTGACTCCAAGCTAACCCATGATCTGGCATATCTAGATAAATCCTGATAAAATATGAACTATGCAGAAGCTGAAAATATTTTAAATATCTGAGATGGGAAAAAAGAAATCCAATATTTCTGAACATATATCCTATAAGTAAGAATATAATAAGTTTGAGAAGTAAAACTGACAACTCAAATAGTTGATTCTAGTTCTATGTCTGAAATCCTCTAACTGAAGTGAGTTGATGGGATAAGCCCCCAACTAACTCTAATAGTCTGAAATTGAAATATAAAACTGAAAGATGAAAGCATATCTATCGTCCCCGAACTATGAGGACTCACCACTGAAGCTGCTGAGTAAGGAGTGGAAATTTAGCTAAGCACGGTCTGGATGCTGAACGCCTAAACCTACATCATGATAAGATGTAGCGCAAAAGTATGCTCAATACTTCGGATGTACTGAGCATGCGGGATATATGCAAATTTGTGCAAAATAAGAACTAAACATGGAAATACATACTGAAACATGAACTAAAGGATAAGCTGAATGCAGTGACCAAGTAACTAATGAATACTATATCATGCTGGACTGAACTGAATAACTAAAATAGATACTGAGTACGTGGTCAATGCAATATGAGTTTGACTGTGGGAGCTACCATTAACCGACATACTCCAAGGTGAGCTAGCTGTGGGGCCAACCTGTAACCCTAGATGGAAGGGTGTTCATACCTTGCCAAGGGTATAAAAAAGCCTGACGTGGATCCACTAAACTGATGTCCACAAGGGACAAGGGTGACCAACCTAATCTGACAACTGACCCCTTTTATACCTACGGTGGCGCCGTAGTTCTGGGACTTAGGGACTGCTACTAAAGGTCTCAGCCTAATCTGATAACTAAGCCTTCATCCTTTCGTCCGCTCGGTACTAAGCCTACTCCCAACTGAATGTAAGCAATAAAATGCAAGTTGAAATACTAAATAGCTCAAATACTGATAATCATCTGAGAATGCAACATACATATACTGAAACTGATGGCATTCTAAGTCTGAAGCATAATGGCCTAAATTATCTAACTAACAAGTATAAATTATGAGTACTGAAATTTCACAAGCTAGGGTTACTGAACTCTGTACATGTGACTAGGCTAATTCTCCAAGAAACATGTACTAATTATCATACAAGCAATAAAATCTGAATAGCAATGATTCCCTAAGGTTTAGGAACCCTGGGTCTGAATAACTCATGGAGAACGGAAGAACTGGACTGAATCTAGGGACTCAATGGGTGGAAGGAACCCATTGATGAAATTCCACGTACCTGGAAGAAGATTCTATGATGAAATCCTTGGATTTTTGGGGCTGAGCTTGAAGAAACCTTCTGCTTGTTCTTGGAGGAAAGCTACCGCTTCTTTTCTCTATTTCTCTAAGTGTCAGATGTTTTCTAGGAGAATGGGAGGTGTAGGTAGCTTTTGATTAATTAATTAGGCATAGACTAAGCAAAACAACGTAGCTTAGGCCTTAAAAGAGAAAGTAAAAGTCCAGAATACCCCAGGGAATTTTAAAAGAAAGCTGATAAAAAATGTGACTCAGGTACCACGACTTGGTTGACGGACCATAGTCCTGGATGATGGACCATCAACTAAGTTGTGGTTCTGTCCATGAGCCCTGGGGGTTCTATGATCTGAGGAAACCATGAGTTACAAGATATACCATGGTTTTGGACAATGGACTGTGGTCTGACTCATGGTCCCTGGGCCACAACTGAGGGTCCTATGATGTTCTGATTCCACGAGTTCACAAGATGGACTGTGGTTCTGAATGATGGTTCATCATATGACTCGCGGTTTCTGGTCCCTAAACTGATGGTCCTCTGATTAAGGGGAACCACGAGTGATAGGACGGACCATGGTTCTAAACTACGTCCGTAATCTAACTCGTGGTTCCTGTACCATGAATTGGGGGTCCTCTGGAAAATAGAACTACGGTTGAAACGACAGATTGTGGTTCCAAACTATGGTCCGTGATCTTAACCGTGGTTCCTGGAAACTTGATTTTTTTCCTAAATTTTTCTGCTGAGTGTAGTCCAGTAGCTGGTTCACATCCTAGGGTGTTATAATATCTCTCCCTTGGGATCATTCATCCTCGAATGAAGACTAAACAAACTGAGTTTGGAGGGAAAGAGCTACAATCCTTATAAACTGAGCACTAGAAGCTGATATCTAACTGAGTTGAGTCCTATGGTCATGAAAACATGCTGAAATGCAAGGATAACTGAGGGAACGTGATACTGAGACTGAAATACACATGAGTAAATTGAGAGACTAGACAAGAACTATTATCTTAAGATGAAACTGAATCGGAAGGGAAGAGGTGAGGGTACTTGGCCATCATGGTTGCTTATGCTTCTTAAGTAGATCCCTCGACGAACTGATTCCTCCACAAAACCTTTACCAAAGTGACTTACTTATTTCTCAACCTATGAACCTGACGGTCAAGAATATCAACTAGGACCTCCTCATAGGTGAGGCTATCCTTTACAACCACACTCTCTAAAGGCACAATCGATGCTGGATCATCAACACACTTCTTCAACAACGAAATGTGAAAGACTGGATGAACTGCTGCTAGTTCTGCTAGCAACTCTAACTCGTAGGCCACATTACCAACCCTTTTCAAGATTCTATAAGGACCTACATATCTGGTACTGAGCTTCCCTTTCTTGTCAAATCTCATCACACCCTTAATGGGTGACACTTTCAGGAAAACCCAATCCTAAACCTCAAACTCTAAGTCCCTCCTCCTCATACATCATAGGACTTCTGATGACTCTGAGCTGTCTTTAATCTTTCTCTAATAAGCTGAACTTTCTCCATAGCCTCATGAACCAAATCTGGCCCAATCAAAGATTCTTCACCTACTTTGAACCAACCAACCGGTGACCTGCATCTACGCCCATAGAGTGCCTCATATGGGGCCATCCGAATACTGGAATAGAAACTGTTATTGTAGGTAAACTCTACAAGAGGTAAGTGATTATCCCAACTACCCTTGAAATCAATCACACAAGCCCTCAACATGTCCTCTAAGGTCTGAATGGTACGCTTTGCCTGACCATCCATCTGCGGATGAAATGTTGTGCCGAGATTCACCTGAGTACCAAGACCTTTATGAAATGATCTCCAGAAATGAGATGTAAACTGAGTGCCCTTATCCGAGATAATAGACATGGGAACCCCATGAAACCTGACTATCTCGCTGATGTAGATCTTGGCGTAATCCTCCGCAGAATCTATAGTCTTGATAGCCAAGAAGTGGGTTGACTTAGTAACCCTGTCCACTCTCACCCAAATAGAGTCATGCTGCCTGTGAGTATGAGGTAAACCCGTAATGAAATCCATGTTGATCACCTCCCACTTCTAAGTAAGAATGCTAATATCCTGAGTCACACCTTCTAGTTTCTGATGTTCTACTTTCACCTGCTGACAGTTGGGACACTTAGCCACAAAATCTGTAATATCCCTCTTCATGTCGTTCCACCAATAGACTTTCCATAAATCACGGTACATCTTCGTGGTGCCGGGATGAATAGAATACCTGGAATTATAGGCTTTTGTAAGGATCTGCTGCCTCAACTCAGCCACTTTAGGTACACATAAATGACCCTAGTAACGAAGCATACCATCTCCACCTTGGGGGAAAACCTCAACCCTCTGCTGATGAACTGCACCATTCCACTGAAGTAATATGGGATCAATGTCCTATTTCTCTTTAACTTCCACTACCAATGAAGACTCTGACCTATTTTGGACTATCACACCACCATCTGTCGTGTCCATAAGGAACACTCCTAAGCGAGCAAGCATACAAAAATATCTGGCCAATTCTTTCCTTTCTTCCTCAATATGTGACACACTACCCATGGACAGTCTGCTGAAGGCATCAACCACTACATTAGCCTTACCCAAATGGTAGAGCACATTCATATCATAGTCTTTGAGGAACTCGAGCCACCTCCTCTGACAAAGATTCATCTTTTTTTGGGTGAACACATGCTGGAGGCTCTTATGATCTGTGAACACGTCTACATAGACACCATACAAGTAATGTCTCCAAATCTTTAGGGCGCGCACGACTGCTACAAGCTCAAGGTCATGAGTCATGTAGTTTTTCTCATGAATCTTAAGCTGCCTAGAGGCATAAGCTATGACCTTACCATGCTACATCAAGAAACAGCCCAGCCCGACCCTGGATGTATCATAATATACTACGATACCATTTGAACCCTCCGGTAGAGTTAACATGGGAGTTGTAGTCAACTTAGTTTTCAGCTCTAGGAAACTCTTCTCGCACTCATCTGACCACTGAAACTTGAACTTCTTCTGAGTCAGCTTGGTCAATGGGGGAGCTATGGATGAAAATCCCTCAACAAACCTCATGTAGTAACTAGCCAAACCCAAGAAGCTTCTGATATCTGTCGAATATGTGGGTCTGGTCCAGTCCGTCACTGCCTTAATCTTTTGAGAATCAACTCAAATTCCCTTACTAGACACCACATGACCAAGAAAAGCAATTGATTTCAACCAGAATTCACACTTACTTAACTTGGTAAATAACTGGCGATCCTTGAGAGTTTGCAACACCACTCTCAAATGGTCTACATGATCTTTCTCACTCTGAGCATATATAAGTATATCATCAATGAAGACAATGACAAACAAGTCTATATATTGCTTGAACATTCACTTCATCAAATCCATGAAAGCTGCTGGAGCATTCATTAGTCCAAAAGACATAACTACAAATTCATAGTAACCACACTATGTTGTGAAGGATATCTTTGGAATGTCATAATTTTTGACTCTGAGCTGATGATAGCCGGATCTAAGGTCTATCTTAGAGAAGCACTAGCACCCTAAAGCTGGTAAAAAAAGTCATCAATCCTGGGGATGTGATACTTATTCTTGATTGTGACTTTGTTCAAATGACAGTAGTCGATGCACATCCTGACAGAACTGTATTTCTTACGTACGAAAAGCACTGGAGAACCCCATTGAGAGATGCAGGGTCTGATGAAGCCCTTATCTAGAAGGTCTTTCAATTGTTCCTTCAATTCCTTAAGCTCAACATGAGCCATCATGTAAGGAGGAATCAAAATAGGTTGGGTATCTGGAAGGAGATCTATTCCGAAGTCGATTTTCCTTTCAGGAGGAACTTTGGGAAGATCTTCTGGGAACTCACTCACCACTGGGACTGACTCAAGAGTTGGGGTCTTGGAGTTTGAATCCTTAACCTGAACAAGATGAAGTATATACCCATTGGTAATCATTTTTCTGGCCTTAAGGTAAGAGATGAAGAGACCTACAAGCACTAATGTATTACTCTTCCACTCTAAGACTATCTCGTTTAGAAACTGAAACCAAGAGATTCTAGTTCTACAGTCAACTGAGGCATAACATGAATGTAACCAATCCATGCCAAGAATAATATCAAAGTCAGTCATTTCTAACTCTACAAGATCGGCTGAGGTGACTTTCTAGGAAATTATGACAGAGCAATTTCTGTATACCCGTCTAGCTATAACTGGATCACCAACTGGAGTAGAGACTGAGAAGGGTTCTGGGAGGATTTTTGGACTGAAGCCAAAATTTACTACTATATAGGGAGTTATAAAAGAAATTGTAGCCCCTAGGTCTAACAATGCATAAATATCCAAATGGAAGACTTGTAACGTACCCGTGACCACATCAGGAGAATCCTCCTAGTCCTATCGAGTGTGAAGAGCATAGAGCCTGTTCTGGCACTGACCACCACCTGTACCAGATGAGGCACCCTGCTGAGTGGGGTGACCTGCTAGAGCTACTGTAGAACTAGCCTGATTCTGTGGGTGAGCATCCTTGCCCTTCTAAGAAGCTGTTGGACAATCCCTCATCCTGTGGCCTAGCTTGCCACACCCAAATCAATTTCCACCGCTAGCCATACACTCACCTAGGTGGTTCCTACCACATTTCTTGCAAACTGGATGAGTGTGCCCGCTAGTGACTGTACCTTGTGACTTAGAGCCTGGCACCCTATCCTGCCTACCCTGCCTAGACTTAGGCAATAGAGCACTAGTAGAGGATGGGGCTAGAGCTTAAGATTTTTGACGGAATTGAGAGCGGTAACCCCATATGACCTCTACTGAGAGTAGTTAAATTCACCTGTTCTAGCTCTTTTAATGTCTCCTCCCCTTTCCTTGATCTTCTCCTCTTCGATCTGCTGGGCATAAGTCACCAAACCTGGAGATATCCATCTCCTTAACCAACATAGCAGTCTTTCACTCCTTGACCACATCATCGGACACACCTGACATAAACTTACTCATGCGGGCTTTGGAGTCAGCTACTATCGCTGGAGCTTACTTAGACAACAGGGTGAACTTGAGAGCATAGTCCTTCACACTCATATCATTCTGCTCCAAGTTGATGAACTCTTGGACCTTGGCTTCCTTGAGTTCAAGTGGGAAAAACCTGTCTAAAAATGCAGTTTTGAAGTGGGCCCAATACACTGGACCTGCATTATCACAATGAGACTCCTTCCACTGTTGATACCAAGTATAATCCACTCCTTTCAGCTGGTAAGCGGCTAAGTCTGCACTCTCGACCGTAGTGACACCCATAATCTCTGTCACCTTCTGAATATCGTCAAGAAATTCTTGTGGATCCTCTTCGAACTTGGACCCATGAAACTCTGAAGGGTTCATCTGAGTGAAGTCTCAAATTCTAACTGCGGCAGATAGGGGTGTACATGGACCAGGTTGGTTCAGATTTTTTAAAACTCAAACCAAACCATTAGTATCGGGTTTTTAAATTTATAAATCAAACCAAACCAATAAAAGTTGGATTTTTCAACCTCGGGTTTTTTCGGGTTATTTTGGTTTCCTCGGATTTTTTGAGTTTTTATCGGTAAATTCTTCATACAAACATATAATTAACTTGTGCTTGAAATATTTATTTAATCCTAGCAAGATACAACTATCTAAGGTATTTTAAAAAAAAAATACAAAATATAAATGAGTGATGACAATAAAATATTCAACCAAAACAAAAATAGAATCGCATAGAATAAATATTGCATATTAATAGATCATATAAAAATAGTCATAATTTAATACTATTAAGTCATGCTAAAATAAGTTTAATAAGTATTAACTACATGACTAAATATTAAATAGAAAAATAAAATTAGTTTATGTATTTATCAAAATTAAAGAATAGACATCAAATATGTTTGTCATTCCTAGTGTTGAATTGAATAATTTTTTGAGCTTTATTTGCGTTACTAATAACTATGGGTTATAAAAACTTATTGAACCATTTAAAAATGCTAAGTTTAAACTTGAAACAATATGTTGAAAGATAAAAACTATGAAAAAGTTTAAGAAATATTTATAAATGTACATCACAATAAATATTTTTATGTATAATATATTTTTAAAAATAATATACACGTAATATCGGGTTGGTTCAGTTCGGTTTGACTTTTTTTAGTTAAAACCAAACCAAACAAATTATAGTCGAGTTTTTTTTTCAATACCAAACCAAGTCAAACCAAACCATTAGTTGGATTTTTTTTGCGATTTGGTTTGGTTTACGGTTTGGTTCGATTTGCGGTTCAGTTTGCGGTTCGCCCCTAGCGGCAGAGTTAGTCTGAGGTGGAGCAGGTGCCATAGCCTGCTGGGCGATCATGTCCTGAGCAAGCACCTGAAAAGCAGCCTTGAATTCGGCATGAGTGACTTGCTTATTCAGAGGATCTACTGGGGTTGCTGGTGCCTGCTGGTTCCTTGCGTTGGCTCTTCTGGGAGACATTTTTTGTAACGTGTAGAGCATGAGTTAGAAGGATATTAAATAGAGTTCATACTCTATAGCACAAACTGGAAAGAAAGAAGGGAAGTTGTTTCTAATGAAATCTCATAGCTTCCTCCCCATAAGTGTGGCGCGCTTTATATCCATGCGGAAGACTCTAATTAATGTGACTTTCAGATACCTTAGGACACTTGAACCTTATGCTCTGATACCAAGTTTTTCACGCTCCTAGGCTACCCCTAGACGTAACACGGTGCTCAGTATCATAAGTGACCCCAAGCTAACACATGGTCTGACATATCTAGACAAATTCTGATAAAATATGAACTATGTGGAAGCTGAAAACATTTTAAATATCTGAGATGGGAAAAAAGAAATCCAACATGTCTGAATATATATATCCTATAAGTAAGAATATAATAAGTTTGAGAAGTAAAACTGACAATTCAAATAGCTGATTCTAGTTCTATGTCTGAAAGCCTCTAACTGAAGTGAGTTACTGAGACAAGCCCCCAACTAACTCTAATAGTATGAAATTGAAATATAAAACTAAAAGATAAAAGCATATCTATCGTCCTTAAACTCTGAGGACTCACCACTGAAGTTGCTGAGTAAGGACGGGAAATTGAGCTAAGCGCGGTCTGGATGTTAAACGCCTGAACCTACATCATGATTATATGTAGCACAAAAGCATATATCAGTACTTCAGATATACTGAGCATGCGGGATATATGCAAAGCTGTGCAAAATAAGAACTGAACATGGAAATACATACTGAAACATGAACTGAAGGACAAGCTGAATGCAGTGACCAAGTAACTAATCATGAATACTATAGCATGCTGGACTGAACTAAATAACTGAAATAGATACTGAGTACGTGGTCAATGCAATATGAGTCTAACTTTCGGAGCTACTATTAATCGACATACTCCAAGCTGAGCTAACTGTGGGGCCAACCTGTAACCCTGGATGGAAAGGTGTTCATACCTTGCCAAGGGTAAAAATAAGCCTGCCATGGATCCACTAAACTGATATACACAAGGGACAAGGGTGACCAGCCTAATCTGACAGTTGACCCCTTTTATACTTATGGTGGTACCGTAGTTCTAGGACTCGGGAACTTCTACTAAAGATCTCAGCCTAATCTGACAGCTAATCCTTTATCCCTTCGTCTGCTTGGTACTAAGCATACTCCCAACTGAATGTAAGCAATAAAATGCAAGCTAAAATAATGAATAGCTCAAATACTGAAAATCATCTGAGAACGTAACATACATATAGTGAAACTAATGGTATTCTAAGTCTGAAGCATAATGCTCTGAATTATCTGACTAGAAAGTATAAATTATGAGTACTAAAATTACACAAGCTAGGGTTGCTGAACTCTGTACATGTGACTAGGCTAATTCTCCAAGAAACATGTACTAATTATCATACAAGTAATAAAATCTGAATTGCAATGATTCCCTAAGGTTTAGGAACCCTGGGTCTGAATAACTCATGGAGAACGAGAGAACTGGACTGAATCTAGGGACTCAATGGGTGGAAGGAACCCATTGATGAAATCCCACATACCTGGAAAAAGATTCTATGATGAAATCCTTGGATTTTTGGGGCTGAGCTTGAAGATAACTTCTGCTTATTCTTGGGGGAAAACTTCCGCTTCTTTTCTCTATTTCTCTAAGTATCGAATGTTTTCTAGGAGAATAGAAGGTTTAGGTAGCTTTTGACTAATTAATTAGGCTTATACTAAGCAAAATGAAGTAGCTTAGGCCTTAAAAAGAAAGGAAAAGTCTGGAATACACTTGGGAATTTTAAAGGAAAGCTTCTGAAAATCACGACTCAGGTACCACGACTTGATTGACAAATCATAGTCCTAGATGATAGACCATTAACTGAGTCATGATTTTGTCCATGAGCCTTGAGGGTTCTCAGATCTGAGGAAACCATGAGTTACAAGACGGACTGTGGTTCTGGACGACGGTCCGTGGTCTGACTCGTGGTCCCTGGGCCACAACTGAGGTCCTCTGATGTTCTGATTCCGCGGGTCCACAGGACAGGCCGTGATTCTAAATGACAGTTCGTCGTATAACTCACGGTTGTTGGGCCCTGAACTGATGGTCCTCTGATTAAGGAGAACCACGAGTGATAGGATAGAACGTGGTACTAAACTACGGTCTGTGATCTAACTCATGGTTCTTAGACCATGAACTGGGATTCCTCTGGAAAATGGAACTATAGTTGAAATGACGGACCGTGGTTCCAAACTATGGTCTGTGATCTTAACTGTGGTTCTTGAAAACTTGAATTTTTTCTTGAATTTTTCTGCCGAGTGCAGTCCAGAAGCTGGTTCACATCGTGGGTGTTACAAAAAGACTGTATGGATCTGAGGCAGAGTCAATCATGTAGTTGTGAGTGAAAGAGGACAACTTGATTTTACACTTAAAGAAGAGACAATATGTTAGTGAAGTATCGCATTGAGGGAGACTGGAGTGAGAATTAAGACGAAGAAAGAAAGTAGTAGCAATAATATGAGCAATGACCTAATTTTCAAAGGACAAATTCTTAGGACCTAGTTGAGAGGGTAAAGTCTCAGATGATTCCAAAGAAATAATCCTCTTTTCTTGATTAAAAGCTACATCAAAATCAGTAGGGCGTAAAAATTTTAAAGACGCAGAGTAACTAGTACACTAAATTCAAAAGAGGGCATCAAAGATGTCACAATCAAAAAAATCTTCTACCAAGAACAAGGATTTTCAATTTAGAGATTTAGAGGACCTGAGATTTGCACTGAAAAGATGAATGAGAAGTTGATAGACAACCTTTAGAGTTGAGGAGAAGATATTTGCCCATCCCTGAAAATCAAAGATAAATTTGATAAGATAATGAAGAGACATAAGAAAATCAAGATCAACAATTCTTCCATGCACAACAATCTATCCTTGAGAGAGTGAAAAAGAATTTCATTAGAAGGGCTTCAAAATTCGGCCTTAACATTTAAATAGTTGTCAAAATCATTTTTAAATTTCTCCTTTGAACATTTTTAGAGTCATTAAAAATGTCAGATTACTTATCCAAAAGAGAACGCGATAAGTCAGAGGATAATTAAAAAGTGTTTGAGCAAACAAGTCAGAATCAACTAGGATAGCGAGAAAGGCATTCCTTTTCCTTTGTTTCTAGAGCTTTTGCGAGTTGACAAGGAAGAGAATTTATGAGACTTAGGCATTTTGGAGAAAGCAAGAAGAAGAAGAAGCGAGAAAGAGTAGAGAAGATAGAAGTCTTAAGAAAAGGAGAAGGTGACAGAAAGACGTTCAAAGAACTGATGTGAAACGATAGGTGAGGGAGCAAATAATGAAGAGGAATCATGATTATATTATCGAAAGACGCAAACTGACGCTGAAAATTAACATAATAAAGGCAAGTAAATCAATCAACCATAAATGAACTCACATTATGTTATAATTTGAATAAGTAAGAAACATTTATTAACTCAGGAAGGGATTTGAAATAATACCAAGAGATTCTCTGAGTAGACAAAATATTTCTTCAAGTAAAGGCTTTATAAAAATATCAACTAATTAAAATTCAGTAAATAATTCAATATCACTATTGATACCATAATCTCTAATAAAATGAAAATATCAAATGTTCAAGAATTATTTTGGACCACAAGTTTTAAAAGTCTTTCTTTTTTTCTTAAACACCGTATCAAGTCAAAGGATGCCACATAAAATGAGATGGAAGGAGTACTTGATATCTATATATTTTTTCTAGAATGATGTACATGATTTTTTGACAAACAAATAGCACTGAAATTATCAAAAATAATGTGAATAAGTTTAAAGAATAATTAATAATCACTTAGTTGATGAATTATCCATTGTAATTGAGCACAACACAAATCAATAACAATGCATTTAGCTTCAGTAGTGAAAATAGAAACAAAATTTCATTTTTTTCTATTTTATAAAATAAGAGCTTTTCCTAAGAATTGACAAGTCTCACTTGTTCTTTTTTTGTTACTTTTGACACCTGCAAAATTAGCATCTGAAAATCTTTCAAGCTTATAATCACTCATTTTAAGTGATATCTAGGATATTGCATGAGAGGTTGGTCAAATTCTTTCCTTTATTAATCTCTAATAAATAAATTGGCTCTGTCAAAAGAAAGAGTATTATGAACAATATGTTGTTGACTCAAAATTTAATTAGATACATTAGGTTAAAAAACTCAAAATTTAATTAGATACATTAGGTTAAAAACAAAACTTACTAATGTGATCATAAAATTAGATATGACAAAGGCCTATAATAATCTGTCATGGTTATTTATAACTAAGTCCTAAGGAAGTTTGATTTCAATGAAGTGATGATAATATGATGTATAAGTTTGATTTAACAATTGTTATTCTGTGCTGGTGAATGATCAAGTACAAGAGTTCTTTAAATCTACCCGGAGAGTGAAACAAGGAGACCCCCTACCCCAGTCCCCCACTTTATTTGTTATTATTATTGAAGCCTTATTTAGGATCAATTTGAATGCTTTAAATAGGAGAAGGACTTTAAAGGCTTTGGATTACCTAAGTGGAGTACTAACATCAACCATATAGCCTATGCAGATGATACAATATAATTCACTTCAATAAACAATAAGTCAATTAGACTCATGATTAATGTTCTGCAAAAATATGAAAAAGCTTCTGGCTTGATGGTTAATTTGGAAAAAATAGTTTTCTATGTTCATGAGAAAATGATACCAGAGATTATTTCTAGAATGAAGACTATGACAAAAATTAGGTAAGTTACTTTTTCTTTCACTTATATGAATTGTGTTATTTTCAATGAGAGAAATAATATATATTATTTTGGTAATATGATCAAGAAATAGAAAATAAAATGCAGACTTGACAAGGAAAGTTTCTATCTTATGAGGCAGAACAGTATTAATTAGACATGTCCTTCCGGGCATTTTAATTCATTTATTATCAGCACCGAATCCCCTATTGGAGTAATAAGGTACTTGCACATAAATTTTTTCAAGATTATTTTAGAAGAACACCGAGGTAAGAAAAGTAAACATTGGATGAGTTGAAATACCCTTTGCCTACCCAAAGAGGAGTGAGAAATAGAATTCAAATTCTTGACAAAAGTTTTAAATGCTCTATTTTACAAGTTATGATAAAATTTTAGAAGTAGATCCTCCTTGTATAGTTCTTTCATGGTGAATAAGTACTGTAAGAAACTCCACCTTATGATTGCATAAAGTAGAGGGACGCCCACAATTTGAAAGAAGATGATTATAATGACAAAATTAGTGGAACATCAAATTTGTTGGCAAATGAGAAGGGTAAATTCTAGCTTCTGATTTGATAATTGAACTTCTTTGAGAGAATTAGACCATATACTCCCAGAAGCAGATGATGAGAAAATTGAAGTTAGTAACTCTGTAGCTAGAGATCGATAGAATATTCAGAAGTTAGAAGATTGTCTACCCATAAATTATGTTCAGCAAATTGTAAGAAATATACTACCATAAAAAAAGTCCAATCCTATTTACTTACCATACTAGAATCTAGTGAAAAATTTCAGCTAAGAGTGACTGAGATTATATTAGTAAGAAGGAAGAAAAATAGGACATCTTCATATACATCGGGGAAAAAAGAATACCTTTTAAGATTTCTTTCTTTGTATGAAGGGCATGAAAGTGTAGATTCCCAATGAATGAGTACTTCATAACATGGGAATTTAATTGATTTCAAAATACTAGTGCTTTCAGAAATCTAAACAAGAGACATTGCCTCACCTTTTTCTAACTTCCTCCACAGCCTCAAAACTATGGAGTATGTTCACTAATTTTACAAGTATAAATATTGATAGACTACAACTATCCTAGGTTCTTATCAGATGGTGGACAACTTTATATTGTCCAAAGTTAAAGAAGATCATAATAGTTGTGCCAGCTATTATCATATGGCATTCATGTATGATAAGAAATAACCTAAAAATGGGGACGACAGTCTCCTACAATTCTTATATTTAATATGAATACAAACATCTGGAGGATGGTGAGATTATATATCCTAAACTGAAGCAGGTTCCTACCAGCTGGACAGACATGGTGAAATATCCAGAGAAGTACAAGCCTAAATTGTACTATTTAGCAGGGAGGCTACTAGAACAAGGTATATTAAAATGTAACACAGATGAATCCTCTAAAGAAAACATCCCAGAAAGGAACTCTTATGATTTTTGTCTAGGAAATCATAGATGAGATTTAGTGTATGCATAGAGAGAAGAGATTCATGAGACTAGAAACATAGAAGTAAAATCAATAACTATCAAGAAGACACTTTATCACTGTATTTCTATGGATTACTATGATTAATATTAAAATAGACTCACAAGTACTAGTTAAAATATTGTCAGGAGTTTGGAAAATTCCATGACAAATTACAACAATAGTGGAAGACATCAAACAAATGACTTAAATCTATCAAGTTAAGTTAAAGCATATCTTCAAGGAAAGTAATACTATGGTTGATTGCATAGCTAATCTAACTTTTAACAAAGCATATAGATTTAGATTTACTAATTTCATAGAGTTACTGATAAGTTGGTAATCTACCAACTTATTGAGCCTTTACTCATGAATTATTGCTATGTTTTGATAAGATTTAGAGGTTCTTATAGCCTTTATTGATGTCTATGCAGGTACTTTTGTTCAAAAATAGAAAACAAGGAAATGAACCCAAAAAGAGCCAAAAATGAGTGAAGTGTTAAGTGATCAAACAAGACGAAGATTCTATTGAGAGATGCGGCGCTCGTGTGACATGCACTTGCCTTGGTACGGAATGCACCTTCTACCGCATGGAGATAAAAGTTAACTGAAGAGTCTGCCAAGGGGTGCGGTCGTTATGCGATGCGCACAATGCCTGGTGCGAACTGCATCCCCACTTTGCATGAAGCTCCCAATTTTCGTGAGTCACTGGACCACTGAAGAAGAGTGTGCGACGCGTATATGATGACGTGCGAACCGCACATCGTGCCATATATCACTCGAAGGACATTTTAATCCAAATTTATGTGACATTTTGGGAATGTTTATAAATCCACTATAGGCACAATTGTAAATAGTTTTGATAATTCAGATAGTTCTGAAGAGTTTTGAATAATTCTTAGCTTTGTGAACAAGTTTTTCCTTCTAAGAACAAGAAGAGAGTTTCTCTCAATTCCTTCTTCCCAATTCTTAGAACCACCATTTGTGTACAAACTGAGCTTGGATATTGAGAAATTTAGCTTGAATGGAAGGGAAATTGAATTATCCACTTGGTATATCTCTTTCCTTAAGCATGAGTAGCTAAATCTCTTATCTAGGGATGTGTTGATTATGTGTACTTGATAAATGAGTGTGAGTGTTGTTAATTCTTGTTTATAATTACTTAATTGACATGGGCATTGTGATTTCACCATATTTTAACTCTAAAATTGGTGGTTGCAAATATTGATTTTCCTTACTTGGTTATGTTCTTACTTAAAAGAGGAAATCATAACTTTGGATATGAAATTGCTAATAGGAACTTGGGCTTTCATTTAGATTGAGTCTAGAAATAGCTCAAATCGACGGAATCACTCATTTAAGGGTCTAATCTAGAAATAGTGTGACCTCCCTAAATATTAGCTTGGTTGTTTATTGCTTAATCAATAGTGCTTGATTTAAGACTGTTGAATATATGATTGTTGATCGAGAGATGAATAACTATACCTAAAACCAAGGTTACCCATGTCGTTTAGCATGAATTTGCATGAATAAGCAATCACCCTTTCCCATGGTCGAGTCCCATTTGACACATATCCCTAGTCGTCATCTCTCATTGTCTACACTCATTTTTTACTTATTGCTTTGTTTGGAGTTTGAATTGTGACAGATTCCTGATTCCCCTCTTTTTACATTATTGTTGTTGAGCAATCTACTCTCGTGTGAAGTTTGTTGTACTAACACCTAGGCTGAGCTCTATATTCCCTGTGGGATCGACCCCGACACCTGTCGGGTGCTATAAATGTGTTTTGCTCTAATGATCGCTGATACCTCCTTTTAGGAGAGTACATTTGAGCGTTATCAAAAAATAGCGCCATTGGCGGGGAATTAAGTTGATTAGCCTTTTTGATTGTGGAATTGAAATTACTTTGTAAAGTGTTTGTTCTTTTATTTTGTTTGTTGTTTTTGCTTGTTGTGTAGGTGGCCCATGAGTCAAGTGGGAGATAACAAAAGTTTCAATGGAAGTCTTGATGGGTTCATGAACAAGTCCAATGAACCCGTGCCTCAAGTGGGAGTAGGTGCAATCCACCTACCCTCAACGGTTGGAAATACGGTGTTCCACATCATGAGCACAATGCTTTATTTAATCCAAATGAAGGGTATATTTGGAGGAGCAGCCCATGAAGATGTCAACAGGCACATTCGTAATTTTGTGGAGATATGTCAATCATTCATATTCCAAAATATCTCCCAAGAATCCGTCGGACTTTGCCTATTCCTCTTCTCTCTAATGAGGGAAGCCATGGCTTGGTTGGAGGAATTTCCGGATGGGTCAATCACCTCTTGGAACGAGTTGGTAAATGCTTTCACTACTAGATTATTCCCTCCATTATGGATGATGCAGTTGAGGGATGAAATTACCAACTTCCGCCAACTTCCCGATGAGCCCTTGCATGAGGTATGGTGAGGTTCAAGAAGAAGCTTGTGTTGTGTCCTAACCATGGATTGCTGGATAATGTATTGCTACATAGCTTCTTTAGATCCTTGAACTCGATGAATAAATCCATCGCCAACAATCTTGGAGGTGTTACCTTCATAGATCTACAATTTCCTCTTGCCTCGGCCTTTCTAGAAAGAATGACCAAGACTAACCAAGCTTGGCACACAAGGGAGGCTGATATTCCTACATCGAGAGTTACCACATCCATCCTAATAAATGAGATGAGGAGAAAGGATAAAGAGAGGGATGAGACCATGGCGAAAATGATGACACAAATTAACCTCTTGGCAAAGCATATGATGGAGGTTGGTGGTGCTAAGATCGTGGATACTGCGAGTACACCGGAGATCAAGGCTAAACTCTAATTCCTAATATTCAACAATCTCCCCATACTGCTGAATCCCAATTCAAGTTCCCCAACTTGAAAATCAGATTACAAAACTCTTGCAATCCTAGGAACTAACTCTAATTCCTATACTTCAACAATCTCCCAGATCGTTGATCCCACTTCAAGTTATCCCCAACTTGAAGTTCAATACAAACTCAATATTGTTCCTTAAACACATTTCTAGGAAAGCAATAAATTACAACTCGATAGATTTCTTTCTAATACACAGAAACTAGACTCAAGACTGTAAGACATATGATTATGGAACAGGTCCGTCGAGCTGGTTCTTTGTATCAGGCGCACTTCGATCTTCAATCAGAACTCTCTCAAATATGAACTCTCTCTATTTGATTGTGTTCTGCCTATTCTTCTTAGTATGAGTGCGTGAAGTTTATTGGGAAACCTCTCTTGTATTTATATTGAGAGTCCTCTCCTTATTTTGGCTGATTTCCTTCTATATTGGGAATCCTCTTCCTTGTAGGACTTATCAAGTCAATCTTCTTGATTTATTTCCTTGTAGGATTCTTCCCTATGAAAGGAAACTTCGTACAATCTGGACTCTCCTTATAAACACATTTTCTCAACACGCTTTGCTCCCTTTTTACGCGTCGTTCACCTTCTCCTGATCCTAGTTGGATTTTGCTTGAAAGGAACATGTCATAGCAACCTGTTCCTTGCATGTGTTCCACATATCTATCAATCATCTGAACCTTTCTTGATCTAACATAGAGATTAGTTTGTAGGGGTTGAACTTGAAGATGGTGAATTACTAGGAGGTAATGAAGCTGGTGAATTTTTCAGAGGGACTAAGGACGGGGAATCCGGAGTACTTCATGGTGGCTTAGATGATGGTGGTGAATTCGCAGGTGGCTTGGATGATGGTGGTGAAGGCCGTGGGTATGTAATATTTAGCTCCTCAACCAAACAATGGAAACATGGAGGAATAGAGAGGGGGAAATTGCAAATGCAAATGCAAATGCTACATCAAGATTTTTTTTAAACAAATGGCATAACAACTCATAAATAACCATAAATAATCTCAAGAAGAAAAACTACTTGTTTAGAAAGGCAAGAGCGAAAACAGCGGTCGAAACGGAAAACTCATAACTCAGGAAATCATAAAAAATTGGTCGAACACAAACGAATTACAAAAATATACTCTCCCTCAGTTCACTTTTATTTGTCCATTTTGGATTTTGCACGCCTCCTAAGAAACAATGATTGATACGAAGATTTTACCACAATATTCATATCATTTGGAGAATAAGTAATTAATGTTAAGAGTAAAACATGAAAAAAATAATTATTTTTTTAAAAATAGTGGAGTAAGTAAAAGTGAAAAGAAAGAATAGCAGAAAGCACAGTAAAGCAATCAAAATTAAAGCAGCGGAAAGACCCGCAAAAATTGTGAAATCAATTGGCAGGAAACAACACTGAATGTAAGTAAGGCTCACCTCATTTTTTTTTTTAAATAAGCACCTTTTTAAAAAAAAAAGTACTTTTGAGAAAAAATAAGTTTGACTTAATAGATTATTAGTGTTGGAATATCCCATCTTATTCCATCTAACATGAGATTATTTAATATCACCTTCCATATGATATAAAATAGTCCTGAAATTATAATCTTAATAATTTAAGCTACGTACCAAACGATCCCCAGATAAAATAAGGGATTGCACGTGTATAACTAAAACAATACATACCTGATGCAGCTGTAAAGTGTAACATGGTAAAATGACAGAAGTACCCTCGAATTTAATGTCAATTCAAATTGAGATAGTAATAAAAAAATAATACTAGCAAAGTAATAATGTATAAACGATCAAAGAAAGATTAGGGTTTTCTGCACTTCCCAAAAGAATCAATCTAGACGCATAGGATCATGACGCAAGAGCTCGTTTCAGGGTAAGCTTCTATTCTGCTTAGTTTTTACCACACTTTTCTCAAGTCGCAAGTCTTCTTAGAAATTTAGAATACCAGTGGTGTCTGAAAAGGGTAAGATATACGCAAATCTTACCTCTACCTTTGTGGGGTAGCTAGGCTGTTTCCGATTGATCAAATTGAACCTAAACAACAACATGCACAGTGCACAAGTGGAGTCTGGGGAAGGTAAGATGTATGCCGACACACCTTACCCGTACCTTTGTGGGGCGGAGAGGTTGTTTCCGTGTTACCCCTACACCTTTGTGGGGTTAGAGAGGTTGTTTTATTAATCAATTGAACCTATTTGCTTATAATTGTACCTTTATTTTTAGTGCAATTCAGCATGATATTAACTTTGATTTCATCATGTGCTTTCTTATGCAAGCTTAACGGTGTCTCAAACCGGCACCAGAAGCAAGATTCCTCTGTTTTTAGGTTTCTTTATGCAGCCTCATATTGCTATGTACGAAGTGAATAAAGATGCTCCATCAGCTAAATTTCTTCATTGCTCCGAGGAAGGGAAGGGTCTACAGGATGGAAAATGGGGCTCATTCGACGCGTCCCTTAGTTTCCTCAACATGCCTAGGAAGCACATTGTTGGCGCTTCAAATGGATTACTACTCTGCTGCCCTGACTTTTCCAAGAAACATTCACAGTTTGTTGTATGCAACCCCGTCACCAGAGAATACAATGTCCTCCCTCGTCCCCACAAGGTTTACGGATATGTAGCCTTGACATTCATTTGCAAAGGAAATGATGATGGTCGTGCATCACTTGATAGAATCAACTATGAAATACTCCGGGTTGGTAATCCAAATCCGCGATCATCCTCTAAAACATACGAGATAGAGACATTTTCTTCGTTGACTGGAGAATGGAAACTGTCTCATCTTGTATCCAGGTTGCCATTTAATATGCATTGGACAAATTTCCCTGGCTTTGTGCTAGATGATGTCGTTTACTGGAAAGATGAACGAGATTTCCTATTGGTTTATGATCGATCCAAGGCTGAAGATCAAGCTGAGAATATTATACGATTAGAATTGCCTAAAGATGATGAACAATTTACCTTAACTTCTCGCTTATGTTCATCTGAGGGCAAAATCCATTATGCTAGAAGTACTAATGGGTGCCATATTGAGGTTTGGAGTTTGTTAGACTACAAAAGAGCTGAATGGGTTCTGCAACATAAGGTGACTTTCACAGAAATTTATCCAAAAAATTCAAATTATCCTGTACATAACATAAAAGTAGGATATCTTCATCCATGGAATTCACACTTGATTTTCCTAGAAACATACGAAAACTTATATTGGTATGATTTTGGAAGTGGAAAACTGCATAAGATAGCAAGTAGAGATAACATTTATGATCACTTCCTGTATGAGTGGCCTTGTGCTCCTAACTCTACTGTTGGATATCATGATCAATCGCGTTCAAAACTTTGACTGAAACTGTTGCAAGCCGGCCAAGTGGATGCCACACATGAATTTTTTGTTTCAGAGAATGTATCCTGCAATTCATCTCGAGGCTTTCTAACGTGATCCTTTGTCAATGTTTTTTACACAAGGTTATATAAACTTATAGGAAAACCTTTTATAATTATGCTCCATCAAAGGTAAATTGTTTAGCTTTCTGCGCAACTTAATTTTGAATGGCACAAGGGGCTTGTCCTTGTCCTTTGTCATTGTTTTGCCAATTGGAGTGATATGAAACTAGGATTAAAATTCTTCCTGTGTATTACTATAGATAGTTTTTTTTTCTTTTTCAGTTTTAGTTGATATTGCTTGCTCTAATTATATAATTAGTGTGTTATTTCCATTGTAATAACCTTTAGGAGTCGTCTGGTATGATGAATAAGGGATAATAATCTCGGGATAAAATGTAGGATTATTTATCCTGTGCTTTGGTTAGTATATTAATTAGTTTCGAGATTATTTATTCACTATTTCTACCACAATGATGGAATAAGTTATCCCATATAATATTCAATCTATGGGATAACTTTGTCTATCTCATCCCAATACCAAATGTTCCCAATGTTGTATTTATGTAAATGTATTGATTAACTTAGTTTTTGCAAAAATATGTACTCTCGTCATAATTGAAGTGTCTTAGTTTGAGTGAAGATAGAGTTTTAAGAAATAATTTTTTTTTTAAAAATTTTGTGGTTTTTAATTAAAAGATGTGTATCCTTTTAATCTTGTGGTCTTAAACTTGTCATATAGAATATTGAGTTTTTTAAAACTAAAGATAGAAAAAGATATTCTTTGGAACAGATTAAAAAGTAAAGTAAGACACTTAAATTGAAATGGAGACTATAATATTTAAGAAATATAAAACATGGAATATGTTGATATAATTCATATTATTGTGTTATTAACTTAAAGTTAATTCATAAATAAATAAACAAAACAAGTGTTGTTAAAAGTAAATAATGTGAACATACTTATGGTTCCTAGTAAATATACCTCATATTGTGATGAACAATTGATATCCAATTTAAATGTTGAAATTCTAAAATACGCAGCAAAGTTGACCCTGAATCTATTTAGGACATCTGAACTTGCCGTTACTGAAGTACTCAAGTATAAACAACGTAGAATTCAGATCCAGTAGCACATAAAATGCTGTGATTTCTTTGCATTTGTCTAAGCTGAGTTAAGGGCTCTGTTGGTGAGTATTGACTTGCTACCACAGGTCCACATGCATGGTGAGACGCAAATAGGATATGTTCTTTCACAACTGAAAAACGAGATACGTTGAAGAGAACAAGCCAGCGAAGCTTCAAAAATCAGAAATAGAGTCGGAGTTCAAAAGATGAAAGTTACGGACATGAGGATATTGCGTTGGATGCATGTGTGGTGATACTAGGAGTGATAGGATTAGGAATGAAGATATCCAGGATAAGTTGGGAGTGGCCTCGATGGAGGACAAGATGTGAAAAGCACGACTGAGATGGTTCGGGCATATAAAGAGGAAATGCACAGATGCTTCAGTGCGGAGGTGTGAGAGGTTGGCTATGGATGATTTCACGAGAGATAGAGGTAGGCTGAAAATATATTAGAGAGAGGTGATTATAATGGACCTAGCGTAATTTTAGCTTACTGAGGACATAACCTTAGATATGAGGTTGTGGAGGATACGAATTAGGGTGGGAGGTTAGTAAGTAGTAGAGCATTGTCTCACTTATATTTCTATACTAGTAGTCGTAGTATTACTCAGGGAGTTTCTTATTCTTTGATGTCTATTGTTTTATTGCAGTTCGATTATCTTAATATTATGTTGTAGTAATGCTTCTTTTCTCAAAATGTTTTGATATGCTCTCTATAGTATTTTAAAAGACTTCTTCACACTTTGTTTTGAGCCAAGGGTCTATCGAAAATAGCTCTCTACCTCCCAAGGTAAAGGTAAGGTCTGCATACACTCTACCCTCCCCAAACCTCACTCGTGAGATTAGAATAGGTATGTTGTTATTTTGGTACTGCTTTGCATCCAATCTTCCTAACCGCACGTGAGTCGGGCTGTTGTTGTATGTTGTATTGTTATAATCGGGAAAAAAGTTTCTTTAAGTAACTAAATAAATGGCTGAATCCATCGATAGACACCAAAAGTTAGAATCATTTTTTACTTTAGACACCTCAACTAGGACATGTACCATTTAAAGTTTTAAACACTTGTAGTAAGGTTTGTTTGTGTCATCTTGACACTTTTTTACAATTAGGAAAAAAAAGGAAAGTGTGATGCGCTCGTTACTGGCGTGAAAAACAGCTAATTAACTTATTACATGTGACATTTTGAGTTAAAAAAAGAAAAAAACTATTTTAAAATATATTTAATAAATACAATAAAAATAATATTCTCAAAAAAATCGCAATTTATGAAAAAAGAAAACATCATAAGTACAATACAAATAGTATATTGTAAATTTTCACGATAATAAATTGAAGAAAGTATAAAACATAAAATTTGTACATAGAATATATCAATCATTAAAAAGGACAGGTTTTTGGCCTAATTATTAGCCCCTCCGTCTATTTTTACTTATTCAGTACTAATTTGGCACAATTCTTATTTTTAAAAAAATTTGGAAAAACTATTGTAAAATCTATTTAATAAACAAAATATAAATAACATTCTCAAAAAGAAAAACTTAAAATGAAACTTAAAAAATTCACAACTTTTGGAAAAACACAAACAAAAAGTCTGGAATTTTTGTGGAAAAAAAAGTAAAATATTGGGGAAAGAAAAGTTTGAACTTTTTATTTTGCAACAGTCGGGCCCTATTATAAGCGTTTAAATGGTACATGCCTTAGTTGAGGAGCCTAAGTGAAAAATGGTGACAACTTTAGGTGTCTGTCGATGGGTTCAACTTAAACAAATTATAGGAAAACAAACAAAGAAATCAAAAATATGTAAGAGTCGGGCGGTATGGTCACTAATCAATTGTTTAACTCATCTAGATCCAGCCCAAGTAAACTTTGGGTGTGTCACTAACTCGACCGTTCATTACAACTCAACCCAATTTAACTGGGCCAAATTTCGCTTAATCCATTCATTGGACACTTGTGCACTCATGCTCCTCTTCCCATTCCATGTCTAGCAAGTTATATTTCTCCAAAACTACTTATATGTGTGTGTGCGCGCGCGCGCACGCCCTTAAAATGAAGTGTCTTATGCTGCAAAGAATATTGCATGCACCTCTACAAGTGAAATTGGAGGTTCAAATCCACGTTTATCTTGCTATCTTTTCCTTTCCTCTTTCTAGAATTGCGCCAGGAGGTCCAAATCTCACTCCTATCTTGTTGGTTTTTTTCTTTTCTTTTTCTAGAATTGGTCCAGCCATCGGGGATGGCATGTTTAGTGTTCCCTCTTGTGTTTTAACTAGAGGAGTACGTCTTTTTTCTTTATTTATTTGGTTATTCTTTCGAAATCCCCAAAGTTAGAATGATTGAAATTGATATTCTCCTAGTCCACGGTAAATTTTTACATAATTAAACCACATGTCTATATTAAAACTAGTAGCAGCGGACCAGTTAATTAATCCAAATATTTCAACAGGAGTGTATATATATATATGTGAAAAATCAGTAAAATTGCTAAATAAAATTTAATTTTGAACCTATAATTTCAAAAGTGTATTAGGTTCATGGTAAGAACCTAAAGATTGAACCCATCAAATGTAAATTCTAGATCCACATCTTCGTAATAGTACACAACTGCACCCATGTTCTTAAAATTCTAGATCAGCCCCTGCTGATCTCTATTAATTAGTTTCCTTCCAACTAATAACCAGAAGCAACTGACCAATAATTTGCCTAAGAAAGTGAATCGAAAAGCCGCTCCCTTCACCTTTCCCCTTCTTTACGTGGAACCAAACATAGCGTAAATTACTTACAGCTTAAGCCTCAACAGACAATTTCCAATTAATTCATCAACTTTAGATCATTGTAACCGATGGATTCTTCCATTTCAATTTTCTCATCCACACCCTTTCTCCCCCAATTTATTTTAAAACCAGGAGAAGTAAGAGAGAACATTATCCTCTCGTATTCTTCTTCTTTTTTTTATGACAATCGATCCGCACCTCGACTATTCCATCGGGTACCTATTACCTTCCACCAACATAGGTGCCGGATAACTCTGTCAACCAAAGCTTAGGCGGATGGAAAGAAATCACCTAGCTTTTTTTTACTTCGCTAAATTATTCTTCTTTCCTTCTTGATTGGCATAGGAGGGACATGTGCTCCCTCCTTTTCCTTCTATAGCAGAGCCTTTATTTTATTTTACTTTATTTTTTATGATGATAGGAGAGCCTTGTATGAAGAAATTAGGATCAAGAAGATTAAAATGACTCAGATCTAGGGAGACAAATATTCTCTCCTGTAATTATTTCTGGTTACAAATATATTCTATGTGATTTTACCTGCCGTTCAATGTCTTCAATAGTAGGGCCCGATCCATCAACGTGTAGCATTAAAGAAGATTACAGCGACAAAAGATCAAGTACAAGAAATATAAATGGAGGCAATAACACTCTCCTCTAAAATAGGTCCAAAAGCATAGGGGAGTGAACGAATACCTGAATACATGCACGAACCACATCAGCTTCAGACACTCTGTAACTTAACTTGCATATTCAATTCATAACGACATAAGCTAAGTCACTCAAGTAATCAGGCTGTAATAAGCAGAAAAGACGGATGAGTAAAGTCTCGGTCCAAATGCATAGATCACCTATATTCATTAGAAAATTGCAGAAAGCCCTTAGTGGAAGGAAACAAGTTTTTAATTTGCTACCTTCTCTAAATGGACATATATATATTTCTATTGGTGACATTTTCCTCAGAGCTGCCATGCTGCATCTATCTCAAGGAAGGAAAAAAAGGAGAAATCTCTCTCCGGTGAAGGATGGATCATCAACTCTCTTAGAATATTAAATGAAACAAAGAGTAGAAACTGAAAGGTAACTCTTTCATACTGTCATGACAGACTTGATTAAATCCCAATATGGTTGAATGTAATTAATATATCTTGAAAAAAAATATACTATTATGCTTTTCCTTCTGACCTTCTCTCTTTTATTTTTCCTCCAATAGCCCCTTGGCTTAAACTTGGCAAAAGATCTACTTAATCTCACTCTCTCCATCCCTAGATGCAAAATATAATTTAAGTTCACTATAACAAAGAATATAATGGAATTTAAGGATTAATCTAACATCTTTAATTTGCATATTTTGCTTAGTGCAGCCTCCCCTCGTTAAAAGAATTATGTGCTTCACCAAAATAACTATCCATTACTATGATAAAATCATCAACTCAGAAACGTTGTCCAGAAGGAACAACTGAATAAAGGAAGATTACACCAAACTCATTAGTTGTGTTTGATTCCGCAGTTGTACTATCCTCAAAGCCTAGCACACTCTAATCAGAATCGGAAAGAGGTCCTAGAAACTGACAGATCATAGAAGCTTAAGTGACCTGACTATGGACTTAACTAAAAACATATCATAGACACATTGAATCTTCTAGGTATGTGTTTTACTATTTTTTGTTTTCATTCTAAGTCTTATAAATGTAATCTGCAGAGATAAATAAAAAGTTCTCTTCTGCGTCTATTCTTCTTCTCTCTCAATTTCTTTTCAGCTCTACTATTTGATTTTCCTCAGTTATATTCTTTTCCTTAACAAATTAAAACCTTCAATTGATATCAGAGCTTTATTTCTTGAGGGACCTGTGTGTATGGGCCAATCAGATTTCGTGAATACCATGACAGAGAAGCAAGTTTTTCTTCAATGGCACCACCAACTTTCGGTGGAGAAAGTTATCGAATATGGGCAGTTAGAATACAGACATATCTGGAAGCTTTGGATCTCTGGGAGGGTGTAGAAGATCAATACGGGATAGCTCTCTTTCCAAACAATCCCATGATGGCGCAAATTAAAAATCACACGAAGAGGAAAATCAGGAAATCAAAGGCGAAGGCATGCTTATTTGCTGTAGTTTCATCCACTGTCTTCACTCGTATCATGTTTTTGAAGTCAGCAAAAGAGGTATGAGATTATCTCAAGACTGAGTATGAAGAAGATGAAAGAATCCGAGTGATGCAAGTGCTGAATTTGGTACGTGAGTTTGAACTGTAAAGGATAAAGAAAAGTGAAACCATAAAGGAGTACTCTGACCGACTTCTTAACATAGCAAATCACGTCAGATTGTTGGGTTCCACTTTAAATGATTCAATGATCATTGAGAAAATCCTTGTAACGGTACATGAAAGATTTGAGGCAACCATTTAAACCTTAGAAAATACTAAGGACTTGTCCAAAATTACACTATTCAAGCTCTTAAGTGCTTTTCAAGCACAAGAGCAAAGGCGTGTTACGAGACAAGAAGAAGCTGTTGAAGGAGCCTTACCAACCAAGAATCAAGATGATGGATGATATAAGAAGAAGAAGAACAAGAAGTACTAAACAATAGATGGAGAAGGTGAAGAATGCAACAACAAAAACAAAACATGTAGCTTCAAAGGAAACTACCCTCCTTGTAAGCATTGTGACAAGATTGGACACACACCTTTCAAGTGCTGAACAAGTCCTGATGCTAGTTCAGTAAGTGCAATCAGTTTGGGCACAAAGCAATCATTTGTAAAAAGAAAACTCAGCAGCAGGATGTAGATGCTCAAGTTGTTAATGAATGGGAGGAGGATCAACTCTTTGTATGTTTTGCAAGCAATTTTTCAAGCGAGTCGTGGCTGATTGATAGCGGATGAACAAATCACATGACTCATGATAAAGAACTCTTTAAAGAATTGAAGCCTAATCGAGTTTCAAAGGTTAGAATAGGCCAAGGTGGTCACATTCCAGCAAAAGAAATAGGAACCATTTCAGTTAAGACACAAGCAGGTACTAAAACAATAGCAGATGTTCTTTATATACCTGACTTAGACCAAAACTTGTTAAGTGTCGGTCAATTATTAGAAAAAAGTTTCAAACTTTATTTTGAAGATAAATGTTGCTTGATCAAGGATCCCTCAGGACAAGACTTGTTTAAAGTCAAAATGAGAGGAAACATTTTCTCATTAAATCTATTTGAGGAAGAGCAGATGATGTATTCAGTGAAAGCAAATTTCGCTGAGTTATGGCATAAGAGACTCGGGCATTAACAATATCAAGGGATTGTCAAAATGCACAACTTGAATATGGTGGAGGACCTACCTGATCTAGAAGTAAATTCCACTGAATATCATGCCTGGCAATTTGGTAAACAACGTAGGAAGCCATTTCCTAAATCAACCTGGAGAGCCTCACAAAAGCTGCAACTAGTTCACATTGATGTCGGGGCTTCAAAGAACTCCATCATTACAGGAGCAGTAAACCAAGTCTTATGACTTAGAAAGATCATGTGTAATTTATATATGGAGCAGAAGGAAAGTACTGAGATTCTTTTCGACAACCAGGCAGCTATTGCAATCTCAAATAATTCAGTGTTTCATAAGAAGACCAAGCATTTAAACATTAAGTTCTATTTCCCGAGAGAAGTGCAGCAAAGGGGAGAAGTGACTCTAGTCTACTGCAAGTATGAAAACCAGCAAGCAGACATGTTTACTAAGCCTTTACCAGTCAGCAAATTTGAGTTTCTAAGACAGAAAATTGGAGTTTGCAGTTTCCAAAGCTAGGAGGAGTGTTAGGAATTTGCTTTTTAACTCCAGTAAATTTAATGTTACTATTTTTTTAAAATAAGACTTGGTCAATTAGTTGTTAGCCATGTGTTCCTACTATTTAGGAGTTAGTTGGTTTAGTGAACTTCTTGAAACATCCCAAAAATCGAACCAACTTTCTAAGTTTGAAACTCTGAAAAATTTCAAGTTCCCAGAAATTATGGGTCAAAATCACGGACCGTGGTTTGAACCACTGGTCGTGGAATGGAACTGTGGTTTACCTTCTGTTGGTTCAGTCTCTGGTCTGAGAACCACGAGTTGATTGTACGAACCGTGGTTCTGACTATGTCCCATCCTATCAACTCTTGGAATCAGATCAGAGGCTTGACAGTTTTCCCCAGGATTCACGACTGCTTTCTACGGCCCGTAGTTTGAACTACGGACCGTCCTGCAACTCATAGAACTTATTATGAGGACTGCATGTTTTCCTAGAAACTATGACTCAGGTCTACGGGCAGTCGTTCCGTTGACAAGTTGCCCTATTGACTCATGGTTTACCTTCTGCAGCCTGACTCTTTGGCCAGGAACGACGGATGGAAACCACGAGCCGTGTTTTGGTCTATGGTTCGTGGAACCTATCTGTGGTCCCTGAAAGTCAACTTTTTCTAGCTTTTTCCTAATTATGTCTCAGGGGTATTTTAGTCATTACCTATCCTTTTAACTCCTAAATGAGGTTGTTTTGAATATTTCTAGAAGGGTTTTCACCCTCATTAGCCTAAGTACTCCTCAAAGCTTCATTCATCTCCCAAAAAGGAAAAGAACTCCCTCAAGCTCAAAGTCTCAAGCTGCAAGATCAAGTCTCCTTTTCTTTTCAATTCTAAGTGGGTTAGCTTCAATCAAGGTATGTGGGTATTCAATAAGGGATTTCCTCCACCCTTATGCCCAAAACCCCAATCTTCTAAATTGAATTTATGGAACTTTAAATTAGGGTTCTTACTCAAATTGGGGAAAAAGTTATGGATCTTCTCTTAAGGCATCAATTCATGATTTCTTATTACATGTATATGATTTAATTGAAGTTCCTCAATTGATTTCAAAAGCCCATATGTTGATGATGAATTTTAGCATGATTTCATTGAATTGTATGTCTTCAAGTAAAATTGGTATATTTAGATAGCATGACCTCTATTTTTATGAAATTGCATGTCTTCAAGTAAAATTGGTATATTTAGATAGCATGACCTCTATTTTTATGAAATTGCATGTTTAATTCTTCAAGCTATGATATTAGAAAGGAAAATATATTTTGAATTATGATTTTACAAAGCTTTAAGATTCACGACTTGTGAATTGCATGACATCAGATAAGTCCTTATGCTTTTCCAACAGTTTTGGACATTAGATATGTCCCTATGTTTTATGAAAGGTTTTGCATCCAGATATGTCTACCTAAGTTATGAATAATTTTGACATCAGATATGTCGTAAGTATTATGAGCTATATGTATGTGTTTTTGGGAGTATATTAGCACCGAGTTGGACAGGGTGAGAGTACCCTTAGTCCTAGAACTACGTGCCCCCGTAAGTTCTAAGTCCCCTCAGTTGGGCATCAGATTTAGTGATCACACCACAATCATGTCTCTATACCCTAGCAAGGTATATTGGGTACTTTCGATGGGGCGTATACATCGGATTCCATGTAGTTCACATGGTTTATGTCGGTTAGAGAACCTCCCACAGAAATAGTATCAGGTTTTAAAATGCATTGACTCTTTGCCTTCAGATTTCATGACTATTATGATTACTGTGATATTTGTATAACTTGCTTTGGCATCGCATTAAGTCTCTTGCATTCCAGTTTTACACTTATAGCATGATTTCAATTTTACAAGTTTATTTATCATGCTTATTTCAGACTCCTGCTTATCTCACATATTCGGTACATCCTATAGTACTGATGCATATCTTGCGTTGCATCCTTTGATAATGCAAATTCAGGCTTGTTCCCTCACACTCATTGCTAGATATTGTCGGAGTCCCATCTTCCAGTGGTGAGACCTCATTATCCGAGGGCCAGTATTAGACATATTCCTCTTATGTTATTTTCTACGAATTCCTCGAGCTAGTTGGGGTCTTGTCCCATCAGCTCTTATGATAGGTTAGAGGCTTCAGACATAGCTATACTTGTATTCGGTTGTATGGAGTTGATACTTCTTAGACTTGTTCTTATTTAAGCTATGGATTCCTATCTTTAACTAGTATGCTTCCGCTATGTTTCTTGAATTGATTTCTGAGTATGCTATGACAAAGGGTTAGTCTGGAGCACTTGTATTCCGGGTCCCGTGTTACGTCTAGGGGGTAGCCTAGGGGCATGACAAACTTGGTATCAGAGCCTCAGGTTCAAGAGTCCTAGGATTTCTGAAAGTCGTCGAGTAGAATCTCTTTCATGTGTGTGAAGCACGCCACACTTATGAGAGGGAAACTATGAGATATCTTAGGAAAAGTTCACTTCTTTCATGATCAATATCGTGCGATGGATTTTAACTCTGTTACTCCTCTAATCCATTCTTGTTACGTTTCAGATTATGCCTCCTCGTCGTGCTATGCCTTGCCGGGCCAATTCCCGAAATGCTAATCCTCTGATTTCAGACCCCGAGGTCACCATTGCGGAGTTCAAAAATGCCATCTGACAAAGGTGATTGATATGGTAAAGGTTCAGTGGAAGCATCGTCTAGTTGAGGAAGCCACTTGGGAAACCAAGAAGGACATGCGAGATAAGTATCCTCAATTGTTTGAGGATTCAGGTACTACATTTTCTTTTCTTTATTTCCATAAATTCAGGTTTGATCATTCAGGGCTGAATGATAAGTAAATTGGTATCTGTTGTAATGATCGGTTCCGTCATTATGGGTAGTCCAATCGTGCCAAATTTTTGAGTTAGAAAACTCCGGGTTTGCGAGTTTGAAATTCTGGGCTAGGCTAGCCTCGACCGGTTTAGGGGAGAGGTATGGTGTAGGGAAATCCGGGTAAGGATTAGGTTGAATGTCTTGTGTTGAGCTAGTTTTCCTCGTAGCTCACACATAGAGTAGTCCGAGGGACTTTTCAGAATCGAATTCGGGTAAGTAGAACTCTCGGAAACGAGGTCACTTGGCTTTAGCATTTTTTCAAGCATCTTGAAATCATCATTATTATATTCAGCCTTGATTTTTGGAACATCATTGTTTTCAGCGTCCTTCTTGGTTAGATATTTTGGGCCATCAGTAACCCTGGTCCATAGTTCATAGTCTTTAGCTTGAATGAAGTCTTCCATCCTAGCCTTTCACCACGAGTAGTATCTGTTGAACAATGGTGGTCTGTTGATGTGTTGTCCTTCACCGTGTCCAAGAGGAGGTGCAGAATTCATAGTGATATTATCTTGAGTTGTTAGACTCTTGTTAAGATAACCCGCTCTGATACCAATTGTTAGAATTCTGACCCCCTAATTTACCGAACAGGTTAATATATCTGTTCCTTTGTCGATTTCTTGAACTATGTAAAATAAAGCGAGAAAGTAATAACACAATATTTTACGTGGAAAACCCCGGCTCACAAAGGGTGAAAAACCACGACCTACACCTCTTTAGGATTTAACCCAAACTCCACTAAAACAGTGAGTCTTTCAACAAAAGATTACAAACTC
This sequence comes from Jaltomata sinuosa, assembly GCA_003996215.1. Lineage (NCBI taxonomy): Eukaryota > Viridiplantae > Streptophyta > Magnoliopsida > Solanales > Solanaceae > Jaltomata > Jaltomata sinuosa. Next base: position 63,677 of record QJPP01001295.1, read on the forward strand.
TGTAACCTAAGAAATTCGTGGATGGTAAAATTTGCTATGTAACGGCGGGTTCTCATCCTGGATATTATCGCTTGAGAGATGAGAATTAAGGTTGGAACAAGGACAAGGAACGAGATAGGAATTGGAGAGATCATGACAAAGATGGTGATAAATTCAATCACCGGAGCTCAAATACATATGTGCCTCCAAACAAATCAGATTGCTTATACCAACCCACCACAAGAAATCCCGGTCATTCAAAGATAGAGGACATGTTGTCCTTGGTTTTGAAGAAAGTAGATTCGACAAATACTGGGGTTAGTGAGCTAAAAAAGCAAAGTTTACACTTCATCAAACCGTGAACTCTCATTCGGCTTTAATTAAACATCTTGAGGCCTAAATGAATCACTTATCCACCCAAATGAACCCGAGATTGAAGGGAACACTACCTAGTGATACCACCACTAATCCTAAAAATGATGCTCATGTCATGGCAGTTGTAACTAGGAGTGGAAGAACAAGTGGAGTAGTAAGAGAGCTAATTGTCGAGCCAATTGTTTTAGCAAAGAAACCCATTGTTGTAGATAAAGATAAAGGTAAAGGGATCGTGCATGATAAAGATGTTGTAGAACTGGGGGTTGGGGTGAATCTTGGTGCACCCAATGCCCCAGTAAATGTTGATGTTGATGATGAAAGGGAGGGGGCTGAATCTCCTTCCCAAATGACCGTTGATGTTGAGAAGGATCCCCCTCTTGTGCAAAGTGTGCCGCCCACACTACCTAAGGGACCTCCTTCATACCCTCAAAGGCTTAACAAAAAGAAGGAAGATCATAAATTCAGCAAGTTTGTTGACATGTTTAGAAAGCTCTCGATAAATATTTCTTTAGTTGAAGCCTTAATACAAATGCCGGGGCACTCAAAATTTCTGAAAGAGTTGCTTAAAAAGAAGAAGATTGTCAATGTGGGGACCATTGAGATATTACACAGCTTTAGCGTTGTGATGGCAAACAATGTTGCTACAAAGCGAGATGATTTGGGTGCATTCACCATACCATGCACTATTGGGTTATTTGTGTTCCGTAAAGCCTTGTGTGATTTGGGGGCGAGCATCAACTTGATGCCCCTAACGATCTTTAACAAGTTGGGATTGGGTACTCCCAAGCCTACATCCATGCGTCTACTCATGGCTAATCGGTTTATTAAATTCCCAATAGGAATACTCTTTGATGTGTTAGTGAAGGTTGACAAGTTCATTTTCCCGGCAAACTTCGTGATCTTGAATTATGAAGTGGATATTGAGGTGCCCATCATTTTAGGGCGACCACTATAAGCCATGGGGAGAGCACTCATAGATGTTGAGCTCGGTGAACTTAAATTCTGAGTGGAAAATGAAGTGGTGACATTCAATGTATGCAAACCCACAAGACCTCCAGATGACTTAAGGGTAATCTCAGTGATAGAGTTGGAGGGCAAGTTGATGGTGCCCTTAAGGAGTATGAATTGGGAAAGACGCCCATGTTTGAGTTGTTGCCAAATGGGAAACATAATGATGTTTCAAAGTTATTGATGGAGCAATTTCCCTTATTGGGATGGGGCCACACCAATCGAATTGGCATGCTATCCGATAATGACTAAGGTTGAGGTACTATCGTTGAGTCACGAAGTAAAATCAAGCGCTTCTTGGGAGGCAACCCAAGTGTTTTTACTTTATTTTTGGTTATCTTTTGTTGTTTTTGGTTTGTTTTAGGAATGCAAGGAGTAGAGGAATGAACAAGTGGAAAAATAGGGCAAAAAGGAGTTGTGTGAAGGACCGTGCAGTTTGCACAAGCTAATGTGCGTATCTCATGGCCCAAAGCATGCCAAACCAGAAAGCTAGGAAGAAAAATAGGAATTGGAGGCGATGTGCACTGGGCTGTGCGGTCCGCACGAGCCCATGTGCGCGTCGCACCTCCATCTCATGCTGAAGCAGAAGCCTGGGCCAAATTCAGGGAATGAAAAAGTGAGGTGCAAAATGACATGTGGTCCGCACAAGGGCTTGTGTGAACTGCACATCACGGTGTACTAAGGTAAATTTCATTTTTTTATTTTACCTGACTCGTTGACCAACTCGGCTCAATTTTCTTTTTCTTTTCCTTTATATTCCGCCACCCTTCTCCTCCTCTTCCATATTTTCTCCTCAACTCTCCAAATTCTCTCCCAAAACCTCCCACATATCCCTCAAACTTCCCCAAAATCGTCTCCTCCTTTCACCCAAATTTCTCCACCGCTTCACCACCCATCTCTGTCGTTGGTTCTCCATGCAAAATTTTGGTCACCATTGTTGCTCTCTAAAAGCTTCAATTTTTTGTTCTCCTCATTTAATCTTCACTTGTGGTAAGTTTTTCGACGTTAAATACATATATTTTGTTGATGAGGAACTCATATTATGAAGCATGCTTGTTAGAATTGTCATGTTGATTTTGGGTCCCTAATTTTGAATTGTGTTAGGGATTTTGCTTAGGATCAACTTGGTAGAACTTGATATTGTGATAATGCATGTTGATTGTAGTAGTTTTTAGCCTTGAAAATCTATGTTTGAGGTAAAGTCTGAGTAATCCACTTGTGAGTGATGCATGATTTGGCCCTATGATAGATTGAGCGACGTCATTCTTAAGGGCAAATCGTCGTCTTTCATGAGGTTTGGTCAAAAATTATTGTGTGGGGCTGAAATTTGCTACTATTGTGCGCCCATGATTTTTGTTGAATATTTTGTTGGGTGTATGATCTTGTGAGGGGAGGTAGAAATTATTGTTGAAATTGTGGGTGCCTGTGTGTTGCAATTGAAGGCTTGATATTCCTAATGATAGAAGGGGTAACGTCCTTCTTAAGAGAAATTGTTGAGTTCTTTTTTGTTTGTTATGGTGATAATGAAATCCGGGAAGTCTGAGTACCCGGATAAATTGTGGTCATGTTATGTTATGCCCCTGAATGTTTAAGTGTTGGTTTACTGCTTGGTGCCAAGTGCTTTATGTAAATTTGCTCCACGAATCACATGTGTAATTCACAAGAACACAAGGAACCAGAAATTCCAATTGTGCTCATGTGCGTTTTGCATGTGGTGCATGGATCTTGATGTGCGAAATGCCCAAGGCACCGCACCTATTGAAAAAATGGTTCTAGCTTACTGTTTTGAGGTTTAAAGCAAGGTGCGATGCGCACTTTGGTGCATGCGAATCGCACCTCAGTGGAAAATCTGTTGAAGGTTCTGGTAGCTCATGCGACATTATGTGCGACGCGCACAATGGCTTGTGCGTTCCGTACATGGTCCGCATGAGCTGTCAATTACCTCCTTCATTTTTCTACTCATTTGCACTCCGCCCTTTTTGGTTGTTAACTTCTTTTACAGTTTATTGTGGTACATAGATAGTTGTACCTACCACTAACGACCATTTGCAGGAACATGTCTTCCACCAGGAAGCACCAAGAGAGGTGTAGTTCAAATCGAGCTTTAACATCCATAAACGTGGGCTTGCCTATACAAGATGAGGTTCAAACTAAATCTGAAATATGCTTTGGACTCGATGGGATGGAGGCATACTATGTGAGGTTTAGGGAGAAGAGATCGATCTTGGAAGAAAAAAGGATGAATGTGGAAGCATTTGAAGGTGATCTCCCAAACATACCCAAACAATTTTGTGAAAGAGCCTGGGACCATTTTGCCAAGACTCCTGGGCCATATGTCCCGAAGTTGGTGTGGGAATTTTATGCCTCCTATCGAGCTAGGCAGGACATTTTAAAGTATAAGTGTCTGGTTAACAAGCTCCTGGTTAAAGAATAAGGGTTCGGTTAAAGCATAAGGGACATTTTAAAGCATAAGGGTCTGATCTCAAGTTTGAAGCTCGGATGTAGTTAGATTTTGTATGCACTAGGCTTATTCCAACCGCGCATAGAACACAGGTGACTAGAGAGGTGGCTATTCTGATCACTTATATCATGACCAGTCTCCAATTGCACGAGGGGGAGATAATTGCCGAGCAAATCAAGTGGAGAGCGAGACAAGAAAGCACCTCCATGGCCTTCCCTGTCCTCATTAGCTTCTTGTGTTTCCAAGCGCATTGTCCGCGGATTCGCTCTTTGGATAAAATCAGCCAAGCTACCGGAATGATTCAATTAGATACAAGGCGAGACTCAGATGCCCCACATGTTAAGAAAAAGCACCGTGCTCATAATGCCACCTCAAGCAATTCAAAATTAATTCCGAAGAATATTATATAATCTTCATGAATAAACATACGTCTACGTATATTTATAATATATATAGATGTATATTAGTTTGTGAATTTTATTAGATATTCAAAAGATTTTTCCAAAATTTATTTCAAAATATTCTAAAACTGTCCATTTTGGTCAAAATAATTTAACCAGTAATTAAATTATAAAATTGGTGTTTTATAACATATGGTTGGATATGATAGCAAATTAGTTATTTTAAAATAATAAAGCTCGGTTAAGTTAATCGTATTTAGTTCATCCCAATTTCAATTACGGCCTAATTTCTTTTTGAATTAATTCAATTGAGTCTGATTTGGCTACAATCTCAATTATGTTGCTACAAGTTAAATCAATTCGGTTATCAATTCATCAAAATCTGGCCACAGTTGCAAAGCAAAGTGACCAAATCCTTAATTTAATTCTAATTCCCTATCAGCCAAACCCCAACCCAAAACAATTCTTACAACCCTCAGCCCAGCTCAATTACCCGACCCGTCCAGCCCACTCCCTTATACTCTCCTCTCTCACTTCACTCCACAGACAACAAACAACCCAAAACTCTCTGTCAACACAGCTCACCCAAACGACCTTCAAACAACTCCAAACGACTCCCAAATTTCCAAAAAACATTACCCTTCCATCCAAATCCTAGACGCCATCTTGTTCTTGAGCTGTCAATAACCAGAAGCTTCTAGAAATCGACAAATGGCACCTCAGCGTCCCTCACCGTGAATCACAGCATAAACCCCTCAAAATTAGCGGCTGATGATCGAAATCGTATCACGAGGTACAAACGTGTCTTCATCAAAGGGATTTGATTTTGAATTTCAAATTCCCAAAACATTTATCCAAAAATTCCCATTGTTTTTCCCCATTTACCACCCATTGGTAATCCTAGAAATCTCTGCTATATAAACCCCTCCTTCTTCACTGAGAAAGGGTGATTTTTTGGGTAGCAAAATCTTGGAGAGTCCTTTTCTCCGATTTTGGGGAAACTCAGAAAATCAAGGTGAATTCAAAGTAAAAGTTATATTGTTCTTGGGTATTTGGTGGTCCATTTTCTCTTGTCATCTGGAAACGAAGAAATTTCAAGTTCTTGGCTCATCGAAAAGTCGATAGAAATCTTGACTCGTCGTCTCAGCTTTGCTGCTTAGAGAAAGGTAAAATCACCTCTTTACTTTACTGTTTTCTCAACCTTATTCGTGTGCTGGTTTGCTGTGATTGATATGATTGTATTGAAGTGCATTTGGTAGTTTGGTTGGTTGTTGTTGATTTGTTCGACCAGGGGAAATGGGTTGAGTTTTTTGGGGAATAGTCGAGCTCAGGAGAAGCTTTGAACTCACTGGTTTGGCTTCTCCCAAGAGCTCCTAAAGACCTGAAACTCCCCTAATTCCCTTTGAGTATTTAAGTAGCTAGTGTTCACAATTTGAGTGGTGTGATATGAGTCTTTACTGAACTCGTTAAGCTTGATTTTGGTAGTCTGTGTTAGTTTAATTCATAATCCCTGAGGCTCCCCTGTGAGTTAGCTGAAGCTAGTTTCCCTATTTATTGTTTGTCTGTTATGAATGGCAGTGGCCATGAAATGCTTTGGCTAAATATCCAAATTTAGCTCTCCGTTGATTTTCCTTAAAGTGATATGTGAATTTCATTGTTGGTAAGAACATGAGCTAACGATTATGGCAGAGCCACAACTAACGTCCTAAGCTAAGCATAAGGTGATTGTTTAAAACAGTTACTTATTTTCATCACAAGTGTTTTTTTTTCAAATAGACAAGCTGGCCATCTTTCCTCTTTATCTCTTTGAAAGTAAAATATCGACCAAGTTTAACGTAAATATTGAGTAAGGTTTACTTATGGTAGGCTTAAACTCGATTTTCTTGCCTCTTCTTGATCAATCACTTAGCATGTTTTGAAGTACTATGTTCTGAAATATCGTGATTCTTCTTTAAGTTTCTGGTACAACTTGGTTCTATTTTCTCTTGATGAGGTGAAATATGTCTTTGTTCTCTTTTGCTTTAATTCCCAGGATCTGTCATTTTGTTATTTTCATCTGTTTTCTTTGATATCGGGAAAAGTAGAATAATGATAAATGCTAGAATGACCCTGGTAGTGTTTGATTGTGAGTTCATCAATTTGTTTGATTGTGAGTTCATCAATTAGTTATTTAGACTGCATAAACCATTGTGTACTGCAAAAACATTTGCATATTTTTTTTATATTCAAAGTTCATAATTTGAGTCGTTATTTTGAATTGATGATTAATTTTTTATCTCCTTCCTCTGCTTATGCATGAACACCGATGAATTCCATGGAATTCTACCCCTTCACCTGCATTCCCGATGGGCAAAGCCCAATGCGAGTCAAGACCCATGCCAAGTCCAAAGAATGGACTAATATACAAAGAAACAGGCTGGTATACACTGATATACATCAGTATACACATGATATACATCAAATGAATGGAAAAGGGAGCGCTGATATAGAAATTTCGGGGCCAAAATTCAAAGTATACGGCTGATATACAACCAGTATAAACAGCTGGCATACAAAGGAGAAATGGACCAAAGACCATGAAATTCAAAGTCTAAATATTTGGACAACTTCTGCAAATGGGCCAAAGGGGCCCAAATCTCAACTTTTCTCTTAGTTTATTTGTAATTGAGAAAATTATCCTAGATATATATTTAAGACTCTTTATTACACTAAATACATCACTTTTTTTCTAATTACTAAATTAACTTTTTAATTACGATCTATACCAGAATTTTAAAAAAACATGTTATTTTTTTTTAAAATTTAATTTGACATTATTTTGTTTAAATAAGGATAAGTTACCTATAATAAAGATAATTACAATTAGTTATTAATTGTCCAATAAATTCTTAATGGGTCCCACTAAATCAGACATTTGAATCTCTCTCTTAAAATATATTGAAAATCTTTAATGTTCTCTTTCCCATCCCTCAATTCTCTCTAATTTAAAGATTTTTTCTCTATTTTCTTTCACAAAATATCTTCACTCCATTTTCAAAATTTTATATCACTTAATTCTCATTTTTGTTTCAACATACATAACCTGAAATCATTTATCATACAAATAAAATCAAAATTTATATACGTATCTGAAAATTGTATATCACTTGATTTTCATGAATCTTTCAATAAACATAACTAGAAATCATTTTTCATACAGTGTGACACCAAAATATATATACATAGTCTGTTACTACTTTATAATACTATCTTAGTGTATTTGAAAATGATATATCACTAGATTTCCATGAATGTTTCAACAACCATAACAAGAAATTGCATTAAATCAATAAACAAAATACATCTACATTTGATAGGATTATACACAGTTCATACACAAACACATAAACTTTTTCTTTAACCAGTATTAATTAATTTTACAATTCTAAGTTATGAATAAAAATTACTGATTTATTATTTTTTTTAAAGAGAAAATTATCCTAGATATAATAGGCATAAAACAAGAAAAATCGAATATATGAGAGATTATTGGCTTGATTGATCTCCCAAAGCGCTTTTTAAGGCAATTGTTGAGCCTGACTTTTTTTTCCTAATTTTTTGTTTTTCATTTTTTTAGTTTTTTTTTTCCTTTTTTTCATTTATTTTTTAATTTTGTGTTTATTAAGTTGGTAAATGTTGCAAGAAAACATATGGTAGATATTGAAAACTAGAATCTTGCGGTATAAGTTGTAATATTCTATCTAATATAGAATATATAGGTTTTTTTCCCAATTGAGAATTTAGTTTATGTTAATTGTTTGTATTAACTAACTTTAAATTAATTAATCTAAATAAGTTCCCTAGAGTTGCTATTTCAGATTTTATCTTTGTCTTTTACGTATTTCATTTATTAAGACTTTTTATCAAATTACCTTGTTAAAAGTAGAAGTAAAATGTGAACTTTTGTTAATTGCCTTCAAAGAATAAAAATGGACTTTCCATAGCCATGAAAGAATTTTTCTTAAAAGTTCGTTTTCTTCAAACCTTTTTTTTTCCGTAAAATTAATTGTAATATTTTTCTCATTTATTCAAGTTAATGTCTTTTTTCCTAGAAGTTTTTATTTTTACTTTCAATTTTTGGTAAGTAAAATCATTTTCCCTTCAAGCTTTTTCTTCAAAATTACTTTTTTCCTTACAACTTTATCATTTTTTAGGACTTGTTCAAATCTTTAAGATTTTTTTAAAATAAATCTTCTCTTACTTGGTTGAATCACCAATTTTTCTTGAATTAAATTTATTTCACATCTCTTCTTTCAAATATAGGTTTTATTTTTAATACTTTAATAAAATAAACATTTTTTTAGACATCCTTGGTTCAAAAAGAGACTTTTCAATTTGAACGTTTTAATAACCTTTTTGTTGGGAATTATATTTGCTAATTTTTCTTAAATTCGAATCTTTTTTCAAAGAATGAATTTTCTTTAGCTAAAGTAATTATGTTTTGCCTCGGATTGAGTGATAGCGTTTTCATTGAATTATTTTTCTTTATAATAAATCTTAAATATTTTTCATGAATAAACTCTTTCAAAATTAGTCATTTTTAAGTTAGTCAAAATTGTTTTGGTCAACTGTTTTTTAAACAAATGTTCTTAAGTTCCTTAAAATCCTTGTTAAGAAGTTACTTGAACACTTACCCATTTTCTCTAATTTTAAAGATTTATTTCTGTTTTTAAGTCTTTAAAATTGTTTTAAAGTTTTCTTAATTTCCTTATAAAAATTAAGTGGCGGCTCTGTTTTGTTTTAGAATTATTCTGAAATTTTCTTTAAGTTTTGAAATAATTTCTAAGTATCAAAAACCATTTTTAATTATTTTCTTTTAAATAAACAAATTCCGAAAAGGGATAAAACATAAATGACGACTCTGCTGGGAATTTATTTAGGTTCTAACCAAAAATTTGAACTATTTTTGACTAACTTTGTGCGACTAACTATTTGAAATATTGTAATAGTTAGTAAATTTTGATTGATATTTGTTTATGTGTTTATTTATCGCAAAATATATTGTCATTTTATCTCATAGCATATTCCGCCACATGGCATGCAATTTTATTTATATTTTAGAGAGGTTCACGATCCCGTGGCCTCTCGCTATAAATAACACTTTCTCTAAAATATGATAGTTTACGGATACGTTATGCGTCCAATGACTATCGTATTTTCAACCCAAGTTGTCCACTTGGGACCCGGTCTATTACAAAACAAACTCACTCTAGACACCTAGCATAGAGCTAAACCAAAACCCATTTTAGGCATTGGCCTAAGAAGACCCAATACCTAAGGGGTATTGGGCCCATTAGAAAAGACCATCTTGCATCTATTGGCCATGAATCAATAAAAGACGATCATCCCTTATATGTTTAATTGAAGGATGTGATGTAGAATTGTACGAAACCATTGTCCCTCGGGGTTGGGAAATATTTAGTTTTGAAGATCCCAAAAGACGTTCGGAATTTCAAGAAGTCCAAGGAGTTCGATGATGAAGGACTTCTCACGATGATTTAGTCTAGGATTGTATCCCTGCGTGGGACTGATATTCATTGAACACCCCTCTCCTTTATTTTGTATCCCAATTAGATTTATTCAATTTATGTAAATATATTTTGGGGCAATGGAACATCTTACAAACGACATACACATCATTCAATTCGTTATGCCTACCTTTGGCATAAAAAGGTCACATATCCGTATAAGACGCGCTATGAACTGTTATGTAATATAATTGTCTTACGTGCTTATGTGCGTTGCTCAAATCAAAAGTGAATTGATCCACTCTTATTTGAACATTTTAGAACCCATAGGCAGGATAAAAGCCCACTGTGCAAAGTTCGACCAAAATCACTCTTGGAGTTCTTCAAATTTCACCAGAAAAAATCCAAAGACTTCTTAAAACCCTTTTAAGTCTTGTTCAGAAAACAAACTTGCCCTATTCGAACTACATCCTTTCAGGGCCCGTCCCCCATCTTTAAGAAATTTTCATTCCCCCACTTTGACAAGGATGTCAGAAAGCTCAGAACATACAACAAACGAGGATGCTACAAAATCAACAAGTCAACCTTCTTGATAAAATTTACTTACCCAAAATCGATGGGCAAAATCCTGTCCGTCGAGATTTTGAGTCAAAATTACCTGTGGATCAATTTACCTGGATGAAATGCAACTTTATGTGTTTTTCTTATGTGTTTATTTCATGTCGGATATCTTGTATTGTTTATCATTAACGGAATCTAACATATCGGCTTTTGAGTTATTTTTCATTTCAACAGGTAATAGAAACTGATCTGTGTTGACAGAACTGGCCGAACATCCCTATTTAACCCGCTCAAAAGCACACATAGATTCTTCCTCTAACCCTCACTTTTCTAAAGGAAAAATGATTGATAGTGAAGAAGAGAACGCTTCGGCCGTGAGAGATAGTATTATCACTGAACAGGGTGAAATGATTGCTAACTGGCAAGGAAGCTGGAGAAGATGCAAGAAGAGGTGCAGAAAGCCAAAGATATGGCGATCTTGGCTATTGCTAATAATACCCCAACTCTAGGAGCTCCTCTCCAAATCCCTCCACTCAATTTTCCGTTAACTGAGAACCGCCCAGGGAATATCCCTCCTGCCTCCGTACCTAGACCTTCCAACGAACCTCTCTCCAATAACCCTCCTAATATCGAATCCTCGTATCAAATCCATACTCCTCCTATCCAGCACACTAACTAGAGAAACAACCCAAATGCCTACCTTCCACGAAACCTCCCTCCAAACTACCAAAATACACCACCGAATACCTACAGCTCTTAGAATAACCATCCCAACGTCACTAACCCACATAACTATACCCCCACATACCCAAATACCATTCTACATGTCCAGCCTACGCTTGTCCAGAACACGCCACCCATCACTTCTCCAGCCTACGCTATGGTAGAACCATACACCGCCCTCCCAGAAAGCCCCGAGCTTGATCACTACCAGAAGAAAGAGAAAACGTTGAGGGCCACAGAAAAAAAGCATGAGTATGACATGGCGCAAATGAAAGAAGAGATAGTCAGGATCAAGGAGTTTCGAGGCTCGTCCTATGAAAAAGGCTATGACTACAATGGTCTCTGTATCCATCCTGAAATGGACCTGCCAGACAGATTTAAGATTCCCAAGTTTGAGACCTTCAATGGTGTTGCGAATCCCGAGGCTCATTTGAGAAGCTATTACGACCAAATGGTCGGTGCTAGGAAGAACGATGCCCTGCTAATCAGGCTATTCAGTCGAAGTTTGAGCGGAGAGGCTTTAGAATGGTTCACCTCTCAGGAATTGAAGAAGTGGTCTAGACGGAGTGATCTGGCCCGAGACTTCGCTCAAAGGTTTGCATACAATGTGGAAGTCATCCCGGATCGATATTCTCTAGGGCGTATCAGGGAGAAATCGAACGAGGATTTCAGAGACTATGCCTATCGGTGGAGAAAAGAGGCGGCGAGAGTTCGTCTTCCCATGACCAAATAAGAGATAAGTGCAGTGTTTATGCGCTCTCAAGAGTCAGAGTTCTACGAAAAAATGATATCAGCAGTTAAAGAAAAATTTGCCTATCTAGTTAAGATTGGTGAAATTATTGAAGAAGGTCTTCGTAACGGCAAGATTTCCAAGGCCTTGGCATCCTCAGGATCGACAGGATTTCCCAAGAAGAAGAGGGAAGAGGTATCTTCAGTGTCCTCCATCCCTAGCAAGAAATCGAAGAAGCCCTTCAGAGCCAACTACAAAAAGTCACTTGTTCCAACAGCCCCTCCCACAGCTCCACAAAATCCTCCACCAGTTTTCTATACTCAGCCTATTTACCAAACTCCACAACCAAACTTGCATCCCATATACCAAGCTCCACAACCAAATATGCAACCCACTTACCAAGCTCCTCCACAAAACTTCCAAGTGTATCAAAAGTCTCCCGAGAACCAAAACAATCGCCAGGTTTTGCCTCTCGCTAATGTCAATCTCCCTCGCCCTAATCCAGAAAAGAAAGTTCCTCGAACTTTTACCCAGCTGGCTGAAACCAGAACTTAGTTGTACGCGAGATTGAAGGTTGCTGGATTTATTCAGCCCATACAACCTAAACCAGACAATCCTAACTCTCGTTTCTTCAGGGCTGACTGATATTGTGCTTATCATTCCGAAGGAGTCGGACATCATACCGAAGATTGCATTAACCTGAGGCACAAAATTTAGGATTTGATTGATCAAAGAGTGATCACATTGCAAACAGCATCGGCCAATGTTAATAACAATCCGCTCCCGAATCTGTAGTCTTGACAACCAAAAAGTAAGATGACTTAGTCACCCTGTAATAAAATAGAGTCATGTTGTCGGCGTGTCCACAGTAAAACTGTAATAAAATCCATATTGATTATTTCCCACTTCCAAGTAGGAATGCCAATATCCTGAGTTACACCTCCCGACATCTGATGTTATACTTTCATTTACTGACAGTTGAGACCCTTAGCCACAAAATCTACGATGTCCCTCTTCATGCCATTCCATCAATAGACTTTTATAGGTCACGGTACATCTTGGTGGCACCGATATGAATAGAATATGTGGAACTATGAGCCTCTGTCAGGATCTGGTGCCTCAACTCATACACATCAGGAACTTATAAACGATCCTGATAGCAAAGCACACCATCTTTCCCTTGGGAGAAAACCTCTACCTCTGCTGATGGACTTCACCTTTTAACTGAAGTAAGATGGGATCACTGTCTTGCTTCTACTTTACCTCGACTACTAGAGAAGATTCTAACCCATTTTGTACTATCACACCGCCATCTGCTGTGTTCGTAAGGCAAACTCCTAAGCGAGCAAGCCTATGAACATCCTTAGCTAATTCCTTTTTCTCTTCCTCAACATGTGACACACTACCCACAGACAGTCTGCTAAGTGCATCAACTACTACATTGGCCTTACCCGGATGGTAGAACACATTTATATCATAATCCTTGAGAAGCTCGAGCCACTTTCTCTGATGAAGCTTCAACTCCTTCTGCATGAACACATACTGGAGGCTCTTACAATTTGTAATCACATCCACATAAACACCATACAAGTAGTGTCTCCAAATCTTTAAAGCAATAACAACTGCTACCAACTCAAGGTCATGAGTCAGATAGTTCTTCTCATGAATCTTAAGCTGTATGGAGGCATAAACGATGACCTTAACATATTGCATCAAGACACAACCCAAGACGACTCTGGATGCATCACAATACACCACAAAGCCATCTAAACCCTCTAGTAGAGTTAAAACTAGAGCTGTGGTCAACCTGGTCTTCAACTCTTGGATGTTTTTCCACACTTATCTGACCACTGGAACTTAGCCTTTTTCTGAGTCAATTTGGTCAATGGGGAAGCTATGGATGAAAATCCCTTAACAAATCTCATATAGTAGCCAGCCAGACCCAAAAAGCTTCTAATGTCTATCAGAGAAGTGGATTTGGTCTAGTTCTTCAATGCCTCTATCTTCTGCGAATCTACTCAGATGCCCTCACTAGACACCACATGACTAAGAAAGGCAACTGACTTCAACCAGAATTCACCTTTACTGAATTTGGCAATTAACTGGTGATCCTTAAGAGTTTGCAGCACAACTCTCAAATAATTCACATGCTCTTCTTCACTCCGAGAATACACAAGGATAGACAATGATGAACATGTCCAAGTACTGCTTGAACACCCTGTTCATCAAATCCATGAAAGATGTAGGAGAATTCGTTAGTCCACAAGACATAACTATAAATTCATAGTGACCATACCGAGGTTTGAAGTCTGTCTTTGGAATGTCATAATCTCTGACTCTGAGCTGATGATAGCTAGACCTGATGTCTATCTTAGAAAAGCAACTAGCACCTTGAAGCTGGTAAAACAAGTCATCAATCCTGGGAATGGGATACTTGTTCTTGATCGTGATTTTGTTCTACTGATGGTAGTCGATGCACATCCTGAGAGAACCATATTTCTTATGCACAAAAAAGACTGGAGCACCCCATGGAGAGATACTGGGTCTGATGAAGCCCTTATCTAGAAGGTCTTTCAGCTATTCCTTTAACTCCTTAAGCTCAGTTGGAGCCATTATGTAAGGTGGAATTGAGATAGACTGGGTATCTGGAAGGAGATCTATTCCAAAGTCAATTTCCTATTCGGGAGGAACTCCGGGGAGATCTTCTGGAAACACTTCTGGAAATTCATTAACCACAAGGACTGATTGAAGAGTTGTGGTCTCGAAATCTAAATCCTTAACTCGAACTAGATGATAGATACACCATTTGGAAATTATGTTTATAGCCTTAAGGTAAGTGACAAACCAACCTATAGGCACTGAGGTACTACCCTTACCTTCTAAGACTAACTCATTTGAAAACTGGAATCGGACTATTTTGGTTCTATAATCGACTGAGGAATAACAAACATGTAACCAGTCCATGCATAGAATAACATCAAAGTCAGTCATATCTAACTCTATAAGATCAGCTAAGGTGACTTTTTGAGACACTGTGACTACACAATTTTTGTATACCTGTCTGACTATAACTGAATCACCAATAGGAGTAGAGACTAAGAAAGGTTCTGGGAGGATTTCTGGACTAACACCAAAGTCTACTGCTATATAAGGGGTCACAAAAGAAAGTGTGCCTCCAGGATCTAACAATGCATATATATTAAGATGGAAGACTCGTAGCATACTAGTGACCACATTGGGGGAGCCCTCCTGATCTTGATAAGTATGAAGAGCATAATGTCTATTCTGGCACTGATCGCCACCTACATTAGATGAGGCACCATACTGAGTCAGGCGTCCTACTGGAGCTGCTGAGGAGTTAGCCAGATTCTACGGATGAGCATCCTTGCCTCTTCGCAAAGCCACTGGGCGCTCCCTCAACCTATTACCTGGCTTTCCACATCTGAAACAATTACCACTATCGACCATGCACTCACCTTAGTGGTTTCTACCATATTTCTTATAAACTAGATAAGTACGCCCACTAGTGACATACCCTAGGACTTAGAGCCTGCGCTCTATCCTGCTGATCTTGTCTGAACTTGGGCGCTGGGGCACTAGCAGAGGATGGGGCTGGAGATGATAATTTTTGGTGGAATTGAGAGCGATTACCACCATTTGACCTCTGCTGAGAATAGCTGAAGCTATCTCTCTTACGATCTTTTCCTCTTCAATCTACTGAGCATGAGTCATAAACCTGGAGATATCCATCTCTTTCACCAGCATAGAAATCCTACACTCCTTGACCACATCTTCAAACACTACTGACACAAACTTACTCATATGGGATCTGGAGTCAGCTACCATTACCGGAGCATATTTTGAGAGTTGAGTAAACTTGAGAGAATAAAACTGCACACTCATGTCACTCTGTCTAAGGTTGATGAACTCCTGAACCTTGGCTTCCCTTAGTTCAAGCGGGAATAACCTTTCCAGGATTTCAGTCATGAACTGATCCCAATCTACCAGGCTTATATATGTACCCCTAACTTCCTTTCATTGCTTATACTAAATGTGAGCCGTTCCCTTCAACTGATAAGCAGCCAAGTCTGCACTTTCAACTGGAGTGACACCCATGATCTCAATAACTTTCTTGATGTCATTAAGGAATTCCTGCGGATCCTTCTCAGCCTAAGATCCATGGAACTCGGGAGGATTCATCTGAGTGAAGTTACTAACTCTAGATGCTGTTGTATTATTCTGTAGGTTGACTAGTGCAACAACCTATTGGTTCAACTGAGTAGTCATGGCCTTGTATAGCACCTGAAAAGTATCCTCTGAACTCAGCATGAGTGACTTGCTCATTTAAAGGGTCTACTGGGCTGGTGGTGCTTGCTAGTTACCATTACCGTTCCTCCTCCCGTTTGCTCTTCTGGGAGGCTTTTTCTGTAACACGTAGAGCACGAGTTAGAAAGAGATTAAATAGAGTTCACACTCTATAGTATGAGATGGAAAATAAAGAAGGGAAGTTTTTTCCTAAAAATATCTCATAGCCTCTTCCTCATAAGTATGGTGCGCTTTACACCTATGAAAAAGACCCTACTTGATGCATCTTTCAGACACCCTAGGACATATTAAACCCGATGCTCTGATACCAAGTTTATCATATCCTGAGGCTACCCTCTAGACATAACACGGTACTTAGGACACAAGTGACCCCAATCTAACCCATGGTCTGACATATACTAAGCATTCTGATTAAGATAATATATGTGCAGAAATTAAAGCTGGTGTAATAACATAAGTTGTGGAAAGTAAACTAATTATCTCTGAATATATATATATAGTCTGAAATATCAACTGACTGTAAGAGCTGAAAACTAACACTATGTTTGAAAGCCTCTACTAAAATGAGTTGTTGGGACAAGTCCCCGGCTAACTTTAATAATCTAAAAACTGAAATAAAGATTGAAATAAATGCACTTAAGTTTTGTCCTCGAATGATAGGACTCACCAACTGTGCTGCTTAAAAGTCTGGGAAATCAAACTATTCGTGATCTAGATGCTGAGCGCCTAAACCTGCATCATGATAGGATGCAATATAAAAGTATGCGTCAGTACTTAGAATGTACTGAGCATGAGGGATATGCACAAATCTAAGTATGATGGACATGAGATGATAACCAAACATAAAAGTATATGCTAAACATGAAATTGAAATAAGTAAACTGATGCAATGACCAAGTAGATAAATATGTAACTAAACAATGTTGATCTGAATAACTGACTACAAGGTCATGCACTAACTGAGTCTGGACTGTGGGAGCGACTATTAATCAAAATACCCTAAGTTGAGCTAACTATGGGGCCAACCTATAACCCTAGCTGGAAGGGTGTTTATACCTTGCCAAGGGTACAAACATTAGCTGGTGTGGATCTACTAAACTGATGCCCACAAAGGCTATGATGTTAAGCCTGCTCTGACGGATGACCCTTTAGAACCTACGGTAGCGCCATAGTTCTGGGATTCAGGGACTTCTACTAAAGGTCTCATCCTAGATGATGGGTGAGCCTTCATCCCTTCGTCCACTCGGTGCTAAGTGCTACTCCTAACTGATTTGTAGGTATATATATAAATTGATGTACTGGACAGTTCAAAACACTGACTTTCTGAGAATAATGAATAACGCCAAGACTAGGAGCATTTAAATTATGTAATTCTAAATAACTGACATCTGTCTAAAATGCATGAAATTATAAATTGATCGAGTGTTCATAACCCACCATCCTAGGAGATTGAACTATTCTTAACAAATCTAGAATCTGAATAAAATATGCAATTCATAATCATAGCTCAAAGTCATGAGTTAAGCAACATGCTGAGGGTTTTAGGATTCTGAGTATACAATTTGCTAGATTTTGAGGAAATATAAAATAAAGGTTCATACATAATAGGGAAATTGAAATACAAAAGAATTCACCAAAATCATAGGAACCCTAGGTTCTGAAGAACTGAACATAACTGAAGAACTAGGTTTATTTAGGGACTCAATGGGTGAAAGGAAACCCATTTATGAAATCCCACATACCTGAGAGTAGAACCCGTGGAAGAATCCTTGAGTTTGAAGCGTGAAATTGGAGAACCCTAGTTTCTGCTATGGAGATGAAGAGCGCTTCTTTTTCTCAGATTTTGCTAAGTGTCGATTAAGGTCTGCGGGAATGAGGGGTTTGGGTTGTTTTAGGCTTAGTAAATAGGCTTAGTCTAGTCAAAATGACATAGTTTAGCCTTTTAAAAGAGTATAAAAGGTCTGAAATACCCTTGGGAATTAAAATAAAAAACTTCTGAAAAATTTGTGTCTGGGTTCCACGGATGGAAACCACAGTCCGTGGATGGTTCCATGGGCCGTGGAACCCTGTCGTGGTTCCTGGGCCCTTTTTGACCAACTATATGTCTAATTCCCATGATCCCTATCCACGACCCGTGGACTGTTCCACGGTCCACGGAAGTTGATTGTGGTTCTGGGGGAAAACTTTGACCCTCATATTTGATTCCACGGATGGAAACCATGGCCCGTGGTTTCATACACGGTTGATGGATCCCTCTCGTGAATCAGGACCTGAGAGTCTGATCTGCAAGACTTTTTCTATGGAGGCCATCCACGGTCCGCGAGCAATTCTACGATCTGTGGAAATCATTCGTGGTTTCCTATTTGTCACTTGACAGTTCACACTTTGCATTTCTGGGATGGGTTTATGCTTAGAATTTTATGGGGGGTTACACTTGCCAAGATAACCATTACCAAAACCCATTCTATAATGAGATGAATGATAAGGCTACTATAGATGGATGATGGGATGGACCCCAACTAGGGGGCCAGAATGACAATTGGGCTCCAAGGGATAGAGTAACTCGGAGGCTTTGGTTGGAACCAAGACATGGGATGGCAAGGACATGGTGATTGTAATACCTCGGAATTCGATTAAGCTTTTAAGCATAAAAACTCTGCAAAATTCTGAACTTTCAAAAATCACGAGTCAAGTTCACGAGCAGTGGATGAAACCACGAGTCATGGAAAGGACTCGTGAAACAAGTCATGTAGACCATCCTCAGGTCTGAGAACCATGAGTGAATTTCACAGTTCGTAGATGGTTCCATGGGTCGTTAAACCAACTCGTGGAAGTCAGAGTGAGGGTAGTCAGTTCTCCAGTAAACCACGAATGGTTTTTACGAATTGTGGATGGTTCCACGAGCCGTACTGTTAGATTGTAGAAAGTTATCCACAGCTTGAATTTTGGGTCAGAAACCACGAGAAGGAACCACGAGTCGTGGTTGGGTCTACAGGTCGTAGACCTCACTCGTGAAACCTGAAGCCGAGTTTTAAATCAGTTCTTTTCCACTTTTACCCAGGGGTATTTTTGTAACTATCCATCCTTTTAACTCTTAAGTGAGGTCATTTTGGCCATTTTTAGTAGGGTTTCATCCCTAATTAGTCTAAGTCTTTCATTATTTCTCATTCACCTCCCAAAAGAGGAAAGAACTTCATCAACTCCAAGTTTCAAGCTCCAAAGCAAAGGTTTCAACTCCAAGTCTCCATTCTTCCTATCCTTAGTTGGGCAAGCTTCAAATCGGGTATGTGGGTATTCAATAAGGGGATTCTTCCACCCTTATGACCAAAATCCTAATTTTCCAATTTGATTTTTATGAAGTTTCAAGTTAGGATTCATACCCAATTCTCATGGGCTTTTCTATTAAGTATTTTCTCATGATTCTTCACTAAATTCTAGGTTCAATTTCGTGATTTATATGGGTTTCGCAAATGATTATTTATTTCATGTTTTGAAGGCCAACCCTAGCTCAATTTTACATGCATGGCTTGATTTAAGGAGAATTTCATGCATTGATGTTACGACCTCAAGTATTTTATGAAATTGCATGCCTAATTCTTCAAGTTATGAATTTAGAAAGAAAAATGAATTTTGGCTATGCTAAGCTTTTAGACTTATGATTTGAATTTGCATGACATTAGATATGTCCTTATGCTTTTCAAATAGAATTTTGGCATTAGATATGTCATAGGTATGTTATGAGCTATATATATATATATATGTTCTGGGAGTAGTCTTTAGCACCAAGCGATGAGGGTTCTAGATAACCCAAGTTCAAAACTACATTGCCACCTTAGGTTGACCTTTGTGGCTTATGTTAGGATCCTATTATGATAAGGTTCTAACCTTGGCCGGTTGGACAACCTTTTTTGGTGTGGGTGTATGACACTAGACTCCATGTAGCTCATCATGGTTTATGTCGATTAATAGAAACTCCCGTATGAGTGTTTTTAAGTCCTATGCTATTCTACATCATGTCTTATGCTTATACTATGATATCTACTTATGATTTTTCCTATTATGCATGAATTCAGTTTTAACTATGTTTTTAGTATGTTTATATACATCTATGCATGTCTCACATATTCAGTATATCCTATAGTACTGACGTATATTTCGTGCTGCATCCTATTTATGATGCAGATTCAGGCTCCTTTTCTCAGGTTCGTGGCTAGGCGTCGCCAGTTATCCAGATTCTATGGGTGAGTCCTCATCATTCGAGGGCTATAGTTATGCTTGTTATTTTTATGTCTTGCCTTCGGATTTTCGAGTTAGCTGGACTCTTGCTCCAATAACTCTTTATGTCAGTTTAGAGGCTTCAGACATAGCTAGACTTGTATTCTGTATTTTTGGATTTGGTATTCTTAGACCTTTATCTTATATAGACATGGTTGCCTATTTCTACTAGTTATGCTTTCACTGCATTTCTTCGTGTATGCTTAAGTTATGCTATGACCAAGGGTTAACTTGGGGAACTTGTGGTCTCATGTCCTGTGTTACATCTAGAGGGTAGTCTCGAGGCGTGACAAACTTGGTATCAAAGTATTAGGTTCAAGAGTCCTAGGGTGTCTAAAAACCAGATCGAGTAGAATCTCTTTCATGTATGTGAAGAGTGCCACACTTATGAGAGGGAAGCTATGAAGTGTCTTAGGAAAAACTTCACTTCTTTCATGATCATTATCGTGCAATAGAGTTTAACTCTATTACTCCTCTAATCCAATCTTTATGCATTTTAGATTATGCCTCCTCACTGTGCCATGCCTCGCAGAGCCGCCCAAAATGTTGATCCTCCGATTCCAGACCCCGAGGTCACAAATGCAGAGTTTTGGAATGTTATTCATATGTTAGCTCAGACTATGGCTTCTCAGGCCAATCAGCAGGCTCATATCCCTATCCACTCTCACAGTGGAGTTGCAGCCCGAGTTTGAGACTTTATTCGTATGAATCCACCTGAGTTCTGGGGTTTGAAAGTTGGTGAGGATCCGCAAAATTTCATGGATGAGGTGAAGAAGGTTTTGGATGTGATGCAGGTTGTTGGGATTGATGGTGTTGAGCTTGCTTCCTATCAGCTTAATGATGTGTCTCATAGTTGGTACACTCAGTGGAAAGATGCTAGAGCTAGGGATATGGTCCCTATGACTTGGGAGTGCTTTGAGAGGAATTTTCTTGATCGATTCTTCCCTAGGCAGTTGAGGAAGGATAAGGCTGAAGAGTTCATGAATTTGAGGCAAGGATCTATGTCAGTTCAGGAATATGGGTTGAAGTTCACTCAACTTTCTAGGTATGCTCCTTTTATGGTGGCTGATCTGAGGGATCAGATGAGCAAGTTCATTTATGGAGTGTCAGACTTGGTGAAGAAGGAGTGCAGGTCTGCTATGCTTTTGGGTGACATTGATATTTCTAGACTTATGACTCATGCTCACCAGATTGAGGGAGATAAGTTGAGAGAAATGGAAAGAGAGAACAAGAGGGCTACATCAGAGAGTTCAGGTTTTAGCCATCAAACGTTCGTAGGTGGACACTGCTCTTCATTTCAGAAGGTCATCATGACCCATTCATTCTTCAGCTAGTGCTCCTACTCAGGCCCCCAGGCCTCGTCATGATCAGACATGATCAGGTTCTTATTCACAAGGGAGTGTTGCAAAGGGGACTCCTTACCCTACTTGCAACAAATATGGTAAGAGTCACCTTGGTGAGTGTTTAGCTGGTTCAGGTGAATGCTTTGGGTGTGGTCAGGTTGAACATAAGATTAAGTATCGCCCTTCAGCTAAGAAGGGACAGGGAGGTAGCAGGACTCAGTCTGCCCCAGGAGGTCGACCGGCCCAGCAGGGCACTGTTTCTAGTTCTGGTGGTCAGCGCCAGAATTGACTTTATGCCATGTCCTCTCGTTAGGACCAGGAGAGTTTCCCTAACGTTGTTACTGGTATGTTGAAAGTCTTCTCTCTCGATGTGTATGCTTTACCACACCCCGGTGCCTCCTTATCTTTTGTGACCCCTTATATTGCTTGCAAGTTTGAAATTTGTCCTAATCAACTCTTAGAACCCTTTTGTGTTTCTACTCTTGTTGGTGAGTCAGTCCTAGCCAAAAGAATTTATCAAAATTGTCCTATATCAGTCCTTCATAGAGTCACTTCAACAGATCTAGTAGAGTTGGAGATGACTGATTTTGATGTTATTCTTAGGATGGATTAGTTGTATGCATGTTATGCCTCGATTGATTTCCGTACCCGAGTTGTCAGTTTCAAATTTCCAAACAAACCTATCTTAGAGTGGCAAGGTAGTCCTCCATCCTTGAAGGGTCATTTCATATCTTATCTCAAGGTTAGGAAAATAATTTCTAAGGGTTATGTCTATCATATAGCTTGGGTTATGGACATGGAATACGAGACCTCATATCTCCAGTCAGTTCCTCTGGTGAATGAGTTTCCTGAGGTGTTTCCCAAGGATTTACCCGGAGTCCCTCCCAAGTGAGAGATCGACTTTGGAATAGATCTTCTTCCAGATGCGTATCCTATCTCTATTCCTCCTTATAGAATGGATCCAGCGGAACTTAAGGAATTGAAAGAGCAGTTGAAGAACCTCCTTGATAAGGGTTTTATTTGACCCAACATCTCTCCTAGGGGTGCTCCAGTTTTATTCGTGCAAAAGAAATATGGTTCTCTCAGAATATGTATCGACTATCGTCAGTTGAACAAGGTCACAATCAAGAATAAGCATCCCATTCCTAGGATTGATGACTTGTTTGATCAGCTTCAGGGTGGAAGTTATTTCTCCAAGATCGACCTTAGATCCGATTATCATCAACTCAGTGTTAGAGAGTGTGACATTCCAAAGACAGCCTTCAGAACTCGGTATTGTTATTATGAATTTATAGTTATGTCTTTTGGACTAACGAATGTTCCTGCAGCTTTTATGGATTTGATGAATCGTGTATTCAAATAGTATTTGGATATGTTTGTGATTATTTTCATTAATGATATTCTTATCTACTCCCGGAGTAAGGAGGAGCATGTGGACCACTTGAAGGTTGTGTTGCAAACTCTCAAGGATCGATAGTTATTTGCTAAGTTCAGTAAGTGTGACTTTTGGATGCAGTCTGTTTCTTTTCTGGGTCTTATTGTGACTAGAGATGGTATTCGAGTTGATTCGCAGAAAATAGAGGTAGTAAAGAACTGGCCTAGACCTACTTCTCCGTCTGATATTAAGAGCTTTTTAGGTTTGGCTGGTTACTACAAGAGATTTGTGGAATGGTTTTCTTCCATAGCTGCCTATTGACTCGGTTGATTCAGAAGAAGGTAAAATTTCAGTGGTCTGATCTATGTGAGAAGAACTTTCAGGAATTGAAGGCTAGGTTGACCACAACTCCAGTGTTGACTCTACCCGAGAGATCAGATGACTTTGTTGTGTATTGTGATGCTTCTAGGATCATTTGGGTTGTGTTTTGATGCAGCATGGTAAGGTAATTGCTTATGCATCTAGACAGATTAAGATTCATGAGAAGACCTACCCTACTCATGATCTTGGGTTAGCGGCCGTGGTTTTTGCTTTGAAGTTTTGGATACACTACTTGTATGGCGTTCATGTAAATGTATTCACCGATCATAAAAGTCTTCAGTATGTGTTCACTCAAAGGGAATTGAATCTTCGTCAGAGGAGGTGGCTTGAGCTTCTTAAGGATTATGATATGAGTGTGCTATATCTATGGGTGGTGTGTCTTCGGTTGATGACAGAAAGAAGGAATTCGCCAAGGATGTTCATCGACTTGCTTGATTAGGAGTTTGTCTTATGGATTTGACAGATGGTGGTGTTATCGTTCAGAATGGGTTCGAATCATCCTTCGTAGCTGAAGTGAAAGAAAAATAAGATAGTGATCCTATTTTGCACCAATTGAAGGGTGCAGTCCATCAGCAAAGGGTAGAGGTTTTCTCCCAAGGGGGAGATGGCGTGCTTCGATATCAGGGTTGATTGTGTGTTCTTGACGTAGATGGGTTGAGACAACATATTTTGACAGAAGCTCAAAGCTCCAGGTATTCTATTTACCCTGGTACCACCAAGATGTACCGTGACATACGGGAGGTCTATTGGTGGAATGGCATGAAGAGGGACATAGAAAATTTTATGGCTAAGTGTCCCAACTATCAACAAGTGAAGGTAGAGCATCAGCGACCGGGTAGTATGACTCAGGATATAGATCTTCCTACTTGAAAGTGGGAAGCGATCAATATGGATTTCATTACATGCTTGCCTCGTACTCGTAGGCAACATGATTTTATTTGAGTGATCGTCAACAGGATGACTAAGTCAGCCCACTTCTTGGCTGTCAAGACTACAAATTCAGCTGAGGATTATGCCAGACTCTACATTCATGAGATAGTCAGATTGCATGATGTTTCATTGTCTATCATTTCAGATAGGGGTACTCAGTTTACATCCCAGTTTTGGAGGTCATTCCAAAAAGGTCTGGGTACTCAGGTTAAGCTTAGCACAACTTTTTACCCACAAATGGATGGCCAGGAAGAGCGTACTATTCAAACTTTGGAGGATATGTTGAGAGCCAGTGTGATTGACTTCAAAGGTAATTGAGATGATCACTTACCTCTTATCGAGTTTGCCCACAATTAAATCTTTCATTCTAGCATCCAGATGGCTCCCTATGAGGCACTTTATGGTCGGAGGTGTAGATCTCATATTGGTTGGTTTGAGGTTGGTAAGACAGCTTTGATTGGTCCAGATTCGATTCATGAGACTATGGAGAGAGTTCAGATCATTAGGGAGAGGTTGAAGACCGCTCAGAGTCGACAGAAATCATATGCAAATGTGAGGAGAATAGAGTTGGAGTTTGAGGTTGATGATTGGGTGTTTCTGAAGGTGTCACCTATGAAGGGTGTGATGAGGTTTGGAAGAAAGGGAAGCTTAGTCCCCGCTATGTAGGTCCCTACAGGATTTTGAGGAGAGTTGGTAGTGTTGCTTATGAGTTGGAGTTGCCAATAGATTTAGAAGAAGTTCATCCAGTTTTCCATGTTTCCTTGTTGAAGAAGTGTGTTGGTGATTCAACCTTGATTGTTCCTTTGGATAATGTGAGTGTGAAGGATAGCCTTACTTATGAGGAAGTTCCCGTGGAAATTCTTGATCGTTAGATTTGGAGGTTGAGAAACAAAGAAGTCGCTTTGGCAAAGGTCCTTTGGAGAAACCAGCTAGATGAGGGAGCCACTTAGGAAGCGGAACTAACCATGAAAGCCAAGTACCTCCATCTCTTTATTTCTGATCCAATTTCTGCTTGGGGTAATAGTTTTCTCCTTAATATGTCCCTCTAATTTTTCTCCATCAGTTTCTCTCATGATCCTAGCATGCATTCATGTTTTCCGAAGTTAGTTCTGTCATGTTTTGTGATAAAAAGCCAATTTTCATGCTTGTTCTTTAGTTTTCATTTTTTGTAGGTTGGTTGGGCCGTTTTCTCTCCAGTTTTCCTTGCTTAGTCTTAATTGGAGGACGAATGATCCTAAGGGGGAGATATTGTAACATCTCGAAATTCGATTCAACTTTTAAACTTAGAAACTTTACAAACTTCTGAACTTCCAGGAATCACGAGTCAAGTCCACGAGCCATGGACGGAACCACGAGTCATAGAAAGGACTCGTGAAACCAGTCCTGTACACCATCCTCAGGTCTGAGAACCATGAGTGAGTTTCACGGTTAGTGGATGGGTCCATGGGTCGTGGAAGTCAAACTGAGGGTAGTCAGTTCCTCAGTAAACCACGAATGGTTTCTACGACTCGTGGATGGTTCCATGAGCCGTACTGTTAGATCATAGAAAGTTATCCGCAACTTGAATTTTGGTCAGAAACCACAAGAAGGAACCACAAGTCGTGGTTGGGTCTAGTCGTAGACCTCACTCTTGGAACCTGAAGCTGAGTTTTAAATCAGTTCTTTTCCAACTTTTACCCAGGGGTATTTTTATAACTACCCAACCTTTTAACTCTTAAGTGAGGTTATTTTGGCCATTTTTAGTAGGGTTTCATCCCTAATTAGTCTAAGTCTTTCATTATTCCTCATTCACATCCCAAAAGACGAAAGAACTTCATCAACTCCAAGTTTCAAGCTCCAAAGCAAAGGTTTCAACTCCAAGTCTCCATTCTTACCATCCTTAGTTGGGCAAGCTTCAAATCAGGTATGTGGGTATTTAATAGGGGGATTCTTCCACCCTTATGCCCAAAATCCCAATTCTCCAAATTTGATTTTTATGAAGTTTCAAGTTAGGGTTCATACCCAATTCTCATTGGCTTTTCTATTAAGTATTTTCTCATGATTCTTCACTAAATTCTAAGTTCAATTTCGTGATTTACATGAGTTTTGCAAATGATTATTTATTTCATGATTTGAAGGCCAATCCTAGCTCAATTTTACATGCATGGCTTGATTTAAGGAAAATTTCATGAATTGATGTTAGGACCTCAAGTATTTTATGAAATTGCATGCCTAATTCTTCAAGTTATGAATTTAGAAAGAAAAGTGAATTTTGGCTATGCTAAGCTTTAAGACTTATGATTTGAATTTGCATGACATTAGATATGTCCTTATGTTTTTCAAATAGAATTTTGGCATTAGATATATCATAAGTATGTTATGTTATGAGCTATATATATATATATAGAAGTAGTCTTTAGCACCGAGCGATGAGGGTTCTAGATAACCCAAGTTCAAAACTACGTTGCCACTGTAGTTGCCCTTTGTGGCTTATAACAGGATCCTATTATGATAAGGTTCTAACCTTGGCCGGTTAGGATAACCTTTTTCGGTGTGGGTGTATGACACTGGACTCTATGTAGCTCATCATGGTTTATGTCAGTTAATAGAAACTCCCGTATGAGTATTTTCAAGTCTTATGCTATTCTGCATCATGTCTTATGCTTATACTACGATATCTACTTATGATTTTTCCTATTATGTACAAACTCAGTTTTAACTATGTTTTTAGTATGTTTTTACACATCTATGCATGTCTCACATATTCAGTACATCCTATAGTACTGACGCATATTTCGCACTGCATCCTATTTATGATGCAGATTCAGGCTCCTTTCCTCAGGTTCGTGGCTAGTCGTCGCCAGTTATCTAGATTCTGTTGGTGAGTCCTTACCATTCGAGGGCTATAGTTATGCTTGTTATTTTTATGTCTTTTCATTGGATTTTCTAAGTTAGCTGGGGTCTTGTCCCAGCAACTTTTTATGTCAGTTTAGAGGCTTCATACATAGCTAGACTTGTATTCTGTATTTTTGGATTTGGTATTCTTAGACCTTTATCTTATATAGACATGGTTGTTTATTTCTACCAGTTATGCTTCCGCTGTATTTCTTTGTGTATGCTTAAGTTATGCTATGATCAAGGGTTAACTTAGGGTACTTGTGGTTCCAGGTCTCGTGTTACGTCTAGGGAGTAGTCTCGGGGCGTGACAGTGATAGAGGTGATCAAGAACGGAGTTTGAATACCATCAAGGTGAGTCTTCCAAAGATCAAAGGTAGTACTGATCCAAAAAAATTTCTTGAGTGGAGATTGCAAAGTGATAGAATTTTCCTCATCAACAACATTTTGGATGCTTTGAAAGCTAAGTAAACCCTCACTCAATTTAAGGGATATGCATCCACTTGGTGGGATTCCAAGAGAAGGGATAGAGCTTGAGATCATATCTATGACTTGCCTACTTGGAAAAAGTTGGTTGAGCTCATGGAGTCGAGGTATGTGACATACAACTATTATCAAGAGGTTCTTAAGAATGTGTACATTCTACGACAAGGTGATAAGAGTTTTGAGGAGTACTATGATGAGTTTGAAAACTTGACGATGAAGTCCAAGATCAAAGAGCACTTGAGTTACTTGGTGATAAGATTTGTGGCCAACTTGAGACATGACATCTCCAAGCCTATGAGACTCCAATACTATGGCAGTTTAAAGGAGGTTTTTCATGACGCCTCTAAGGTTGAATCAAACTTGAAAGAAGAGAAAGCTTACAATACCAAGAGTATTTCAAATTCATCATGGAATAAGAGTGAAGATAAGTGGAAGCCTTCATCCATACAAGAGAACTCCAAAGGTAGTGGTCAAGTTACTCAAGCTAGAGCCTACTACAAGACAAAGGGGAAAGGAAAAGCTAAAGGAGGTAATCTTATTAAACCTAGTTCCCTCGCCCTTTAATGCTTTAGATATCAAGGTAGAGGACACATTGCAAGTGAATGTCCTAATAGAAGACCAATTGTGCTATACTTGATAGATATTGTACCGATGATGAAAAGGAGTGTGACATAAAGAGTAAGAAGAATGAGCTTAATGAAAAGAATCAATAAGAACCATTGGGTAGTGATAGAGAGAAGTTGGAGAAAAAAGTGAATCTTGCTTGTCTCTTTAGAAGAAGAGATCCTCTAGAATGTGAAGATGGTGAGCCTAAGGCTATGCATGAGGAAGAATCCTCAAAGGGAGGTGATGAGCAATTAGAGGAGAATATGAACCTATCTTGCGTCATAAGAAGAATCATGAATGTCCTTTCTAAAGAGGAACTTGACCAAAGAGAAAAATTATTCCATACTAGATGCAAAACCATGGATAAGATATGTTCCTTGATCATTGATAGTGGGAGTTGTACAAATGTAGTGAGCGATTAAACGTATGCAACTTTATACAACAAGGAACCCTAGACCTTACAAGCTCCAATGGACCAATGAGAGTGGTGAAATGAAGGTGACCAAGCAAGCAACTATCAAGTTTGGTATTGGCAAGTATTAAGATGAGATTCTATGTGATATTTTTTCCATGCTAGCATGCCATATGTTGCTTGGTAGACCCATGATAATTTGATAGGGATGTCCAACATTGTGGGAGATCCAAAAAGTACTCATTTGTATTGAAGGAAGAAAGCATAGACTTGCACCTTTGACACTCTATCAAGTGAGTGAGGATTATCAAATCATGAAATAACTTCAGGAAGTAACTCAAAGAGAAAAAATTGAGAAAGAAGTGTTGCTTATGCAAAGGTAGAGAGACTTGTCTAGAAAGAAAGAGGAATTGTGTGTGAATGTGGAGTCAAGTAATTGTTTGAAGGGTGTGGAAGAGGAACATTCCTTAGTGGGTCTCGACCACATGGATCTTGTATGGCATACTAACCATGATACTCATTTTGCCTAGTGTCAACTCTTCTCTTTTGCAAGTTCATAAGGAAATACTTTCTAAGGAGGTTCCTAAGAGGTTACCTCATAAAGAAGGAATAGAAAGCTTAACAGGATCCTACTTCAAGGGTTCCAATGTTTGAAAGAAAATGATGGACCAATTCTATTAGCCCAAGATGATACTTGAGATGGAAATAACTTGCGAACCATGGTTGGAACACAAGCATGCTAACTTGGCATATCAACCTCAAGGTATGTACCTGCCTTCTTCTATTCTAAGTTATCCTTGGAGACATGATGACATTTATATTATGGTAGGTAGACACTCAAGGTTGTATGCCTATATACCATGCCATAAACATGTTAATGTCCATCATCTTCCATTTTCGTTTGATACCAATGTGCTTGAATTGCATAGCCTCCAAATTTAATTGGATGACAAATTTATTTTTTATACTTGGAAGATTCAAAGGGGTACGTTTGGTACCACAGTCTTGTTGCCAACTTATTTTCACCCTCATATGGGGGAGCAACTTGAAGTGATGGGTTGGACTCATGAGACATGCTTGAGTTCTTGATTGGAGTGAACTGAACTTCTTGGGAGGATCACATGTTTTTGAGTGAATGTATTGCTAATAGGTCCCTCGACGCCTCTACTAGCATGACTCTATTGAAAGATATCCTCCCTTGAGGGAGTTAATTGAAAATAAAAGGTGACATTTGTTTGAAAAACCTCGAATTGTTTTCATGTGTTCAAACTTGTGAGAATATGCTTGATAGGAATCTTATACCTAATTATGAACTTGCATATGAGGGCACCATGAATGAGACTAGTGATCTTGTTGCCTTTCTTTACTACCTTTTTTGCATATGATGATATTCATAATTGTGTTGAGTATGCATATTACGTGGACATGAGTTGTTTGAAAGGGAAAGGTGATGTGTACCCAAATGTCAGCACTCCATCCT
Source organism: Jaltomata sinuosa (assembly GCA_003996215.1). NCBI lineage: Eukaryota > Viridiplantae > Streptophyta > Magnoliopsida > Solanales > Solanaceae > Jaltomata > Jaltomata sinuosa. Next base: position 93,910 of record QJPP01001295.1, read on the forward strand.
TGGGTGTTCCAACTTGTTGTGATTTGCTTGATACATTTCTTGAACTTAATAGTATTCTTGCATGTGGAGACACCTTGGATGAGGCTAATGTGCTTGACACCTTTCTTTACTACCTCTTTGCATTCGACGATGTTCATGCTTGTATTAAAAATTCATGTTATAATGGGAATGTCTTTGAGTTATACCATTGTTTGTGTGACCAAAATAAGTGAGTCTTCTATCCTTTTGACCCCAGAGGCCCTTTGAGGGTATGTGAGCTTATATGGCTACCATTTTTTAGGTGGTCTTATATTCATGATGTGTGGAATAACCAATTCCCTTGTACTCCATGTATTTACTTCTTCGTCATGACAATGGGGAATACTTGGTTACTCCTTGAGAATGTGCCTCCTTGGTGTGATACTATTTGTGCTAACTATTATGCTAACCCTCATACTATGAGGAACTTATGGTTATTTGTCTCTCCTATGTTTTTACAAGGTTTGGATTCAATGATGAATCTTTTCCAATAAGGGAAGAATGATACGATATCGCCTGACACAATTCATGCTAGACCTATACTTCAAGGTCTACACAAGAGGATCCAAGCGACATTCACCTTTAGAGCAAAAAAAGGAGCTTGGAAGTGACTTGTTAGGCTCCAATGGAGATAATTCCATATTTGAATGATGGTTTGAATCAAGGAAGGAGCTAGGAGTGAGGCCATGCATCCACCACTAGCCCCGCAACTTCAAGATATAACACTCAACAAAGCGAGTGTTAATGCTACCCTAGTTGCGACTGCAACTCCCTCCATGCAACCTCCTTCACGTCGCATCTCCAAGGAAGAAGGCATGAAAAGAGAGTGGAGTTTTCCAAGCTCCTTGTGACCGCACCACCTTTGTTATGACCTCTTCCACACTGCAAGAGCTAGGCATATCACAAGCCAAGAGATGGGAGTTTGCTACACTCCATGCGACATTAACACCTTTGTTGCGATCTCCTCCACACCGTAAGATCTAGGCAGATCACAAGCCAAGAGATGGGAGTTTTCTACACTCCACGAGATAACAAACTCCCTCATGCGATCGGATCTACCTAGGTGGAGTGACTTATGGGCTTTATCTTGCTTTATTTGTAAGGCCACTTTTGGGACTTGGTGTAATAACTATAAATAGGAGTTCCTACTCTCATTAGACTTAGTGGTTGAATGATTGAGAATTGTCTTGTAAGACTTGTAGTTGATAATTTAGCTTGTATCTTGGGTGGATCCCTAATTAGCTTAGTTTAGTATTAGTAGATGGATTCTCAATCTAGATTAGTCAGAGATTAGTGAGTGAATTCCCCTAGTTGGGTTAATAACTTCTTTGGGCTTGCAATTTATATGATTTTGTGGATTTATCTAGAGTACTTCTGCCTGGTGAATTCGAGTTTAGTATTGTATTATTGAATTGGAATCAATTGGGAGGTGAAGGTATCCAGTCCATTGTTGCCCATAATTCTCTTTTGGATAGTACTTTACTCTATGTTTTTTTATTTTATTCCGCATTCAATTCGGTCCGATCCGGTGGAAAATTTCAATTTTTTTTTATTAAATAGCCGTTGGGTTAGCCGTTGGCAACGGCCAGTGGGCCCCACCCAACGGCTATTTCAGCCAAACAGCCCCCCAAAACACCCCCTACCCCCCAAACTTTTTTTAATACCCCAAAGTTTTTAAAAATATATTTTAGTCCTAAATTTTAACTATAAAAACCCCCCACCCCTTCATTATTTATTACAAAAAATTTCTTCTTCTTCATCTACTCTCTCAACTCTCAATCTTGTACTCTTCTACTCTCTATTCTCTAATAGTCTCTATTAAATTGTTAATTTTATTTGTTGGATTATTTTGGAGCAATTTTCAAGCTTCAAGTTTCATCTATCAATTTCGGCTTTAGGTTATACACGTCTGTTTTTACGCAGACGTTTGGTACATTCGTTCCAACTTTCACCTCTTTACTTATTTATTTTTTTGCATTTAATTTTTGTATTTATTTATTTGCTTACTTTTAATATTTTACAATGGAATCCGGTGATAAAAATGTTGGCAAGGGTAAAAGTTCATTTTTTGGTAGGGTAGGTAATGCACTAACCGGAAAAACTAAAGTCGGTAGTTCTTCTAAATCCAAATCTAAAACTAGACAACAACCTCAATTAAGAATAAATACGGATGATTTTACACATGTTGATGAAACTCCTTTTAATATTGATAGCAATACTCAATTAGATCATGAATTTTTACAGACAAGGTTTGATAATTTTAATGAAGAACTAGATGAAGAAGTAGAATATGATAATGAATATGATGGTAATGATACTTATGATGATGATGAAACAGAGCCGCCTACGGCTACTAGTCCCACTCCTGCTCCCGCTCCCGCTCCCGCTCCTACTCCCCCTGTACATCCTACTAGGGCTAAGCCAAAGGCTGAACGTCCTAAAAAATCTGTTGTGTGGCAATTTATGACTCAAAGTGAGGATAAAACTCAAGCTATTTGTAAAATATGTAAATATATTTTGAATCATAAAACTACGGGAAAGTCGGGTGGGATGGGACATTTAAGAAATCATTTAATGGGATATTGTAAAAATAAATTTTTGCAAGCTCAGGCTATAGCCGATGCAAAAAAATATGGTACTCCCCTTCCCCGATGCATCTGTAGGAGTAGGGGCCTCTAACATGATCCAAACACAGTTAAACCCTTCTAATGTTGCTGGCCCTAGTACACATCGCAGTTATAGTAGAGAAAGAAATCTTGAAGAATTAGCTAAAATGATTGTTCTTTGTGGCTTACCTTTTAGTTTTGCTGAAAATCCTGGTTTTGTTCATTATATTCAAATAGTGTATAATCCTTCTTTCACAGGTTTTTCAAGAAATACTATTAAAAAAACTATTTTTGATTATCAAGGACAACATGTACAATATCTTCGTTGTTTATTTAACTATAATACTTGTAGAATGACTATCACTTCTGATATGGGTCGTAGTCCTAATGGTAACGATTATTTCACTATTACTGGTCATTGGATTGATGAAAATTGAAACATGCAAAAAAGAATTTTAGGTTATAAATGTTGTGAAATGCTGAAAACCGGTAGTTACATAGCTCAAACTATTATAGATGTTTTACAATTTTATGGAATTTGTAATAAAGTAATTAGTGTCACCCTTGATAATGCTTCTAATAATACAAATGCTGTTGATAAACTAAAACCGACAATTTGCCCTATTTATATTGATGGTTTTCATATTAGGTGTGCTGCACACATATATAATTTAATTGTTAGAGATGGTATAGCAATGTATAATAATGGTTGTATAAAATGTGAAGCTGCATGCCATTTTATTTTTAAATGTCAAGTAAAGTTTAGGCGTGTAGAGTTTGAAAATCGGTGTCGTGAATTAGAACTCCCACCTAGAAAAATTCCAAAAACAGTGTCTACTAGATGAAATTCTTTATATGAAATGCTTAAAGTTGCTTATGAATATAGAAAGCCTTTACAAATGGTTTGGAATGCTCACAATTCAGATATTGATTATAGAATTACTGACACTTATTGGAAAGAAGTATATGAACTTAAAGAATTTTTAAAAGTTTTTTATTTAGCTACAAAACAAATATCTGGACTTTATTATCCAACTATTTTTTCAGTTTTACCAAATATATGTGCTATTTCTGATAAATTTTTTCAATACAAAAATATTCCACGGTTTAAAGATTCTATTAATGCAATGATTAAAAAATTTAGAAAATATTTTATTCCTATTCCTCAAATTTATTTAACTGCTTGTTTATTAAACCCAACTTACAAAGAAATAGGTGCATCACGAATGATTGAAAGAATATATTCAAATTTAGATATTTTAGAGATTATATATTAGCAAAGTATCCAAGGTGACGAAGTTGCCGAAGAGGACAAAATACCTAGTTTGTCCGATGTTAAAGATAGCATAAGAATTGAAGCTAGAAAATTGTATGACTTGTATAATTCTAGTAGAATAAATGATGAAGTACATAATGTAGAACCTTCAAGTTCTAGGCGTAGATATTCAAATGAAGATGATATTGATGATATGATGGAAAATTATCTTGGTCTTACTTCTAATGAAAGGAATGATTTTGATGAATATCTTAATCAGGGAATGGAAAGCATTAAGGATGCACAAGGCAAACCTCAACTTTTGGAATGGTGGAAGACTCGCGGCAAGTCATTTCCAAAACTTCAACCGGTGGTTCGAGATTTGCTAGCTATTCAAGCATCTTCAGTAGCTTCGGAGGGCGCTTTTAGTGCAGCAAGATATCAAATTGGGGAGCATAGGTATTCATTAGCATCAGACAGCTTGGAGATATCGGTATTGTTTAGAGATTGGATCAATGCCGAGCGAAGGAATTATGGGCGTCCTAGTTTACCTGTCCAATTTGAATATGATATAGATAATATTTTGGTAAATTCTAGTGAAGACGGCATGGATGCATTGGAGGATCAAGCACAACAACCACTTCCAGAAAATGTTACCAGAGAATTGTTAGAAACTCTACGTCAAGACTATTTTCAAAGATTCAAATATTAGTATGATAGTTCGAGGCCTAATTCAAACAGAACCCTTCCTAGAAGGTGGCTGCGTAGATTAGGTCATCTTCTAATATTTGTAATACAAATTATATTATTTAATTTTTATGAATAAAATTATAGGCTATTCGCCTTGAATTTTTTTAATTATTGTCTTCAATTTAATACAAGTCTTTTTTATATATTTCAATTTTTAAATGTTTCAAACTTAAGTTACAATTTGAAATTTAAAAAAGTTTAACAAATGAAAGTTTTATATAGTTTCAAACTTAAGTAAGTACGTTATTAAGTTAGTTATAGTTCAAAAATTTAAATTTAAACTTTTAAGACTTAAGACTTAAGAGTTTAAAAAGTTTTTAAGAGTTTAAAATTTGAAATTTAAAGTTTTAAACTTTTAGAGTTTAAAATTTAAACTCTAAAAAAAGTCTAATTTATTAAGTTATAGTTTTAAAAGAAATATAAAATAACTTATATATTTTGAAACTTTTTCAATTATAAATAACCAAATTTTAATTTAATTAAAAAAAATTTAAAAAAAAGAGCGGGACCCGGTATACCGGTCCCGGTAGGTACCGGACCGGGACAAAAAGGAAAAAATTCCCGGTACTACCGGTACCGGTACCGTCCCGATTCCCGGCCAACCGGCGGACGATGACTCCGGTACCAATCCTGTTCCGGTTAATACCGGTCCGGTCGTACCGGTACCGGTGCCGGTGCCAGCCATACGTGGAGCATTGCTCCTTTCTTTTATTTTTTGTATTTTCATTTATTGATTTGTTTTTTTCTTAATAACTTTTGTTCCTTGTTTAATTGTTTTATCCTTTTATTTATTATTTTTGACATTTTCTCATTTATTCATGTAATTTAATTTTTATTTTTGTTCTGTCATTATTTATTTTGATTTTTTTCTTATTTATTATTTTTATTTTTACTTTTGTCCCTTTTTTATTTATTATTTTTATCCTTTGTCTCATTTTATTCTTTATTAGAGATATCATTTGCTACATTTTTATTATTTGTTTTCTTCATTTTTTTTTGTCCATTTATTTTCTTCATTTTTTTCCGCTTTTTTGTTAATTTATCTTCTCTTTAATTTTTTTGTCTCTTTTTATATTTTTACCTTTTTAAAATAAAATAAAATAAAAAGATAAAAAATATTAACTAATTTTTAGATTAGTAAAAATAAAATAATTAAATAAGTAGACTTCAATAAAAAATAAATAAGAAAAAACACTAAAATATTGAAGTAGACATCAATGATGCCACGATATATATAGATATATTGTGATTGTATCATTGAAGCCTAAAGCAAATCTTAATGATATCATGATAGTATATAAATATACTGTGATGGTATCATGAAGAATTGAGAAGTATGAAGTAGTCCTCCACGATACCATGTCAGTATATAGATATAATGTGATGGTATACTGAGTAGTGTCTCATTGAAGGACCAAAACAGTTATCCATGATACCAAGCAAATATATAAATATATTGTGATGATATTGTAGAGGACTGAGGACTATCTCATTGATAGATGATACCATTTCAGTATATAGATATATTGTGGTGGTATACTAAAGAGTGTCTCATTGAAAGACTGAAATAGTCTTCCATGATACTATGTCAGTATATAAATATATTGTGATGGTATCATGGAAGTCTCACTAAGGACTGAAGCAGACATCAATGATACCACAACAGTATATAGATATATTGTGTTGATATCATTGAAACCTGAAGCATACCTCAATGATACCATGATAGTATATAAATATATTGTGATGGTATCACGAAGGATTGAAATGTGTCTTATTGAAGGACAGAATTAGTCCTCCACGCTATTTCAATATATAGATATACTATGATAGTATATCGAGTAGTGCTTCATTAGTGGATGATACCATTCCAGTATATGAATATATTGTGGTGATATACTAAGGAGTGTCTCGTTGAATGACTAAAATGGTCATCCATGATACCATTACAATATATAGATATACTATGATGGTATCATGGAGGATTGAAAAATGTCTTATTGAAGGAATGAAATAGTCCTTCATGATACCATGTCGGTATATAAATATATGTGATGATATACTTAGGAGTGTCACGTTGAAGAAATGTAGCAGTCCTCCATGATGCTATACTAGTATCTAAATATATTTTGATGGTATACTAAGGAGTATCTCAATGAAGGGCTGAAGTAATTCTGCATGATACTATGCCAGCATATAAATATATTGTGATGGTATCATGGAAGATTGGAAAGTGTCAGACTGAAGGACTGAATCAGATCTCGATGAGTGTGAATAAAATTAGATTGTGGAAAAAAATAAAAGAAAAAGAATTAAATAAAATTAAAATAAATAAAATAACACAAAAAAATAAAAATAAAAATACAAAAATTGAGTATGAAGTTAGATTATGATAAAAAAATAAAGTATAATATAATTTGAGAAAAATAGATAAATAAACGAAAAAAGAGGAAACACATTAAAGAATAAAAAAATAAATGAAAAAGGAGTAAAAAAAAATATGGACGAATGTCTACCATATCAGTTATCTTTTTTTGTTATATTGAGAAAAAAATAAATAAAAAAGAGCAAAAAAATCATGAATTAAAATAACTCTTCACAATAATTGTGATGTAGAAAAGACCAATTCAAATTGAATGGATTTAAAATAATGTTACGACATGGATCAGGATTAATTTTTTTTCCATTTTCATCCATTAAATAATATTTTAATTTAATCACTTGAAAAAGTCTGTTTTAAATTGTCAAGTTGCAAAATTATGGAAGAAAAAAATTTAGAAAAAAACAAGAAATAAAGAAATTGAAAAACAATGAAAATAACAAAAAAAAATATATAAAAAATGAGCCAAAATTAATTATGGTGAAAGAAGAAAATAAAAAATAACATGATTTGTGAACAAAATACATGAACAATAAAGGAGGAAAAAGGAAAAAAATATGAGAAAAAAGAAGGGAAATAGAAAAGAACAAAAAACAAGAAGAAGTAGAGAAATAAAAAAATAAATAATCAAAAAAGGAGAAAAAAGAGAGTCAAAACTGAGGATGAATCAGATTATGGTGTAAAAATAAAATAAAAAATAACATAATTTGAGAAAAAAAATAAAAAAATAAACATAAAAAAGAAAAAATTGAGAAAAAAAAAGGAGAAAAGAAGAAAAAAGAAAAGAAAAGAAGTAGAGAAATAAAAAAAAATAAAAAAAAAGCTAAATAACTATAAAAACTACAAGAAAAAGAGATATTATTTATAAATAGTTAGAGGATATTTTTTATGAGAGGATATTTAATGGTAAATAGTTTGCTCCCCATGGTACTCTTCCCTTATTTTTATCCCCCAACGACCCCTAAAAGTATTAGGATGTGAAGGTGGAAGAGCCCACGTGAAAAGCAAAGATTGGATAAAATGAAGAAAAGGAGGGGAAGGACATGGCAAAAGCTGAAATAGCGCAGCAGCCAGCCTGTGACTTGTGAGGAAGCAAGTGTGTAGGAGCAATGACTTGGCTGTTAGAGCCGCCTTTTCACTCTCGTAACCGCCTCAGCTTTCCTTTCCAAACCTTTTCTGCCCCTCGTTTCCGCTGTTCCGCCGCCCCTCTGCCGCCGGAGCCGGAGCCTGAAAGCCTTGCACTGTCGCTTGATGGCCCTAAAGAACGCCGGAAAATTGTCCGACTGGCTTGGGAAAAGCTGGTCCGTTGGTCTCGTTCTCTGCGGTCTAAGGCCAAAACTGACGTCCTTGAACGTACTAATAAGGTGACTCCTCTTTTACTTTCCTGCTTTTTCGCTCTTCTGTTGCGGGATATTGCTGCGTATTGGGCGTAGTATTTCCTTGAAAACTATTGAAGCCAAGAACAGTAAAGTAGCTTAGATTGATTTCAAATCCACCTCTCCTCTATCAAACCCATGCAACAGCCTAATAGGATTTGCTTCTTTAAACTAAATACTTGTTTGGCTTACTTCTCATTTGTCCTTGTATCCCTAATATGCTTTCACTTCTTTATGTTATGCTTCAGCATTCTCGTAATTTCCTTTCCCACTTTATGCACATCCTAAAATGCTTACTCTAGTACATGAAACTTTGCCTCTCTACCCCCACAAAGGTACGGGTAAGGTCTTACCCTCCCGGAAAGAATGGGTATGTTGTTATTGGTGGTAGAAATACTTTTTAACTATTTCTGCTTAGATATGTAAGCAAAGTGTAAAAAATGGAAAGGTTTTGTTATGGAAAAGGCCCTTTAGATTTCTCTCTTATGGTCTCAAAGAATGCCCCTGCAAATCCTCGACGAAAAGGAGTTTTTCCTTCTATCAACTTCAGTTAATCCCTTGATCATCGAGTAATTAGAAATGAATTCCTGACCCCAAACCCCCTTCCTGCAGAGAGAAAGAAGAAGTTGAAAAAACTGTGTTCTTAAGTTTACTGGCTTGTTGTTTTTCTTCCTTTCCCCTTTTTGGTGGTTCTTGGGTTGGGAGAATTAAATGTTAGTTCTGATTGATACAATTTTTAATGTCCTTGGGCCCTAGATAGTGGTTCTTGGAGGTGGATCTTTTGGAACAGCAATGGCAGCTCATGTTGCAACGAGAAAGTCCCAGTTGGAAGTGAATATGCTTGTAAGAGATCCTCAAGTTTGTCGATCAATAAACGAGGAACACTATAACTGGTGAGTTTTTGCCTTTTATTCTGGTCTTGTATATACTTTGGGTTTTTAACATAACCAAAAGCATAGCCATCACCTGGATCTAAACTCCCAGCCAATTCCACTCAGTTCATCCGATGAAAAAGGGTGGCGAGCGCAGAGAGAGAGAGAGAGAGATGTTCTTGATCTATTGGGTTTACATGTTAATAGGCTAAGCTTGCCAGTTTAGGTATTTCTTGTCATTTTGTGCTTCGTAACTTTTCCCTTTCTCTTTTGCTCCAGTAAATATTTTCCACAGCACAAGCTACCAGAAAATGTCACTGCAACTACTGATGCAAAAGTTGCTCTGCTAGGTGCAGATTTTTGCTTCCATGCTGTACCTGTTCAGGTATATTTTATGTTTTCTTAGTTCGTAGTTTGTTTATAGTGTGATGAACTATGCTGGAACCATGGAGGCAAAAGTGCTATCTCATGTCCTAGTCCTTATATGCTTGGATTTGCAGCTAAAGTTTGTCCATTTATTCTGATTTGGTTGATCTGTTATTTTGCAACTAGTTTAACCTTAAGGTAGTGCATTTACCAATTATATCTTATTGCAGTTCAGCTCATCATTCCTTGAGGAAATTGCAAACTATGTCGATCCAGGCTTACCTTTCATATCTCTTAGCAAGGGTTTAGAGCTTAACACATTAAGAACGATGTCTCAGATAATTCCCAAAGCACTGAAAAATCCTCGCCAACCCTATGTTGTTCTATCTGGTCCTTCCTTTGCACTAGAGCTGATGAACAAACTACCAACAGGTTGTTTGGACTGTTTTGAGAATTCCTTTTGTCATTGCTTGAAGTTCAAAAGTAAGCTTGCTTTGCTTGTGCAGCACTGGTAGTAGCTTCAAGAGACAAAAAGATGGCAAATTCCGTCCAGCAACTTATGGCTTCTAAAAATCTGAGAATCAACACATCAAGGTATTTCAAATAGTAATCAGAGCAGAAACATTGATTCCAAGTCTCTCTTAGAATATTACCACGAAGGGCCAGGGAGCTATTTAACGCTCCCTTTCGTCGTTCTATATCTTCAAGAGAAACACAATAATGTAGTGATCTAACAGGATCCATTTGATGCTTATACTGCCTTCGATTTTTTGGATGGATTTCATGGACCTTGAAGGATCATCAGCAGGAAAAAAGAGTTCTTTTATTCTATAAGAAACATTATGAAGAAAATAGATTGTTTCAGTTTGATTTTCTTAAAGAAGGAAATCCTTAAAATTTTAATTGTTAAAATTCTCACATCTTTTGTCTGATTGGATCTCCTCTGTGTCATGTTAGTTGCATTGTTGGATCTCAGAATCATATACTCCCTCCTTTTCAATTTATATGACGTAGTTTGATTGAGCACGGAATTTAAGAACGGAAGATTTTTGAAATTTGTGGTCTTAAATATGCTTTAATATTTGTGTGGCTACAAGATTTTTGAAACTTGTAGTCTTAAACATGGCTATAAAAACTTGTCATTAAAGGACTAATGGAAAGTCTAAGTTCAATTGTCTTAAAATTTAGTAAAGTGTCATTCTTTTTGGAACAGATTAACAAGAAAATCGTGTCATATAAAATGAAACGGTGTGAGTAATAAATAAAACAACATTTTGGAGGATCATATATTTGAAACTATTATGGATTTTTTTTTTGATAAGTAAAAAAGGAAAGGAAAAGAAGACTGCTTTCTTCAGGCACACAATGCTAGATCCACTGTTTCTCTTTCTTTCTTTTGGAGGAAAGGAGAATTGTGCAGAGGGTTCTCCTCTGAATCCTCTGTACAGAATTAGATACACTGTAGTTAATAGCATTTTCTGCTGTTGGATTCCAGGGGGATAGATGGTCAGGTTGCACCTAGTCCCAGTAACCTATTCTGTGTAGAAGTGCCTGGAGTACATCCGACACCTTTGGAGGGAGGGAGGGGGAGAGAACAAAGTTAACATTTGTAAAGTTTTTGCACTCCAAATGCTTGCTTGTAACTCCTGATGTTACAGTGATGTTACAGGGGTTGAAATTGCAGGTGCATTGAAAAATGTGTTGGCAATTGCAGCTGGCATTGTGGAAGGACTAAATCTTGGTAATAATTCCATGGCTGCGCTTGTTTCACAAGGTTGCTCTGAAATTCGATGGTTGGCAACAAAGGTTAGTTGGCCTCCATCACACCTTAGAAGTTTCTGCATTTTCCGTCTACTAAATTTTCTACACCACTATCAAGCAGCAATTTGACTGATTATTGTAATTCAAGCATCAATTCCGAGTATGAGATATTAGGCACTGCTATATACGTGTCTCGTTCTTCTGCTCCCAAGTATTTCACTGCTTGATAGCTCGTCATGGAGATCTTTAGTGTATCAAGTCCATGTGATCATACTTTCTAAAGAATCTGTGATTTTGAGCTATCAGCTTGATTATCTTTATCTTAAAATACTGGTTAACACTAATCCCTTTCCATTTAAGATGGGTGCAAAGTCAACAACATTAACTGGTCTATCAGGAACTGGAGATGTTATGCTTACATGCTTTGTGAGCCTTTCAAGAAACAGAACAGTTGGAGTTCGTCTGGGATCAGGGGAAAAACTTGATGATATACTTAGTTCAATGAATCAGGTTCAAAAAATTGAGTTGCTGTGTCATTTTGTGGCTTTGTCTGTTCTATCTCCTTAACAGCAACTACATATTTAGGTAGCTGAAGGTGTTGCAACAGCTGGAGCTGTGATTGCTTTAGCACAGAAGTACAAGGTTAAAATGCCAGTTTTAACTGCAGTTGCAAGGATTATTGACAATGAACTAACGCCCACAAAAGCTGTTTTTGAATTGATGAATCTCCCTCAGGTTGCTCCCATGCTTTGCATGCTTAATAGTCAATTATGGAAAGGGGCTTTTTCATGTCAGTGTGGTTCTAGAAGCACGTTCATACAACCTCTATTACTGACTGTCAATTGTTTTGATTCTAATTTGCAGGTTGAAGAAGTTTAAAGAAGGCACTGGCGTTAGAAAGACGATAATAGTTGCTGGGTGAAAGCTGAACATGTAAACAAATTGTGACTGACTTAGTTTGCTGCATGAGGCTCACAATCAACAAGTTGCGAATGATCTTTGCCTGTTTACTGGCTGCATAATGCTGACACACTCCAAGTTTATGGTGATGAAATCCGTCTGAGTTCCTTTTCACCATGTTATTAGTTATACATGCTCCCAAATATGCTTCGAGAATTTCGGTGGAAGCTGTAGCTTGTAATTAGTCATCATTGTAACAACACCAATCGAGTGAATGTATTGAGCGAAGCTTACAGTTCCAGATCTAAAGTTCAATATTACTTGGCATAAGGGCATGTTTATTTCCTGTCAGATTATTTTATTTTTCTTTTGTAATTTGATAGTGAGCTAATGTAACTGTAAAAACATTACGGCTATGTTTTCACATATGTGATGGAAAATATAAAATGTAGTACGTATTTGTTTTGATTTAACGGACCTCTTTGTTTATTAGTCCCTTGTATTGTTTTCTTTTCTTTTTTATTTGGAAGGGAGAGTGAGTCCTGATGTTGTAGTGCATTGTATTCGGGCGAGATTTAAAGGTGGAATGCTTCTTTTATGCCATTATCTTCCTGCCAAACCAACTAGTTCGATCCAACCCGTTACTATTTTTTTTTTTTTTTTTTGGTTAAACTGAAAATTTTATTTAGCCAAAGTAAAGTTTGTACACCACCTACTCATTGGACTATAGAGTCAGGATCATAAAAAATAACCAAAAGCTAAAACTCTATTATCATTTTATCCTTCTCTATCAGCTACTCAATTTCTCCTCTTCTAGGTAGGGTATTAATTGAGTAGTTTCATTTACTGGCATAGAATGTCTGTCTATTATTTATTAACAAGGAAAACTATTCAACGTTTTTCAAGTATTTTTTCAATTTACATTGATTCTGGCCTACAATGTGCAACTGTAGTGTTATTTCTTTTTCTTTTTAATACTACTACCATTCGTATCCGCGCGATACGCGGTCACTATAACAATAATAATAATCATATCATATTATAGACCTAGAAAAGGCTTACGACAGAGTTCCCAGAGAGGTTCTTTGGAGGTGCTTGGAGGTCAGGGGGGTACCCACGGCATACACTGAGGTGATTAGGGACATGTATGATGGCGCAAAGACTCGAGTTAGGTCAGCGGGGGGAGATTCCGAGCATTTCCCTGTGGGGATGGGATTGCACCAGGGATCGTCCCTTAGCCCATTTTTATTTACCTTGGTGATGGATGTGTTGACGCGGCAAATTCAAGGTGAGGTGCCCTGGTGTATGTTATTTGCGGACGACGTAGTTCTGATTGAGGAGACACGCGAAGGAGTTAACGACAAATTGGAGGTTTGGAGAAAGACCCTGGAGTCTAAAGGGTTTAGGTTGAGCAGGACCAAGACGGAATATGTGGAGTGCAAGTTCAGTGAGGTGTCATATGTGACCGACGTGGAAGTGAGGCTTGATACGCATGTCATCCAAAAAAGAGATAGCTTCAAGTACCTTGGGTCTATTATCCAGGGTAACGGTGAGATTGACGAGGATGTGACCCATCGGATTGGTGCAGGGTGGATGAAATGGCGGCTCGCATCCGGGGTCTTGTGTGATAAAAAGGTGCCTCTCAAACTGAAAGGCAAGTTCTACAGAGTAGCAGTTAGACCGGCTATGTTGTATGGGGCGGAGTGTTGGCCGGTCAAGAACACCCACGTTCAGAAGATGAAGGTGGCTGAGATGAGGATGTTGCGCTGGATGTGTGGGTTTACTAGGAGGGATAGGCTTAGGAATGCGGATATTCGAGAGAAGGTGGGAGTGTCTTCCGTGGAAGATAAGATGCGGGAAGTGAGGTTGCGATGGTTTGGGCATGTGATGAGGAGAGGCGCAGAGGCCCCTGTTCGGCGGTGTGAGAGGCTGGCTATGGATGGATTTACGAGAGGTCGTGGTAGACCGAAGAAATATTGGAGAGAGGTGATTAGGCGGGATTTGGTGCAGTTGCAGCTTACCGAGGACATGACCTTAGATAGGGAGGTGTGGAGGGCTCAGATTAGCGTTGTAGGTTAGTAGGTTGGTTGGTTTCTTTGTAGGGAGGAGGGCGGGGTTTTGTTGTCTTTTTAGTAGTTGAAAGGCTACACTTGAAGCTTTTGCGCCGGCTACTTGCTAGTGCCTTGTGTAGTAGATTTTTATTTTATTTTGTTGTAGTATAGTTTTGTGTTTATCTGCTGTTTTGTTTATTTGTTTTATCTCCTGGATTGCTTTGAGCCGAGGGTCTATCGGAAACAGCCTCTTTACTTCATTCTGGGGTAAAGGTATGGTCTGCGTACATCTTACCCTCCCCAGACCCCACTTTGTGGGAATATACTGGGTATGTTGTTGTTGTTGTATTATAATGTGACTTATTTGAGTAAGTTGTATCATATTTTCTTATCAAAATTTCAACTGTCATCTTATTTTTGAATACATTATATGTTGAATCATATTTTATCTTTCTGTTATTCGTATATCGTGATAGCATTATATATTCATTAATATTTTCTTATATTCATTAAGGCTTTCTTAGTATTAATTTTTTACTTTATCTTATTATTTAAACTAGTAAAATCACCTGCGTGACACGAAAGACCTCATTATATTTAAAAGTTAATCTTCTACGATATTTGAAAATTAAAAATATTTTGAAATATTCTTTTAATCCTAAAACAAAAAAGATTAAATTTTGCATCTTAATCCAATTTATTATTGATTCTTCGTTTAAGATTTTCTCTAGATTTACAACACCTAAGACATGGTTCTTCGGATAGTACATCGATTCAAAGAGAAGAAAAGATAGCCTAGTAAAATTTATGTTAAAGTGACAACGATCTTTTATTATTTCATTTTCTATAGTTTATATTTAAAAAAAACTGGTATAAACATTTTATTTATCAATCTCGAGAGTTTTGGTATAAACATTTTATTTATCAATCTGTAGAGTTTTTCTCTTATATTAATGTCACGACTCAAAAACTCGGGTTATGATGGCACCTACTATAACCCACTAGCAGGTAAGCCAAATTCATAGCTCTGAAAGACAAGCAACTGACTAATAAGAGAAGGAGATAAGAACGGAATAGCAATACTAAATAACTAGGTTCATAAAGGAAATAAGCTGAACATACACACACACATATATGAAGGGAAAAGAAAAAATATACAAAAGATTCCCCAAGACCTGGTATCAGTACAAGAGTCACTACAACATAAAGAGTACTATATAGGTACAACATATATACAAAATAGTCTCTCAAAGTAAAAAATAAGATTAGTCCAAAATAGAGAGATAGATCAACTCCGGTCGCCAAGAGCTCACCCTAGGTCTCCGATCAGCAACTCCGCACGAGGACGACGTTAACGACGATAACTCGTACTAGGATCTGCATCAGGGAAAAGAATGCAGAAGTGTAGTATGAGTACCAAAACACGCGGTACTCAATAGGCATCATAGACCGATTGAGCTCAAATAAGATACAAATATGATAAGATGTGAATATACACTAAAGGTAAAAAAAGAAGGGTCAGAAAGAGAGTAACAGGTCTAAGGTAAATAATTAAGGAAGGTATAAGTAAATAGCCCGGAAAGCGTAAGGTAGTAATCTAACTACAACCTAAAAGCGAACCCCATAAGCCCGGAAGGTACATACAATAATAAATAAATCCAACCGCCCCTCATAAGCACGGTGAATGCAAACAACAAGTAATACTAATTACAAATTCAAGCATAATAGTAAATAAATACAAAAATATGCCACAATATGCCATATGAGATAAGTGAAGTGATAATGCATGTCAGACTCGAACCGAACTTCCAAATATAATTAGTGATAATGCATGTCCGGACTCAAATCAGAGCTTAATAAGTAAGTATGCATGTCCAAACTCAAATCGGAGCTTAATAAGTAAATATGCATGCCTTGACTCGAACCGAGGCTTAATAAGTAAATATGCATGTCCGAACTTGAATCAGAGCTTAATAAGTAAATATGCATGTCCGAACTCGAACCAGAGCTTAATAAGTAAATATGCATGTCCGAACTTGAACTGGGGCTTAATAAGTAAATGTGCATGTCCAAAATTGAACCAGCGCTTAATAAGTAAATATTCATGTCCAGACTCGAACCGAGACTAAAATAGTCCATTTTCCTTTAAGAAAGTCAAATCCATTTGAAGTATTCCAAAAATCTTATTTCAAGTCAAAAATAATGTTTTATGCCAAGTTATCAATACGCCATGACAAAAATAGCAAAAGCACAAATAATAAAGTGAATAACCGCGCCGAAGATCGCTATCAAATCCAACAATACCGTGATAAAGAAATCCAAGGTCCCCGTGCTAAAGGAAGGACACTATCCTAGAGTAGGTACTTTTCAGAAACGCTACACCAACTATAAATCTCCTAGGAATCTCACTAAGGCAAGCAACTAACCGAGACTAAGCTAAGGCATCCAACTCTAATCCCAAGGATACTACACACGCTAAGCCAAGTCTTAAAGGAGAAGCGACTACCTAAACTAAGAATTTCAAAGCGTAATTCTACTCTAAGGCCCCTAAACAAGCTATAAGGATCGTAAATACCTAGATAGAGTATATTCAATCCATAATATCCTGCTAATCATTAGCAAGTTATCATACACATACCATAAACGAGAAAAGTCTAAAAGCAGGTAAACCGTAACCTACCTGGAGGTCGAACACGCGCTCACGATATCACTACACCAGAGCTTTTCCCTTTCGAGAAGCCTCTGACTCCTTCCATGCTACCAAAATAATAATCTACACATCAATATAAGAAGAATTATACCCATATTGTGAATTTATGATGCGAGTCAAAAATCACCCATGGGCTCACTTTTAAAATCTAAAAAGTGGACCCCCAATAATGTTTCTCGAGGGACAAGGATCACATGCTCAAAATTTGATCATGACCAACGCCCAATTTCGAGTTCAAAATAGTCCCCAAATACATGGAAATACCAAGAATTAAACTAGAGAATAACGAAATCTAAGGAAAGATAAGTGCGAATTACTAGGAAAAAATACACAGGGGAGCATAAGAAACTTACCAGGAATGATTGTAGTTGAAGAACTCTTCAAAGATTAAGCTCCAAGATCAAGAGGGATTAAGTTCAGTTAAAAATGGTGAAAATTACGAAGTTTAAAAATTATATATTGTCAAGGGTTCTTTATCGCAATCGCGAAGACCTCTGTCATAATCGCAGGATCACACCAAGAAGATCCATTGCGATCACAATGGTCTTCCCTGCGATCGCAAGGAAGGAAACTGGACTAGGTTCCAGTGGCTCCTTATCGCAAATGCGATGGACCACTCGCGTTTGCGATGGTCTATGGTCAATGAGTCAGACCATCGTAAACGCAAAGGCCATATCACGATCGTGAAGAAGAATAGCTGAAAACAAGCATTTCAACAAGTTCAAAAGTCTCTGAATGGACCCTCGAGATTTATACGAAATCCCGCGAATACAAATCAAATATGCTGCCCAACTGAAAATAGAATTCCAGACTCAACAAAATTAATAAATTTTTTAACTGAGATCATTTTGATAAAAAGTGAGTCCCACACTCAAACATCCATTTTTAACCAAAAATCAACCAATAGCCAAAACGAGTCTGGAAGCCTCGGGACCCAAACCAGAGGTTCTCCTAGCCCAAAGTCTATATTCCGGAGCTAATGAAACTGCCAGAATTCTCATCCGAGGCCATTTACTAGAAGTTTTGACCGAAGTCAACTTTCCAACTTTAAAAAGCTCCAAAATGGAAAAATTGACTTAAAATACAAATAAACTGCCCGAAAACCGAATCGACTATCTCAAGCATAAATAATTTGTAACCGCTATGAAAAAGCTCAAAACACTAAAAATGCATGAAAACGGAGAAAATGACCTAGAGGGTCATTTCGGTTAAGGTCTCTACATCTATATCTATATTATCTTAAAAGTATGAAGGTCCTTATAAATGTTGATTGAACTTTTTTTTCCTTCATTAAAAGACTCTGCAATAGACGAAATCATTTTTCATCTTTTTTTTAATTATTATATTATTATTTTTATAATATTAAATATTGACAATTGACTATAATAAATATATGAAAAAATAAATAGGATCTTTAAACTACAAGAAGAAGACTTGTTTGATTAGGGGCTATAAAAACAAATTATAACCTAACTTGGTTGCTGCTGCTACTACTACTACTGCCGTTATTTTTAGAGTCCATAATTTTTTAGTTCTAAATATAATTATCTTTTCCTATATTCCTCAAGTAAAATTATAATTAAACATAAACACTAAGAAATTAATTAAAGTTCTTATTTAATAGGTAAAAAAATTATAATATTTAACACTTCTAAATCGATTAGAATTTTACCTTATATATATATAAAAAAATTAAAATTCTATTTAAGTAATATTTTGATCAAATTTTACCACAAAAATACGACCGCTTCTTTTACTTCTACTTTCTTTTTTGTTTTGGTTTTGATTCAAGTCATCTTCTTGCATTCATTTTCATCATTCTTTCGTTATTTGTTTTAGTTAATAAATCTAAAGATTGTATATGAATTATATATAATCAACAATTGACAATGAATTCTCCCTTTTTAATAAATTCTCGTGTTTCTCTTTCAGATAAAAATTTCTGATAAAAAAATTGGATAAAACAAGCATGTTGTCTCTGAATGAAGTAGCCGAAAAAAATCAAAGATTTATATTATGGGAATGGCGGTTCTTTTTTTTGCTGGCACAAGTTTTACTCCTTTCAAAGATATTCAATAGCGTCATGTCAAGCTCTAGTAAGGTTCTTCGCTTTGCATCGAATTAAATCACATGCTCCACCGCTTGTGCGAGCCCCCGTCAATTCCTTTGAGTTTCATTCTTGCGAACGTACTCCCCAGGTGGGATACTTAACGCGTTAGCTACAACACTGCACATGTCGATACGCACAATGCCTAGTATCCATCGTTTACGGCTAGGACTACTGGGGTCGCGTTAAACCATCCAAAGGACGTCAGCCCCCAAAAGTGCTTTCATTCTCGCGCGAAAGAAAAAAGATGTTTAGCTTTTTTGTCTGCCTCCTTTACCTATCAAAGATTCTGTTAACATTGCAGATGACACTCTCTTACCTCTTTCACACTGTGGGGCTATGTCTTCATCCCAAATTCTTCATGATAGATTCTATTTTCCTCCTAAAAAGAAATTTTTGTCAGTCACCTTGCAGCTAACCATCTTCGTGTCATCTTTTCTTCTTCTGAGTGTCTTATCCATGATCAGCGCACGGAAAAGATCGTTGACCAATTGGGAAAGCTTTATTATACGGATATTCTTCTCTACATTCTTTTTTTCCAGCTGCTTCATTACGATAAGGAATGGGACCCTCCGTCGCCTGAGACATACACAACACACAGTGCAAGACTTCTTCCATTGTCTAGGGTATATTCCTGCATTTCATTCAGATACGCATTTTTTAAGGCAACACTATTAGCACTATTATCATAGTGATTCCCGTTGATTTGATTATTGCTCTTTTTCTCTTTGAAATGTTATTTTAAGATGGCTATTAGTAATAGATATTTGTTTCATTATGTTTGATTATAGTTATTAGTTTTTGATTTGTAAACACACTAAATTGATGATCAAATCAATAAAATTTTATTTTTAATTTTTGGTCCTTAACTATTCAATTTTTGATTTAGTCGACAAGAAAATACTCATATATAAATAATAATAAAATATTCATATAGTCAAAAACTTTGTTTATGACTTTGCTATTGATTTAAACGAAAGTAATTTGAAGTTACATTTATGTAATATAATTTGTCTTACTTTAATTTCTATTTTATAGCTTAATTATTAATTAACGTAATGTACACGTGCAAAGCACGTATATTTAACTAGTAATCCAAATAGTTACAACTATGTATCTTATTGTTAGTTGTGTACTTGATAAAGTCAATTAAAATTCAGAAGCACATCTCTTGGAGTTAAATGAAAGAATGTGAGAATAAAAAATTATTCAAATTAAGAATTAACTGATGCCCAGTTGGTTAAGGATTAACTGAAGTCCTTTTATTCGGATTGCCACTCGCTCTTTAACAATAAACACAAAGAGCAAAAGATCCCGCCCCTTAATTGAGTAGATACAAAACTATTATATTGGTTGTTTCAAACACAAAGATAGTGTTGTTGCATATATACATACATGTTAATAGGATGTGTTAAAATTTTAGTTACTTAGAAAAGCTATTTAGTAATAAGATGCTTCGTTATGACCCTACTACTGAATAATTGATAGCTATATATACTTCTCTTATTCATCAACCAATGTGGCCTCAAATCCTCCACTATCTATGACAGTAATTTGCTAGTCAAAATACATTTCAGTTAATCCTTAACCTACAATTAAAATTTTAATTCCATCTAATAGTTATATTAGGGCTCGAATACCGAATTTTGAGAGGTCATTTTCTGCCAAAGGTGGCCCCATTTTCAAGATTAATCAAACATGGGAAAAATACGTTGTTAGTGTTTAAATTTTAATGAATGACAACTCATACATGTAGGAAAATAAGGAAAGTAACTACCAAGATCCTCAAGGAATCTGATCATCATAAAAGCTTGAAGATTGGAGAAATTACTATGGAAATAAGCATCAAGAGTCGCGTCTAATTCAATTAAAAATTAGCAGAAAAGATTGACTCTAGTTACGGGTACAAGTACCAAGAATTTATTGAAGACTTTGCTTTGGAAGGAAAAAGAATCACACACAAATCAAGGAGTAATATGCTACTATCTCACCAAAGAAAAGAAAACAAGAAACCTGTGGAATCAAGATTGGCTCAACCTTATTCTTGGAAATTAGGATATTTCATATCTTTTTTTAAGGATCAAATCTCTTGGGTTGCCTTCTTCATCAAGATCCTTCAAACGGCTACTTCAGCTTCCTACTTAAAGGCCATTGAAGAATGAAGAAGAATATACATCTAGTCTAAATATTCTCAAGTTCTTTGATCTACTTATTTTATCAAGCATCAAAGTTCATTGTAGCTTTCTGTTTATTAAAAAGATAGGAGAGAAAAATATTATTGGTGAGACTGTTTTTATAAAATGAATTGAGAGAAAAACAATTGAGTGTATTCATATAAATTACATTCAAACCTTGTAACCTCAACACACAAAGAACTAGTAGAGCATCTCTTGCAATCTAAGGGGACTGAACTAAGATTCATTCTGGATCACAACCAGTATAAAAATATCTTATGTCAAGTTTACTTTCAGCATTTTCATTATTTTTGTCTTTAATGCTTATGATAGTCAACAACGGAAATTAGCCAGTCGATTGAGAAAATAAAAAAAAGGGCAAATCACCCCCTCTCTTGCACTTTCAATTGGTCTTATAGTAAGGTCTCACATTTATTTGCCTGTAACGACCCTTCTGGTCATGTTCATATTTTTACCTTTTTTTTACTACTAGAGCTTGCCTGTAGAGGCTTCAAGTCATTTATGTCTTGCTGAGATCGGTGTTCGGTGCCCGGGCCATTCATCAGGTCGTTATGACCATTTCTCTGTTTTAGAGCTTTAACTTAGGAAATAGTTGACTTTAGTCAACATTCTTTGCAAGCATACTCGAAATAAAATTTTGATAGTTCCGTTAGCTCCAGAGTATGGACTTTGGTCTAGTTGGACCCTTGGTCAGGCCTGGGAGATTTTGGTTTGGTTTTATCTCACTTTCTGAGATCTAAGGCCAATTGGAGTTGGTTGATTGACTTTGATTAATATTTGGAGAAGATGGCCTCGGATGGGAATTCTGTCAGCGTTGTTACCTCTGGAATGTTGATTTTGGGTTAGAGGGATCTTTGGTTTGGGTTCTAAGGATTATGGACTCATTTTGGGCCATGGGTTACTGTTTTGGAAAAAATGGCCAAAGGTTGATTTTGGGCGTGGGTCCTACTTTTTATTAAATTGACCTCCATTAGGAATTTTATCAATTCTATTGAGTCCAGAATGCCATTTTTAGTTGAGTAGCGTAGTTCATTTGCATTCGCGAAACCCCTGATGTTTCCCCGAGGGTCCATCTGAGAACTTTTTATGTTGTGTCTTATTGTTGGTTGCTGGTATGGCACCAACCAAGCCATCTCCCAGTCATAGGCGGCTGCATGCACATAGAAGGCCAGCCGTTCCTCCCCTCCTTTCCCATTGCCTGTGTGGCAGGTAGGCAGCGTGCGCCTGGGCCCGCGGCTGGCAGCCTATATATGCCATCTTCTCCTCTTTCATTTTAAATCTTTCCCCAAACTTGTTTTCTCCATTTTTCCTCTTGAGCTCAAGCTTTATTTTTTGTGGGAGCTCATTATAAAGTGCTGGGGTTATCAAGTCTTGTCCGTGATCGATTTCTCGCCCTCAATTCATAAGTTCTAACCTTTAAATTCCGTTAATTCTTCTTTTAATTCCCTTTTTATTCTTGGGGTT
This sequence comes from Jaltomata sinuosa, assembly GCA_003996215.1. Taxonomy (NCBI): domain Eukaryota; kingdom Viridiplantae; phylum Streptophyta; class Magnoliopsida; order Solanales; family Solanaceae; genus Jaltomata; species Jaltomata sinuosa. Next base: position 116,721 of record QJPP01001295.1, read on the forward strand.
CTAAGGGCTGTTTTGGACCCTTCCGTTGCTTGATTTCTGCTCAAACATTGAGCATGTATTCCTGGAAATGTTGGGAACATCATGTCAATTTTCATTTCCAGTTTCAGGTTGTGAGGCCCACGGGCCTGCTTTTGACCCGGATTTCGACCCGACTAAATTATTAGCATTATGGGTACCGTTAGCTTTATATTGATGAGTAGAGTATTATTTTGATAGTTTCTTTGCTATTCGGGACTTCTTGGATCAGTTCAAGCTTGGACGACGTCTTCCCAACAGCTTGTCAACGGACGTCAGGTATGTACGGCTTACCTACTTTAGACTTTGCGTATATAGAATATAACTGTATTATTTAGCATTCTTGGGTTGGGTTTAATAGGTTGGCACTCCAGACCTTGTCCATTTTCTTCTGTCCGTCTTATTTCCTATATTGGATTTAATATTTGCACTAGTTTTGTAGTATTACCCTTGCGGACCTTTGTGGCCTTTGTAGATGCCTTTGGACCTTAGATGGTGGGATAAGTGGGGAATGTCCATGAATCCCAGACATTGGTTCACGATTATGAGCTGGTTATCTATGCTGTAGAGCGGATAGAGCCTGTGCAGGACCGATTGGTTGATTGTGAGCTGTTGAGCTATTGATTGTGTTTGGGCATATCATATCATGCAAAGAGTTTTCTGTATTTATTTGCTACTATTATGGTTGCGGGCCTAACTATCACCAGTTTTCTAAACCTTGCATGGCCTCGAGGGCCCATTTTCTATTATAAATGGCTATAAATGGATTTTAACTGGTTTTATGGATTTTTTTGAGATAAAAGAGATTATATGATGGTTTTACACTGATTTTGAGGAGATGCTCAACTCGGCTGAGCCGAGCACTAGACATATTTTATTACTAATTTTAGACCCGGATAGACTCCGGGCATGAGTACTGAGACTCTGAGATTTATTAATTTTAGGCCTGGATAGACTCTGGGCACGAGTAGTGAGACTCTAAGTTACTGATTTTAGACTCGGATAGACGCCGGACACTCATATTGAGGTTCCAAGATTTATTAATTTTAGACTTGGATAGACTCCGGGCACTCACTTTAGGATTCTGAGATTTTGTATGTGGTCGCAGAAACCTCCATGGACCTTGCAAATCTGAACTAGGGGCTACGAGCTGCGAGTGCCAGATGAGGGGTATATAATGTAGTAGAGGTATACGGGGGACTCCTTCCATGGATCCTACCTGCGAGCCTACAGGCACCGGAGGAGGTATATACGGTACTACTGGCACACCTGGTTTTATCATATCACATCATATCATTCATTCTGTGTACAATTTTTGTCATGCCCCAAGGCTACCCCCTAGACGTAACACGGGATCCGGAACACAAGTGCTCTAGATTAACCCTTGGTCATATCATACTCAGAAATCAATTCAAGAAACATAGCAGAAACATACTAGATACAAATAGGCAACCATAACTTAAATATCAACTCCATACAACAGAAAACAAGTCTAGCTATTTCTGAAGCCTCTAAACTGTCATAAGAGCTAATAGGACAAGACCCTAACTAGCTCGAGAAATTCAAAGAAAACAACATAAGAGAAATAGGTCTAATACTGGCCCTCGGATTATAAGGTCTCACCACTGGAAACTGGGACTCCGGCAAGATCTAGCCACGAGTGTGAGGGAACGAGTCTGAATCTACATCATCAAAGCATCTTCCCTATCAGTATCCTAAAACGTAGGTGGTTTAGCTTGAGAATCTTGGTTAGCATCTCATGTTAATTTCCTGTCATCACTGGGCCTAGCATTGGCATGAAGAAGTCACCTGTGCCTGAAGCTGCATCCATCCTAGGAGCCGTAGGATCTGCTGGTTGAGTGCCCAGATCCTGATTTGCAACGCCCGCGGGTATGGGTCCAGCACCAACCAAACCACTCAAGAATTTCCAGGCCTGCTGAAATGCTTCGGGTGTCATAGAAGGAAGGCCTGCACCTCCAGCTGGTGCCACCTCTGCCTCCGTCTGCGCCACTTCATCCTCCACAACAACTTCCACATCTTCGATAACTTGCTCTTGAGGTGGGGGAGGGGTTGCCTCTCGCGCTCCTGCAGCATCTTGAGCCCCACCCCTGGCGGGTGTGGCTCTACCTCATCCTCTTCCCCTTCCCCTGCCTCTACCATGGACAGCCGGGCCTGCTGCTGGGACCGCCGGTCTAGCTCCTTGTTCCTTGTGTTAATCATCTGCGGACAGAAGAGTGAAAGAGTCAGATACCAATTTGTATCACCAGATACCAATTGGAATCAAGTTATAGCACGATGGAAGAAATAAGAGATAGTTTCCTAAAGTCCTATAACCTATCGAAGAAAAGTACGGACGTCTCTGCACCATTCCGCAAGACTCTACTAGACCTATTTTGGTACGACGAGATAAACGAACCTAGGGCTCTGATACCATCTTTGTCATGACCCAGACCGCCATGAGTGGCACCCACCCAACCCCTGGATGAGCGAACCAATAGAGTTCAACTTTTAGCATAGCCTAACAGCTTAAAACTAGTGTGCAGAAATGTAAACTAGCAATCAATCATACTAAAATCAACTCTATAAAATAAATATAACCTGCGGAAATCCCTCCCTAGAATCTGAAAATTATCGTACCAAAAACATCTACCAAAATTAGAGTACGGGGATGCGACCCAAAATATAGAAATAGTCTAAGCCCGAAACAAATGGGCTACAACTCAAATAGATGCAAATCAAGGCAGCTTGGTCGAACAGATCACCCTTGATATCTCAAAGTGTCAGGCCTACAAGTGAGGTCGTGCGTCAACCGCCGGAAGATTTCCTGTACTCACAAAAAGACAAGCGTATCAGTACACCACCACCGTGTACTGGTGGGATCATCAACCAGTTCCAAATAAATAGTGCATGAGTAGTACAACAATCAAGTAAGAGTACATAAACACATAGGCAATTCAACAGGTATTCCTAGACTACAAGTCTCTACCTAACTTGTTCCCACATGTAAACCACTTCACAGTTATGATCAATAATCCACAACAATAATAATTATACCTCGATACATATCCGGACCCACCCTGGATACCCTCTAGACAATTCCTAAGTGTCAGACATATAACCCGGTTTACACCAAGACCAGACTCATAAAGCAATGTAACAACCCAGCCTCTCAAGGACCAAAACTACACAACCACAATTCATAACCACAACCCGATCCACTCAGGGAACCATTAATAAAGATGCAACAATACAATAATGTAAACCCGAGCCAACCGTTAGTGTTATCCCATACCAGGCGTGGTACCCAAGCCAACCATTAGTATATCCCATACCAGGCATGGTACCCGAGCCAACCGAATGTCACATAAATCCACAGTCACAAAAAATGAACAATCAACACTTGTAAACCAACAAGCAATAACACTTAGTTCATTTCACAAGACTGAAAAACAGGACTTTTGGACATTCCTTAATCATTCCCTAAGCAATGCAAACCATACAAATACTTAGACATGAGTACAAAAAAATACAATGCATACAAGAATCAATAACCATCACCTACCTCAAATAAGCAAGATCTACAGTGCCAGAGCTTTTCCCCTTTCAGGATCCCTTTCTTGTTCTTGGTCTAGAAACAATTACGCAGTAACAAAAAATCAATCTTCATGGCCTACAAATTACCCGGATTATGAAAAATCCCAAATCCCAGGCCAACCATGATCATTCCACCCCTTTCCGGGCTTTCCCAAGATTAATTTCCTAAATTCATCATTTTTACGGATTCTCCTAGAGAATTATGGCTAAATGATCATCACCCCTTATCAAGAATCAAGACCCAAGAACTCTAGCACCCTAGAATCCTCCTTTTCCCCAGATTCTACCATTCCTAGGTCATCCCAAACCTTTTCCCTAGTCCACCTCTAGCAATTCTATAACATAGGAAATATATTACGAAGTTTGGGGAGTAGAATCCTTACCTTTAGGACGAAAAATGGTGGAAAATTAGTAGAAATTGCCCAAAATCGCCCTCTTCTTCTCCCAAAATGAGTGCAGAAAAATTGAACTATTTTGGGGAATTTCTGCATTAAATCTGTCATGCTCCGCTCCACTATAGCGGTACCGCCGTAGCGGAGTCGTCCACTATGGTGGAGGCTGACCGACATTGACTTTCGCTGTAGCGGTAATTTCTCCGCTACGTCGGAGGTTGCTATGGTGGAGTGTCAACTGCCGTAGTGGTTGACACATGACATAAAGTCGTAAAATCTCCAAAACTAGTCCGTTTTATAACACACTTATTTTTTCGACATCTCGGAATAACCCCTTCACGTCAACCTCAATTCTGGGAGTTCTACTTACCCGAATTCGATTCTGAAAAGTCCCCCAGACTCCTTTATGTGTTAGATACAAGGAAAACTAGATCAAATCAAGACATCAAATGCAATTCTTACCCATATTTCCCTAGACCATACCTCGCTCTAAATCTGGCCGAGACTAGCCTAGCCCAAAATTTCTAACTCCCAAACCCGGAGTTTCTAACTCTAAAAATTGGCACGAATGGTTTTCCCGTAATGACAGACCCAATCATTACACCTAATGCCCGATAAAGCACAAGACACCATAATCAAGATGTGGAACCACTCTCATAAGCCTATAGGGCAATTCATAACCTACGTTGATAACATAGTTTTGGACTTGGGTAATCGAACCCTCGTTACTCGATGCTAAATAATACTCCCAAAACATGTACATATAGCTCATAAATTCATAGTGGCAAAATCTCATGCCAATTCTTATTGAAAATCATAAAAACACATCGGGTATCATGCAATTCTCATAACATAAGTTCTTGAAGTTTAGCATAGCCATAATCCCAAATCATACTTTTTCTTTCTAAATTCATACTTGAAGAATTAGGCATGAAATTTCATAAATGCGTAATGACATGTTATCCAACATGTAAACTTTCACTTGAAAACATGCAATTCAATGGAATCATGCTAGAAATCAACTTTAATGCATGGGCTTTTGAAACCAATTAAAGAATCTTAATCAAATCATAAATAAACCATACGAGACCATGAATTGATGCTTAGAAACTGATTTCATAAGTTTTCCCCAATTTTGATCAAAACCCTAATTTCATGAATTCATAAATCAAAGTAAAACTTGAGGGTTTTGGGCACAAGAGTGAGAGGAACCCATTGTTGAATACCCACATACCTTGATTGAAGCTAACCCACTTGAAATTTAAGAGAAAAAGAGACTTGAACTTGGAGCTTGAGACTTAGAGATTGAAGGAGTTCTTTTTCTTTTTGGGAGAAGAATAAAGATTTGAGAAGGGACTTAGGCTAATGAGGGTGAAAACCCTTCTAGAAATAGTCAAAACTACCTTATTTAGGAGTTAAAAAGGTGGGTAATGACTAAAATACCCCTGGGACATAATTAGAAAAAATTGGAAAAAGTTGACTTTCAGGGACCACGGATGGATCCCACGAGTCGTAGACCAAACCACGGCTCGTCGTTTCCACCTGTAGTCCCTGGCCAAAAAGATAGGCCACAGAAACCAAACTACGGGTCAAAAAAATAGACCCGTAGAATGGATCATGGGTCGTAGACCCAAGTAGTAATTCCTGGGGACTTAGCTTATCTCTGATTCAATACCACGAGTGGACACTACGGTCCGTGGTTCCGACTACGGTTCGTAAAAGTAACTCATGATTCCTAAGGAAATAGGAAATCCTCAGATCAAGTCCCACGAGTTGATTTTACGGTCCGTAGACTGAACTACGGTCCTAGAACCAACTCTTGGTTCTCAGACCAGAGGCTAACCTGCAGAAGGCATTTCCACGGTTCCATTCCACGAGTCATGGTTCCAACCACGGTCCGTGGTTTGGACCCGTAATTCCTGGGAACATGAAATTTTTTAGAGTTTCAAACTTAGAAAGCTGGTTCAATTTACAGGGTGTTACAATATCTACCCCTTGGGATCATTCGTCCTCGAATGAAAACTAAACAAGGGAAAACTGAAAAAGAAACAACCCTACCAGTCAACAACACATAAAACCTGAAGAACAACATGATAACTGAACTGTTTAACTTAAAACATGATTGAATCAACTTCGAAAACAACATGATTGAATCAACTTTGAAAACATGAATGCATGCTAGGATTATGAGAGAAACTAGTGGAGTAGAGTAGGAGGGACATACAAAGGAGGAAATCATTATCTTAAGCTGAAACAAAATCAGAAGGAAAGAGATTTCTGGTACTTGGCTTTCATGGCTGACTCTGCTTCCCAAGTAGCTCCTTCAACAAGCTGATTCCTCCAAAGGACTTTTACCGAGGTGACTTCATTGTTCCTCAACCTCCGAATCTGACAATCAAGGATATCCAAGGGAACCTCCTCATAAGTGAGGCTATCCTTCACACCCACATCCTCCAAGGGAACAATTAAGGCTGGATCACCAACACACTTCTTCAATAAGGAGACATGAAAAATCGGATGAACCGGTTCCAAATCCGATGGAAAATCCAACTCATAAGCAACCTTACCAACTCTCCTCAGAATTCAATAAGGACCTACAAAATAGGGACTAAGCTTTCCTTTCTTGCCAAATCTCATCACACCCTTCATGGGTGACTCTTTTAGAAAGACCCAATCGTCAACCTCAAATTCCAACTCCCTTCTTATTATATCCACATATAATTTTTGTCGACTCTGAGCAGTATTCAACCTCTCCCTAATAAGTTAAAACTTCTCCATAGTCTCATGAACCGAATCTGGACCAATCAAGGCTGCCTCACCTACCTCAAACCAACCAATAAGAGACCTACACCTCCGACCATAAAGCACCTCATAAGGAGCCATCCGGATGCTAGAATGAAAGCTGTTGTTGTAGGCAAACTCGATAAGAGGTAAGTGATCATCCCAATTGCCTTTGAAATCAATCACACAAGCTCTCAACATATCCTCCAAAGTCTAGATAGTACGCTCTACCTGGCCGTCCGTCTGAGGGTGAAAAGCTATGCTAAGCTTCACCTGAGTACCAAGATCTCTCTGAAATGATCTACAAAACTGGGAGGTAATCTGAGTACCTCTATCTGAAATGATGGACAATGGGACACCATGCAATTAGACTATCTCCCAGATGTAGAGTCTGGCATAATCATCCACTGAATTTGTAGTCTTGACAGCTAGGAAGTTAGCTGATTTGGTCATCCTATCGATAATCACCCAAATAGAATCATGTTGCCTTCGAGTATGAAGAAACTCCATGATAAAGTCCATATTGATCGCTTCTCACTTTTAAGTAGGAAGGTCAATATCCTGAGTCATGCCACCCGGTCGTTGATGCTCTACCTTTACTTTTTGACAGTTGGGACACTTAGCCACAAAACCGGCTATGTCCCTCTTCATACCATTCCACCAATAGACTTTCCATAGATCACGGTACACCTTGGTGGCATAAGGGTGGATAGAATAACTGGAACTATGAGCCTCAGTCAAAATCTGCTATCGCAACCCATCTACATCTGGCACACACAATCGACCTTGATAATGAAGCACACCATCTCCCCCTTGGGAGAAAACCTCAACTCTTTACTGATGGACTGCACCCTTTAACTGAAGCAAAATAGGGTCACTGCCTTGCTTTGCCTTCACTTCAGCTACCAAAGATGATTCGGAACCATTCTGAACAATAACACTACCTTCTGTCGAGTCCATAAGGTGAACTCCCAACCGATCAAGCCTGTGAACCTCCTTAACCAATTCCTTCTTCCCTTCTTCGACTGAAGACACACTACCCATAGACAATCTACTAAGTGCATCCACTACAACATTTGCCTTACCCGGGTGGTAAAGCACACTCATATCATAATCCTTAAGAAGCTCAAACCATCCCCTTTGATGCAGATTCAATTCCTTCTGAGTGGACACATACTGAAGACTCTTATGATTGGTGAATACATCCACGTGAACACCATACAAGTAGTGTCTCCAAATCTTCAAAGCAAAGACCACGGCTGCTAACTCAAGATTATGAGTAGGGTAGTTCTTCTCATGAGTCTTAAGATGTCTAGAGGCATAAGCAATCACTTTACCATGCTGCATCAAAACACAACCCAAATTAATTTTAGAAGCATCACAATACACAACAAAGTCATCTAGGCCCTCGGGTAGAGCCAATACTGGAGCTGTGGTCAATCTAGTCTTTAATTCCTGAAAGTTCTTCTCACATAGATTGAACCACTAAACTTTTACCTTTTTTTGAGTCAACAGAGTCAAAGGGACAACAATGGAAGAAAACCCTTCCATAAACCTCCTGTAGTAACCGGCCAAACCCAAAAAGCTCCTGATATCGGACGGGGAAGTGGGTTTAGGCCAGTTCTTTACTGCCTTAATTTTTTGAGAATCACCTCGAATACCATCTCTAGTCACAATATGACCCAGAAAATCAACAGACTGCATCCAAAGCTCACACTTGATAAACTTAGCAAATAACTGCCCGTCCTTGAGAGTTTGCAACACCACTCTCAAATAGTCCGCATGCTCCTTCTACTTTCGAGAGTAGATAAGAATATCATCAATGAAAACAATCACAAACATATACAAATACTGCTTGAACACATGGTTCATTAAATCCATAAAGGCTGCAGGAGCATTCATTAGACCAAAAGACATCACAACAAATTCATAATGACCATATCGAGTCTCGAAGGTTATCTTTGTAATATCACACTCTCTAACACGAAGCTGATGATAACCAGACCTAAGGTCGATTTGGAGAAGAAAATAGCACCCTGAAGCTGATCGAACAAGTCATCAATCCTAGGAATGGGATACTTATTCTTGATTGTGACCTTGTTTAACTGACATTAGTCGATACACATTCTGAGGAAACCATCTTTCTTTCGTACAAACAAAACTGGGGAACCCTATGGAGAAATGCTAGGCCTGATGAAACCCTTATCAAGAAGATCCTTCAACTGGTCCTTTAACTCTTTAAGTTCTACAAGAGCCATTCTATAGGGAGGAATAGAGATAGGATTCATATCTGGAAGAAGATCTATCCCAAAGTCGATCTCCCACTCGGGAGAGACTCCGAGCAAATCTTTGGGAAATACTTCGGGGAACTCATTCACAACTGAGATAGACTAAAAGAATGGGGTTTCAGACTTCGTGTCCATGACCCAAACTATATGATAAAAATAACCCTTAGAAATTATCTTCCTAGCCTTAAGATAAGATATGAAATGACCTTTCGAGGATGGGGGACTACCTTGCCATTCTAAGATGAGTTCATTTGGAAACCTGAAACTGACAACTAAGTATGACAATCCACCGAAGCATAACAAGCATACAACCAATCTATACCAAGAATAACATCAAAATTAGTCATCTCCAACTCTACTAGATCTGCTGAAGTGACTCTATGAAGGACTGAGATAGGGCAATTTCGGTAGATTCTTTTGGCTAGAACTGCCTCACCAACAGGAGTAGAAACACAAAAGGGTTCTAAAAGCAATTCAGGAAAAATTTCGAATTTGCATGCTATATAAGAGGTCACAAAAGATAAGAAGGCACCGGGGTCCAACAAAGCATACACATCAAGAGAGAAGACTTTCAACATACCAGTGACAATATCCGGTGAACTCTTCTGGTCTAGACAAGAGGACATAGCATAAAAAAGATTCTGGCGCTGACTACCAGAAATAGAAGCTGTGCCCTGTTGGGCTGGTCGACCTCTTGGGGCTGATGGAGCAGATTGAGCCCTACTACCTCCCTGTCCCTTCTTAGCTGAAGGGAAATCTCTAATCCGATGCCCAGTCTGATCATATCCAAAGAAACTGCCTGAACTGTCTAGACACTCACCAAGATGAATCTTCTGTCCTAGCATTATTTGCTTATAACTCTTGATTTTTTATTCTCCATGCTGGTTTCCATGTGTTTTATCAATTGTTTTCTGTGACTTCTTTCTTGCTATCTGCTATTTACTATTTTTATATTTTATATGCGCTCAGTCAGCCGATGATGCCTAGTGAGTACCCATTGTCTTGGTGCTCATACTACACTTCTGCATCTTTCTGGTGCATATATTAGTTAAGCTTTTGCCGTTGATCGCGTTGGAGACTCGTGCAACTATTGGGAGGTTCGAGACTAGGGTGAGCGCTTGACACTCAGGGCTTATCTACATCTCATCTTTTGTACTGATACTCTTGTATAGTCGGAGATAGTTGTACTTATCTTTGGTTACTTCTAGCACTTTTACTCTATTAGAATCTTCTGTACTGTCGATACCAAGTCTTGGGGGTTGGTGTAGTATTATTTGTATATATATTTTGGGTTGTTGCTTCCGTATTGTCTTATCTTTTACATTCTGCTTCCGCCTATTTCTTCTTATTATGCGTTTTGGTTAGGTAGTAGCCCATTACTAACCATTCTGGGCTACATGGATTGGTTCACCTACTAGGGGGATTATAGGTGCCATCATGACCTGAGAAATCAGGTCGTGACAGCTTGGTATCAGATCTCTAGGTTCACCGGTGTCGTGGTACAGGAGCAAGTGTCTATGTCGAGTCTCGCAGATTGGTATGATAATGTATATATCCTATATGCGGGAGGCTACAAGGCATTGTTAGGAATAGTTTTACCTTTCTGGCAACTTATCGTGCGTTCTAGATTTATTGACTTCAAAACTTTGGTTGTTTCATTTCTTCTATGACGCCTAAGATGAGTTTGACAGTGGGTGACATCGAGGCTTTTGTGCTTATTGCTTTAGTGCTTCCGTTAGCGCCAAGGCTTCAGAGTGAGAGTTTACCATATTAGATAGGGGGTGTGGGGTCAGCCCAGCCTCCGATTGGATTCATAGCTACTCCAGTTCTTCAAGACACCGTGGCTAGGACTTTGAGTCCTCCGGTGGGTGTTTTAGTACCCAGTTCTTTGAGTGGTGCTTCAGCTAGGGTTGAGTTTCCAATTCTTCAGTAGGGTTGTTTGTCAGTGTTGGACTACGAGGCGAGATTTCATGAGATGGTTAGGAATACTGCTAGGACTGTGCCTTCAGAGTTTGATAGAGTTCAGAGCTTTATTGGGGGTTTGATTTTGCCATTCCGTTTGGCGACCGAATATTTGGTTACAATTGGGACTACCTTTCTTCAGTTAGTGGATCATACTTGGGCTATTGAGGGTTTATGCCATGAGTCTTATGGAGGTAGTGCTATGAAACATCATCACCAGGGTAGTTTCCGAGGTTCTCAGACTCAAGGTAGGGGATTGTCTACTAGGGATCAGTTCCGTTGCTTCTTATCTAGCAAGCCAGTTTCAGTTGCTCCACAAGTCCCAGAGAGTGGTTGTGTAGGGCATATTGAGCAGAGTAGACATGGTTCAGATCATATCCTTTGAGGTTTGCCTTTAGAGTGTGTAGGCCGTAGTGGCCGGTCAGGTTCCGTGAGATCTTTCCATCGGACTTTATCTGGTAGAGGCTATTTTTGATATGGTGAGCGTGGGCACCTTGCTAGGAATTTCCCCACGATTCTGTATCTTGGTCAACCTGGTTGTTATGATTGTGGAGTGCTTGGTCACTTTACTAGAGATTGTTTCTAGTGAAGAATGGTTGAGCCTTCAGCTTCAACCACTCAGTCCAGAGTTAGATCCCGTCAGTTCGATGCCCCTCTTAGTGGGTCCCGAGGTAGAGGTTCCTGATTTCGTTGCTCCAGGTTAGGCTTTTACTACCTTCAGCTTGTGATAGTCCTGCTCGCGTTGCGATTCTGCCCCTTCTGTCATTTATTTTCTTATATGCTTACATGCTACTTGTTTAGTTGTTTGACTACTTGAATTGTAGTATCTATGCTTTGTTTGCATGGTAGTTTATTCTTTAGTAGTAGATGGGGTGAGATGTCCTTGAGAGGTGTTTTCCCGAGGTTGTAGCTTGTGGGTACATTTTGTAGGACTCACTTTCTGTTCGTTGTGGCTCTAGGCTTGCTTGGGTCTTCCTCTCTAGCGGTCCTAGATAGTGGTTGCCTAGGCCATTATCTAGCGTGGCTAGAGATCCATGTGTTGGTTCGATGTGATACCGGTGGTAGTGCCGGAGTTTGAGGCCTTGTCTTAAGTTGAGTGGTGTTGGTTATGCTGGTGAGCATTGGTTAGTTTTTCTTATCTCGGGTGATTTAAATTGACCCTCCCTAGTTGTTTTGTTTGGTAAGTTAGCAGGTATGGGCTGCTTTTATGTTTCCTCCTGTTCTAAGTCTGGCTGGGTTGCTTTCATGCTCTCCCCAGCTCTAATTGATAGGGTTGAGTTTGGTTGTGGCACCGTGATTGAGTGTTTGGCTATAGCAGTTTTGGCTAAGTGTTGACTGTAGGCTCGTGGTCGAGTTGTATTTATAGCATATTGAGTGATGTCAGGCATTCGACCCATTTTCTCCTGCCTTGTTAGGAATTGTCAATGTAAGTAGGGGAGCTAAGGGAATGGCCCCAGATTTTTATTTGAGAAAGGATTTGTAAGTTTTGGTATGTGCTAAGAAAGGGTTTTGTTTAGTTGAAAAAGGAGGGAGATAACTCCTTGTTCATGCTTGTGTGTTCTAGTAGCTGACCGGGGTGACGACTGAGAGATTGCTTTGGGTTATGGGTTGGTGACTTGATTCGACCATCTACAGATTGCAGTGGATTTTCCTTTGATTGGTTCAAGATTCAGTAGCATCTATGGGTTGGGAAAATTGTGTATTCATGGCCTAGTCGGCTTCGGTTCCTAAGGGTTCACTGGCAGCATATGGGTTCGACAGAGGCTCTGGTTGGCAATTTTGAAATTTGGGTTTCAGATTCGTGGGCTAGCAAACTACTCCGGATAGTTCATGGTTAGTTCTTCTCGATTGTAGCTTCTTAGGTTGGGAGGCAATGAGTTCAGACAACTTAGCTTTCCCATTTCAGTTGTGCAGTGACAGTTGGCCTTAGACACCTAGCCCTTGGCTAACCTTTGAGTTAGGCTGGATATCCCAGATTTTGGTGGTGTGCTAGATAGTATGAGGTTCCTTCTATCCCGGTTGGACAGACTCAGTGGTGTAAGTTCGAGGTTCAGCGGTGGTGTATGCTTTATGTGGTCAGCTTGTGTGGGTTGAGACTAGCAGGGTTATTTGGTACTTAGAGACTGGTGGTTACCATTTATTTACCAAGAATTTAAAAGCTTGTTTAGTTATTTCTTCCGAGGTTGTTGTTTATGTGGGGTTCCAGTATTGGTTAGACTCAGCCAGTATGAACTAGAAGTTTGGTATGATATATGCTTCTAAATGGTTGGTTGTGTATAGATCCGGTAGAGCGGTTGATTCGAGCCAAAGGGATGAGCTGAAGTTATATGCAAATTTCCATGGCTAGCTGGCAACTTTGAACCCCAGGCACCTTTTTATTTGCATTTGGGGTGTTTTGATTTGATATTCATGGCATGGTGGACTTCTGCCCGAGGTGAGCATGGTAAGACGACTTCAAATCAGAATGGTGTTTGAGTATTAAGAGTTGCAATAGTGTTCTTAGAGTATGGAGCTTAGCTGATAATTACGGACTTCGTGGCAGGCTTACCACACTTCTTGCAGAGGCTTGGTTTGGGTTTGGGTCTGTCGGGCAGGTTGCCCTAGTTCCTTCACTTCTAATTGATTCAGATTTGGTCCGATTTAGCGAGGTTGGTTTCATTCTACAGTTTGAAAGTTCTCCGTCAACATAAGGTATTCATATATGCCTTTCCTAACTTTGGTGTGTGGACTTCAGTCGGATTCAGATGGGTTGATCAGTTGGGTTCAGTTAGCGAGTTTGGTGTTGGAAAAGTGTCCGTCCGTTGGTTGATGATTAGTCGGGATAGGTAACTCCAGTTTTCAAGGGTATGCTTCGAGTTGTTATCTTGAATGGCAAATGCTAGTAGACTATAGCTTGTCTTGGAAGGAGTTTGAGCAAAAAGGGGTGATTTCGTTCGTGGTAGAGTATACGCAAAGACTGTGGATCTCCGGTGTGTCAGTTGGTGCCTCGAGGGTGGTTTGAGTGTTCGACTTGTATGCAGCCTCCTGATTATGGTACAAAAGTATTCAGTTCAAAATGAAAGGGGTTCTGCAGATCAGCGGGTTCATGAGCTAGAGTTTTGACTGTTGGCTTTTCTGGCAGACTTGGTTGTGGTTTCGAGGATTCGGGTTTGGTGTGTTGACTGCCTTGCTTCTCTGGTCCCAGTGTTGTGTCGGTGTTTTTCGAATGAGATTCTTGAGGTTCATTTTGGGTTGGCAGACCCTTGGTGTTTTGGAGTTTGAGGTTGGAATCTAGCTTGGCTAGTCAGGGGTTTTAGGCTTAGTTGCCTTTTGTGGTTTTGTTCGGTTGGGTGCCATCCGGTCGTAGAGGCTACCCAGGGTGTCTGAGAGAGTAGTGCAGGTTGTGTATTTGCTTTCCTTTTAATCACTAGTCTTTCCTTCTTTCCTGACTTTTGAGGACGAAAGTCTTTTTTTAGTAGTGGATGATGTAATGTCCCTTCTGGTCATTTTCGTGTTTTCACCTTTCTTGTACCGTTAGAGCTTGCTTGTAGTGGCCCCAAGTCATTTATGGCTTGCTGGGACCGATAGTTTAGTGCTCAGGCCATTGGTTTGGTCTTTTTGGCTGTTTCTTATTTTCGATCTTTAAGCTTTTGAAATCATTGACTTAAGTCAACATTCTTGGTGAACGTACTCGGAATCGAATTCCGACAGTTTCATTAGCTCCAGAGCATGGACCGTTAGAGCTTTTCAGCTTGGAATTTCTCTCTCATTCTGTGTTTTCAGGCTAGTTGGGCTTGTTTGGTTGACTTTGGTCAACATTTAGAGAAGACGACCTCGAATGAAAATTCCGTTAGCGCCGTTAGCTCTGGAATATCGAGTTTAGGCTAGAGGGACCATTGGTTCGGGTCCCGAAGCTTCCTGACTTATTTTTGGCCATTGGGTTCCGTTTTGGAAATAGTTGGCTAAGGGTTGATTTTGGGAGTGGGGCCCACTTTTTGTTAAATCGATTTCCAATGGGATTTTTATCGATTCTGTTGGATTTGGAATGCTGTTTCTAGTCAAATAGCTCTATTCATTTGTGTCCGTAGGACCCCAGATAAATCCCGAGGGTCCATTCAAAGTTTTTAGCTTGGCTGAGTTTTGCTGTACCTGTTGGGTCCGCATTTGCAGACATTTGAACGCATTTGCGGTGAAATGCCGCATTTATGGTGTTTTTCCGCATTTGCGGTGCTTTGGCCGCATTTGCGGAGTTCGCAATTGCGAAAAAAGTGCCGCAATTGCGGTATGTGCTGGCAATGTATAAAATTAAGACTTATCCTTCATTTTCCCATTCCAACATCGTTCCTCCATCGATAAAAGCTCCCAAACCTAATTTTCTCCACTTCTAGCCATCATTTTCTTGGAGTAAATTCACTGTAGCTTCGAGAGCACTTTTCTGTCATTAATCCGGAAGGTTCGTTCTAATATTTGATTTTTTTCTTTAAATCCCCTCCATTGTTGTAAAATCTCAAAGCTTGAAACTTTCTTGTAGATTCTGTTTTCTTAGGCTTGCATGCTTGTGGTTCGTGGAACTCACCTCCTTGACGTTTTCTCTCATTGTGGTAAGTGATTCTCGCCCAATTTCTGATTTTTCGTTCCTAAATTCCTTCTTTGTTTTCTTAACTTTTAGGGGCTGTTCTAGCTCGAATTTCTTGCCCAATTACCTTGATTTTCCGGGCATGTAAACCCATGGTCATTGTGACCATTTTGTCCTTTTTCATTTTTGATTTTGGGTTGCAGGGTCCACGAGCCCGCCGGTGACCCGAACTTCGACCCAACTATTTTTATAGCATTATGGGTATCGTTAGTCTTGTATTAATATGTAGATTATTTTATTGATAGTGGTTTCATGATTTGGAGTTCCCCGGAATAGTTCGAGCCTGGACGATGCCGTCTTCGCATCTATTCGATGGACGACAGGTAGGTTATGGCTTTCCCTATCTAGAATCTGCGTATATAGGCTATAACTCATTAATTAGCATCCTTTGGTGGGTTGTTATAGGTTGGTATTCCAAACCTTGTCTGCCTTTTCTGTCCATTTATTTTATACGTTGTTTGTAGTATTCCCGTGGCATTGTATATTACCCTTGTGGTCCTGTGTGGCCTTGTATTGACTCTGGAACATAGATAGTGGGTTATTTGGGAATGTCCGTGAGTCCTGGACATAGAGATATCCTTTTAGGCTGGTTATGTCTGCTGAGTAGCTGTTGGTCCTGTGCAGGGCTGATAGGAAATGTTTGTGAGCCGTTTGGCGAATATATATTTGTGTGTGAGCATATCATCGATGAAAAAGGTTTTTCCCTGCACGTTTTACTTCGGTTTTGGCTGCGAGCCACTATTGACGATTTTTCCTAAAACTTGCATGGCCCCGGGGGCCCATTTTTGGTATACTTGATTATGAAAATGGGATTTTGGATGATTTCACATTGGGTTTTCCTACTGATACTAGACTCTGCTGGGCAGGGAACCAAACCTGATTTTATTACTTATTTAGACCCAGATACACTCTGGGTACTCATGGAGTGGGGTTATTGAGATATTTATCACTAACTTAGGCTCGAGTGTACGTCGGGCACCCTTTAAGAGAGTCTTTGAGATTACTACTACTATTTTAGACCCGGGTCGAAGCTGGGCATGTACTACGAGATATCGAGTAATGAGCTACACTTGAGATTGCGCAGTTTTGTATGTGGTCGAGGGGTAGACCTCCATGGACCTTTCATTCCTGGGCAACTGGCTACGGGAAAATGCACGCGCCAGGAGGAGCGGTGTACGGTGGAGTAGAGGTACACGGGTATAGTCCTTACATAGGTCCCGCCTTTATATGGGCTCGTGGGGTACCTGAGGGGGAACATACCAGTTACTTTCACATCATATCATTATCATGCATTTGGCATGCCGATTCCACCTTCGTTTGCTATGTGTTCAGTGTACGCTCCAGTTATATGGGTGGCCGGAAGGTTTGTTTTCACTTGATTGTGTTCCTTGGTTGTATGGGCAGCCGTTGGGACTGTAGGTAGATTATAGTACTTCTGTCATCTTATAGAACTTGTTATGGCATCTGGTTCTCGGTGGTTTAGTGGTTCCCAGCCTGTGAGGCTTAGGTTATTGGACTTTGAGTATTGAGGGGCTAGTGACTCCTGTATTATTGAGGCTATTGAGTGGCCTTCCGAGTGTATTATGGGTTCCTGATTCTATTCAATAGCATGATTTTGAGTGGTAACTCTCGGTTATTGTGGCTTAGTTGTTCCATACTAGGTTGATACTTGCAAGGTTGATCTTTGTTTATATTTTCTTTGAAGTTGGATTCGTAATATGTTTTCCTTTAGTATATTGATCCCTTCTTGAGTATGTGAAATTGCTTTCTTCCTTCCTTTTTATGTGAGGTTACCGGTATACCGCCATGTTTTCTCAACTCTTCCTCTCTTTGTTCACTTATGTTGTTGTTCAAGGACTCCAGGTGCATTCGTCTTTCCCTCGCCTGTGATTCTGTGTATTTATATCTTCTGTGCTAGCATTATTTGCTTATAACTCTTGATTGTCTATTATCCGTGCTAGTTTCCATGTGTTTTATCCATTGTTTTCTGTGACTGCTTTCTTGCTATCTGCTATTTACTATTTTTATATCTTATATGCGCTCAGTTGGCTGATGATGCCTACTGAGTACCCGTTGTCTTGGTGCTCATACTATACTTCTGCATCTTTTTGGTACATATATTAGTTGAGCTTTTGCCGTTGATCGCATTGGAGACTCGTGCAGCTATTGGGAGGTTCGAGACTAGGGTGAGAGCTTGACGATCGGTGTTTATCTATATCTCATCTTTTGTACTGATACTCTTGTATAGTCGGAGACAGTTGTACTTATCTTTGGTTACTTCTAGCACTTGTACTCTATTAGAAGCTTCTGTACTGTTGATACCAATTCTTGGGGTTGGTGTAGTATCATTTGTATATATATTTCGGGTTGTTGCTTCCTTATTGTTTTATTTTTTACATTCTGCTTCAGCCTATTTCTGCTAATTGTGCATTTTGTTTATGTGGTAGCCCATTACTAACCGTTCTGGGCTACAGAGATTGGTTCGCCTACTAAGGGGGTTGTAGGTACCATCATGACCTTAGAAATTGGGTCGTGACACATGCGCGTGCGCCTAGGTGCATGCGCCTGGGCTAGCGGCTGGTAGCCTATATATGCCATCTTCTCCTCTTTCATTTTAAATCTTTTCCCAAACTCATTTTCTCCATTTTTCCTCTTGAGCTCAAGCTTTGTTTTCTGTGGGATCTCATTATAAAGTGCTTGGGTTATCAAGTCTTGTCCGTGATCAATTTCTCGCCCTCAATTCATAAGTTCTAATCTTTAAATTCCGTTAATTCTTCTTTTAATTCCCTTTTTGTTCTTGGGGTTCTAAGGGTTGTTTTAGGCCATTTCGTTGCTCGATTTCTGCTCAAACTTTGAGCATGTGTTCTTGGCGATGTTAGGAACATTGTGGTAATTTTCATTTCCAATTTTGGATTGTGGAGCCCACGATCTCTCTTTTGACTTGGATTTTGACCCGACTAAATTATTAGCATTATGTGTACCGTTAGCTTTGTATTGACTAGTAGAGTATTGTTTTGATAGTTGCTTTACTATTCGGGACTTCTCAGATCGGTTCAAGCTTGGACGATGTCTTTCCAACAGCTTGTCAGCGGACGTCAGGTATGTTACGGCTTACCTACTTTAGACTTTGCGTATATAGAATATAACTGTATTATTTAGCATCCTTGGATTGGGTTTACTAGGTTGGCACCCCAGACCTTGTCCGTTATCTTCTGTCCATCTTATTTCCTACATTGGCCTTAGTATTTGAACTAGTTTTGTAGTATTACCCTTGCGGTCCTATGTGGCCTTTGTAGATGCCTTTGGACCTTAGATGGTGGGATAAGTGGGGAATGTCCGTGAGTCCCGAACATTGGTTCACGATTATAAGCTAGTTATCTATGCTGTAGAGCGGATTGAGCCTGTGCAGGGCCGATAGGTTGTTGTGAGCCGTTGTGCTATTAATTATGTTTGGGCATATCATTATCATGCAAAGAGTTTTCTGTATTTATTTACTACTATTATGGTTTCGGGCCTAACTATCACCAATTTTCTAAACCTTGCATGGCCTCGAGGGCCTATTATCTATTATAAATGGCTTTAAACAAATTTTAACTGGTTTTATGGATTTTTTTGAGATAAAAGAGATTGATGATGGTTTCACACTGATTTTGAGGCGATACTAGACTCGGCAAAGCTGAGCGCTAGACATATTTTATTACTAATGTTAGACCCGGATAGGCTCCGGGCATGAGTACTGAGACTCTGAGATTTACTCATTTTAGATCCAGATAGACTCCGGGCACGAGTACTGAGACTCTGAGATTTACTAATTTTAGACCCGGATAGATGTCGGGCACTGATATTGAGGTTCCAAGATTTATTAATTTTAGACTTGGATAGACTCCGGGCACTCACTTTGGGATTCTGAGATTTTGTATGTGGTCGCGGAGACCTCTATAGACCTTGCCGATCTGAACCAGGGGCTACGAGCTACGAGTGCCATAGGAGGGGTATATGATATAGTAGAGGTATACATGGGACTCCTTCCATGGATCCTACCTGCGGGCCTACAGGTACCGGATGAGGCATATACAGTTCTACTAGCACACCTGGTTTTATCATATCACATCATATCATTCATTCTGTGTACGATTCCACCCTTGTTTGCTATTTGTTGAGTGTACGCTTCGGTAGTATGGGATGTCAGAGGGTTTGTTTTCACTTATATATGTTCCTCGGGTGTATGGGCGCCCGTTGGGACTATAGGTAGATTAGCTTACTCGCTCCTATATTTGTACTTATTAGTTGCCTTTCCGATCATTGGTGGATTAGCTTATTCTCTCCTATGGTCAGTCTTATATTATGAGTTGTATTGTTAGCATAATTATGTTATTTGCTTGTCCTTCTTTCCCTTTTATTTGAGGTTACCGGTAGTACCGCTATGTTCGTTAAACTCTCTGTATATATTATTGTTACAAGGATCCAGGTGCGGTCTCTACTCTTTCACCTGTGTTCTATGATATATCTTCTGTGTTTAGCATAACATACTTGTATTCTCCTTATCTTCTATCTGTTGCTAGTTTCCATGTGCTTTCCTCTGTTTGATTCTATGACTACTTCTTTCATATCTACTTTATACTGCTTTTATATCTTATATATGCTTAGTCGGTCTATGATGCCTACTGGTCACCCATTGCTTTGCAATTTGTGCTCATTCTACACTTCTGCTTCTTTTTGTGTGCAGATCCTAGTGTGAGTTGCACTCGCTAGTACTCTGTATATCTAGTAGTGGCTCCTGTAATTTCGATACCAGGTCGTGGGATGGTGTAGTTTCTTGATATGTATACTTAGGTTGCTTTCCTTCCTCGTTGATTTCTCTATCTGCTTCCGCTTATTTTACTTCTTGTGCGTGCTTGCTTAAGTAGTAGCCCATTACTAACCGTTTCGGGCTACGGGGATTGGTTCACCTACAAGGGGGTTGTAGGTGGCATCATGACCTGAGAAATTTGGTTGTGACATTGCCTAACCACAAAGTGAGAAAAAATGATGGCACATCAACTTACTGCTGGTGCTCTATTTCAAGAGGGAACCTCTTAAACAAGGCCCCCATACTTCAATGGTAAACATTTTTCTAATTGAAAAATCACAATGGAGATATTCAACAAGTTATATCATGTAAAAATATAGAGAGTCATCTAGTTTGGTGACATTCCTATTACAAATCCCAAGAAAAATGAAAAGAAAGTAGATAATGGTGAAGAATCTAATAAAGTGATTCCTTCACTTGAAAGCAACACTGAGGAGCAGATGAAAATCATTCAGACAAACTTCAAAGCAAAAAATATTTTCTATAATGCCATTAGTAGTGAGGAATATGAAAATATATCTTGTTGGATGACTTCCAAAAAAATGTGCAGCAAGCTGAAAGTAACATATGAAGGAACTGATAAAGTTCAGCAAACTATTGTCAGTCTGCTAGTATATGAATATGTAATCTTTCAGATGAGAAGAGGAGAATCAATTGAAAGCATGTTTGCTCGATTTAACAAAATTATTGGAGAACTCAAAGCTTCTGGGAAAACCTATCTTGTGAGTGATCACATAACCAAGATTCTCATAAGTCTTCCTTCTCAATGGTATGCCAAGATAGTGGATATTAAGAGCATGAATCTCAAGAATCTCACCTATGATGAATTAAGAGGAGATCTCATTACTTTTGAAAAGACACATCTAAACAAACGAGGACTGGAGGACAACAAGAAAAACACTATAGCCTTCAAGGCAACAGAGAATGTTAAGGAAGAAGAACACGATATTGGAGAAGATGAGATTGCCTTAATCACTAGATCTGTTGTGGACACCATTAGAAGATCAACACATAGAAGGAGAGGTTAGCAAAACTACTCAAAAGAAAAGTACATAACTAATCAAAATAGAATTAAAGGGATATTCTGCATCTGTGAAAATATGGACACATTGCAAATGATTGCCCTGAAACAAGAAAGAAAAACTCCAAAGGACATACAAGGAATAAATCATTTAGTAGTTGGAGTGATGGAGCTAGATAATTCTTAGAATGAGAAAGATGACTCCACCAATATATGTTTCATGGACATTGAAGACACAAGTGAGGTAAGAATTGAAACTTGCATTAACTGTTCAAATTTTAAAAACTTATTGGATCGTGATATTGCAGATCTTAATAGAGCATTTATTGATTTTAGGAAAATTCAACAAGAAAGAAAGGAGTGAAAAATTAAACTAGAAGTCTGTAAAATTGAGAAAGACTTTCTTGATGAAGAAATTCAAGAACTCAAAATCCAGATAAATAGTTTAAAGAATTTCTCCAGTCAAAGCTCTGTAGTCAACTGATAAACGACCTCTAAGATTAAATCAGTCAACTTGTTCACACAAGTCAACTGGAAAAGGATCTATCAGTAACAAATTTGGATCCAATAGAACTTACCATAACTGTTTTCACGATCCAACTACCGAGCCATGCGGGCACCTATTCTAACACCTAGATAGGAGAACCCTTACCACCCGATTTAAAATAAGTAATGCAGAAGTAAATAAAAAATATGATATATCATCTTAATAAAATAAAAAAGAATCAATCTCAATCCTTGATTACAATTGAAAGCTTTTCGAAATACAACTAAACCCCTCTCTAGGAACTAGTCTAAACAGGTACAAGAGCTTCTAAGAGAATACAAAAGCTAAACAAGATACAAATCCCACCATAGGAAAGAGAGGAGTAGAAGCTGCCGGAGATCACCATCGTCTTCACCTAGAAAACATCACTGATCCTGCAACTAGACTATACCAAGTGACATAACAAGAGTAGTATCAATACAAATAACACGTACTGGTAGGCATTATCGGTCGATCCGAATCCACTATATAATATCATGTAAATATTAAGAAGACATATAAAATTTAAAGTTATACAATCCCGGTCCTTTAACAATATCCCTTACTACCAAGGTATACTACCCATGAACTCATACATTCTATCCCAAACCTCCCTTCCTCATTCTGCTGCCAACTCCACCATTAGAAATCCATTCTTCCCTTCTGTCCTGGTCATAACCTGACTCCTTATAATACTAACACTTCCCAACCTTCCCATCTTGCCAAACACTAGAAATACCTTACTGGTTCCAATCCTAAACTCAATTTTTCTAGCTATCCCTATTAGCTGGTCTGCTACTCTCACTTAAGATCCTAAGTCAATAACCCTGGACCTTGACTCTTAGCCAATTTAATGAACAACATGTAAAACTCTCACTTAACCACCCTGACTCAACCCCCTACCATATATGTCCCAGACCACCTTGACAGACACATACAGTCCAAGTCAGTGAATATAAGCAAGACTCTCAGTCAACAACCTAACTTAACAATCACATGAGACAAATCCAAAACTACAACAACAACCCATACATGATCCAATACACCTTTCAAGTAACCCGAACCACCCAAGGATCCCTAGAACATAGTCTATGGTATTTAATATGCAATCTCGGTCTACACAAGAACTATCCCAATATTTAAATACACTAATCCGATCACTCTTAGACCAACATGTAATAAATATATCCCAATAAAATAACCCAGTTCATTCATGGAACCAACACACAAAAGAATAATTAAACATGTACCAGGTGTGGTACCTGAGACAACAATGATAGAACCTGTACCAGGCGTGATACTTGAGTCAACTGATAGATATCCCATACTAGGTATGGTACCTAAGCCAACCGATAATCTGTACCACACATGGTACCCGAGCCAATATAAGAATCATAGATATCATACAATCACAATCATAATGAATACAACCATACTTGTAAGACCACAAGAAATTAAGACAAGTTCATTGCATGAGATTGACAATAAGATATCATTTCATATTCATTCCCTTATTCCCTAAACACGTATTGTACAAGAAATACTAATGTAATAGTTAACATGCACACATAACGTAATTGGGAAAAAATTCAACCATCATCTACACTAAACTATGATCCATCATTCTAACTTACATGATCCTTTCAAAATAGATTCCTGGCTCATTTAATTAGAACACTAATGCATAAAGCTCAATACTAGAACTATTTAGGAGTACACATTCATCCCCAGGAAATCCCTTTCCTAATACCACAAACTCAGTACCCTCCCCATTCATCCCATTCCCCTTATTAATAACAAGCCCAGAAATCCACTATGACCCAGCAATTCCTTTACAATTAATTATCACCGGTGCCATGAACATAACTCGAAATCTGATTACCCAAAGATTAACAACCATAGAATAAACACCCACTATCAGTCATCGGGTCAACATTACCTACCACAATAATTTCCACCCTAAATAGCAGTAATCAATACATTTTAGCCATCTAGACTCCGTGCCCAAAGGCCTAAGCATGAAATCTCCCGTCAATCTATAAAAAATTATGCATTCAAAAATAGGTCTAAAATACTTAATTAAACCTAGCCTACCTGGACGCCAAGGAACCGTTGCAGAAGTCTGAGCATGAACTTCTAGCTCCCTAGAGGCAAATTCTGATGAGAACTAGGCATGAAATCCATAGGTTTTACCCTATTTAAGCCAAAATTCCTCCTCTATAGTGCTTCCAAGATGTAGGGCAGCCTTGGAGAGTTTATAGAGCAACCCTCATCTTTTTATAACTGAAGAGGAGAAGTCCATTATAAAAATCTGTGTTTTTGGCTATTGATTTTGTCAGCCCGCTATAGCGACATGCTAGCTGCTACAGCGGTGGCGCTATAGTGGGAAAATTTCTGCTATAGCAGGATGACATTAGCCCGAGCAAAATTTCAAATTCCAAAATTTTTCATCATGTCACCCCAAATTAATTTGATAGTGTATTTCAATAATTCCCGCAACCTGCAATGAGGTACCCTTTAATAATGACTGAACTGGTCATTACACGTGTATCACTAACCAGTTGACTTCATCAAATGAGTCAATTGAGACTAGATACCTAAGTGATAACTCCTCTACTAATATCCAAGATCATGTTACTGAAGGGAAAAGTCCTCACGCTTGTTATTATTGTGGGAAAAGTGGTCAAAAATACTTTAAGTACAAATTTTGTTACTCTCACTCTCAAAATTGGATATGGAAACCCAAGAGTAATTTAAATGACTCTAATTCCAAAGGAGACAAGACTGCTTGGGTATCTAAGAGAAAGTAATAATTTATTTTTGCAGGAACACCACAAGAAAGGGTCAGAAGCAAAATGATATCTTGACAGTACATGTTTGAACCATATGACAAGAAATAAATAGATGTTCAAGTCAGTAGCTGATTATGATGAAGGAGCTATTCATTTTGGGGACAACTCAAAAGGAATAGTCATTGAAATTGGAACTATATCTTTTAATAATTTTTGTGATATTACTAAAGTTTGCCTTGTGAAGGGATTGAAGTAGAATTTGTTGAGCATCATTCAACTATGTGGCTCAAACCTTGAGGTTCATTTTAGAAAAACTGGGTGTATTATTGAATATATTTCAAGAAAAACTTTATTATCTAAAAGCAAAGACAAAAATGTGTATTGTGTTAGAATCAGTAAAAAATTATGAGGAGCACATATGTCTTGCATACATATCTTAAGATCCATGGGTATGGAACAAGAAACTTGGTCATGCCATCATGTTTTTTTTAGAGAATTTTTCTAAACATGAACTAGTTCTTGGGCTGCCAAAGTTAAGCTATTCAAAAGATCATATATATGATGCTTGTCAAATGGGTAAGCAGACTAGAAACTCATTTAAAACAAAAGAATTTGTTACTACTTCTCCGCCACTGCAGCTTCTTTATATTGACCTTTTTGGTCCCACTAGAACTACAAGCATTGGTAAAAAAAAGTACACATTCATAATTATTGATGATCATTCACGATTTACTTCGGTTATGTTCTTAGCTTATAAGAATGATACTCTAAAGAATATTGAGTTTTTCTGTGAAAGAGTTCAAAGAGACACGGGATACTACATAACTACTATTAGAAGTGATCATGGAGGAGAATTTGAAAATAATGCATTCAAAAAGTTCTGCAACAAAAAGAGATACTCCCATAATTTTTCAGCACCAAGATCTCCTCAATAAATTGAAGTAGTAGAACATAAACTAGAACTCTTCAAGATATGGAAAGAACAATGATCATTGAACATTTAATACCACACCACTTCTGGGTAGAAGTGGTAAGTACCGCTTGCCACGTGCTAAATAGATATTTCATAAGGCCCATCTTGAAAAGACCCCTTATTAACTATGGAATGGCAAGAGACCTAACATTAAGTATTTTCATCCATTTGCATGTAAATGGTTTGTGCACAATAACAAAAAAGACAACATTGATAAGTTTGATCCTAGAAGCGATGAAGGTATTTTTCTTGGTTATTCTAACTCTAGTAAATCCTATAGAATTTTTAATAAATGCACTTTAAATATTGAAGAATTCATCCATGTTATATTTGATAATACTAGACGCTCGATAAAGGTAGAATTTCTGATGATAAAGAACAACAAAACCATCAAGATATCAAAGCATCCTCAGTTGAGCAAGTTATGTTGACTAAGCCAACTATCACACCAAATGAGTCAACTGCTCAGACTGTTGATATGATTCCAAATGAATGGAGGATTGAACCTGACTACTGGTAACGCTCAAATCGTGCTCTCCAAGTAGGAGGTCACGACGATCGTTAGAGAAAAACAAAATTTATATTTCCCAACGGATGTTGGGGTCGTACCTAAGGGAATAATGTAGTCGAGATCGAGCTAATAAAGAATCCAAGCAACTTATTGAAGTTCAAGTAACAAAAAGGGAAGAAGATATCAAAAAGGGGTTTTTTGGACTACAACTAAAGATAAAAGTAAATCTAATAAAAGATAAATTGATCAATGGCTTTCACCTTGCTTTCACCAAGCAAGGACAACAAGGGAGACTTGAGAATGGGAATTCAATTCACAAGACTTGCACCCAATTAACACTTGGGTAGTCTTGGCTAAAGGTGTAGTTGACCATCTTTCGACCAATCAACAAACAACTCGTGTGTTCTCTCGAATCACCACGAGTAAACAATAACCAAATTTTCACTTGGGTGAGTTGGGTTATCTCTAACCCCAACTCTTAGATGGGAGTTTTCGGCAATCAAACTATCTCTAGCCTTGGTCTAGAGTGGAAATCCCAAATCCCCAGTATCAAACCTTCCCAAATTTAGGGTAATCGTTTCTCAAGAAAAGACCCAAATTAGAAAGCTAAGTCAATGTTTGCAACCATTAACTCTAAATTCAAGCATAGAAGATTCAATAGACTCAAATAATTAAACAAGAACAAAATCTATGTATGAATTCAATAACCCAATAAATATTATCTCTAATACAAACCCAAAATCTCAATTCAACAATTACACCAATAAAAATAGCAATTAAGAACAAGAGTTTGAAGAATGGAACTTAAGATTTTTCAATACAAAGCATCCAAATCTTCACTCCTATAGTGTTGGTTGATGAACTTGCCCTCCAAGCTTGCCAAAAATTCCAAAGATTAGCCAAATATATGTCCCAAAATGGCTGAGGAGCCTTTTATATCAATTGGGGTTTCCACAAGGGTGAAATGTTATTTCTGCCCATTTTCACGTTCAAGTACAGTGAAGCGCCATCGCGCTAATGCAGTTCTATCGCGCTCAAGGGAATTACACTGGTCATCACTATTGTGCTGAGAGGACGTGATCGCGCCCTTGACTTTGACTGGCATTGACCATTCTTTCTACAACGCTATCACGCCGTCCCAGTGCCATCGCGTACAAGCTTGTCTTCCTCCTTCAGCGCCATTGGCGCTCATGCAGCGCGATTGCGCTGAGTTTTCCAAAATTTCTGAATTTTCTCCATCTTGACTTGTTTTCATCTGATTCCTCACCGATCACTTCTAAATCACATACACCTGTATAATAGAAGCAAATCATGTCAAATGCACTATTTTCTCTCAATTGGGATGCAAAAGTGTAAGATTAAAGGTTAAATAAGTTGTTAAATTACCGACTTATCAAACCCCCAAACTTGAACTATTGCTTGTCCTCAAGCAACTAAAAATTATAGCACAAGAGGCACACAACACAAGTCAAGGAAAATCCATTTCAAGCACCAAGCATGACTTCGGTTGGTACTAATGATTAGTCAATCACATGAAAACTTAATCTAGGCATTCCCCTCTATTCAAGACACAATTCAAGGATGCAATGGGACTTTTAAGAACAATTAAGCAACAAAAACAAATCCTCAAGATGTGACTCAAACAACTAGCTCAACTACACATGCTCATTTGACTCATTTTTAGAGTTATCAATGTCACCAACTATCCTAATTTGCATGCCCTCACAAGAACGTAAGTCCCAAAAACACATTATGTACAAAGACAATCACAAGGGACAAATACAAACACTCACACTCACAAGGAAGTTCAAGTGCTAACAAGTATCAACCATAGGCTTGCCCTTATTTTCATTTGCCACTAGCTCAAGAACAATCGATTGGAGATCTCAAAGGGCTTTCCTAAGCTTGTAATGTAGGCTCAGGGACGGGTAGGATATGCATTTGGATTCAAGTGACTACATCCTCCTCAAACTCTACACAACTTTTCAATTTGAAACCAAGGCCATTCATTTCATTTTTCATTCAACAAGAGGCACCATTTTACTTCTTTTCATTTGAAGCCCCAATTCTTATCATTTTCTTCACCTTGGAGGATTTTCTTTCTTTCCTTTCCTCTTTGCTTTTCATTTTGCTTTCTTTCTTCCTTCTTTTTGGCAATTCTTATTAAGCAACAAACCATGATTTATTCATTTAGCACTTCTCCAAGGCACCTTTATCAACCCCCAAACTTAGGCTTTTAGCCTCAACTTCACACATGTGGAGTTCAAGGAGGGATGGGTTCAAGAGAGGGATTCATTGTCAAAATGGCTCAAGGCTTATAACGAGGTTGCCAACGAAAAGGTATTAGGCTCAAGAGGGGTGACTAATGATTCAATTTAAGTGCAATGGTGGCTTTTAAGGCTAAGTAGGCTTCAATAATCATAAAGAAGGCCTAAGATCATTTCTCCAACCAAGAGTAATCAAGACTAGCATTAAAGACTAACCGGCAAGTTCTAGTTAACACAAGCAAGCACGAGAATTATTCAACTAAACCTCACCACACATGACATGCGAATCATTCAAGAAGGATCAATTTTTAACTTCCTAGACAAGAACAAAAAGGAGCCACATTTCCATTAACATCGCTAATGAGTCAAGAGTCACAAAAAGATCAAAATAGTTGTCACAAAATCACTCTTTGCCATGCATTTTTTTTTGCAAATTTTTTTGGAGGGGTATGCCCATTTTGATTAGCATGCAAGACTAACTCCATTAGTACCAAACAAGTCACAATTAACAATTACCTCAAAAGATGACGATTTTCCCTTAAGAATAATGTCACTCAATCTATCATAGGGCCAAATCATCAATCTAAATCGGTATGGGGACTCCGAATTCGACAACGCATACACCCCAACATACATGCAATTTCATCTAGCCTAACGGGTACTCAAACTTCCTCTGGATTCACACACCAAACAAAGCGATGGTTTCCCTTAAGAATTTCATCACTCAATCTATCATTGGGAACTGTCACTTAAACCAACTACAATAGAAAATAAAGAAGCTATGAAAAGAAAGAAAGAAGTAACAAAATCGACTAATCCAACAACATTTCAACAAACAAACCTGGCGAGGGCACAATATCTAAAATAAATAAACCCAGCGAGGGCACAATATCCAAAACAAGCCCGATAAGGGCATAAAATCCAAATCTAAATAACATAAGCCCGTCAAGGGCACAAAATAAGTATCAAAATCCAACATAAGCATAACCCAAATGTCGCTACCCCCAACAAAAGTCTACTGCAGTTCCCTCAGTGCATAAATATAAAAATGAAATATGGAGAAAGTAGTGTGAGGGGGCTCCTTGAGATGTAGATAGAGAAGGCTCGCTGGATTGCCACCATCGTCGTAAGTTGTGGAGTCATCATGATCCTTGGTGTCTGAACCCCCACAAAAGCTCTTTATACTCTTCCACATCCTCTTCAACAACTTGTCTCTTTCTTTGTCCCTTTTCTTTTGATCATCAAGGCTAGCACTCAGTGCTTTCATTTTCTTCTCCTGCTCCTCAAACCTCTTTTCCAACATTTTCTGACTCTCCTCAATATTCTTATGCCGGTTAACCACATCATTCAATGTTTCAATCTGGGTGTCAGGTGGTCCCGAAGGAATGCTAGTGGCCAATGCACTAATGGATGCCTGAACTCTGGATATCTGAGTGGAAATGTGATGGAATGGTCTAGGCATGGGTGGAGGTGCCTGGGTGGAAGTAGTGTCACAAAGGACTGATTGGCTACCTCCTATAGCTCTCGACGTTGAACTAGCATCCATTTTCCTCTTCTTAATCACAGATCCTGAACCTGCCTTTTTCAATGGATAAATGAGAATCTTTGGGTCAAGACAAATATCTTCCAGATCATTCAGATGAACTCTCGCAGCCTGACATAGATCAGTAATCAAGGAGGGGAAGAACAAGCTCTTATTGTTGCCTCTGACGCAATTCTTCATCTCCCATAGGATCAGTGGCCCTACATTAACTGGGAATTCATCAATTATTGCCGCCACATTCATAGATATGTATACAGGAACTTCACTCTCATTCTGAACTGGTTGTACCCTGCTGCATATGATGGACAATCACATACTTTCCTCGGTTGTGAAGTCATGAGAGTAAATCTTGGTCTCTAGCATAGACCATGTGGGCTCTACTCCGGGACATACCTTTGAAGCAATCCAAGGCCTGCCTAAAGCTCTCTTTTCCCCCCAGAAGTGTAGTGTCATGATCCTTGAGCCCATAGTACCTGTTGATATCCTCAGCTCCAAATCTAAATGTTCTCCCCCAGACAGTTACCACCGAATCCTTGAAGTTAATGGCCGATGCATTGGCATAAAATTCCTGCACAACTGTTTCATTGGCCCTACATGGTGGATCTATGAAATAGTTCCATTTTGCTCTATACAACCGACCAAAAAATTCGGGTAAGGCTGCATCCACCCCTTGCATTGCGATCCCTCTTTTAGAGACCACTTTCTTGGACAAGTCATCCTTATATCGTTTCTCACAAGCCGCTGACATGAACTTTGTGCGATCAAACTCCTCCTCCATAATTTCATCAACTTGGCCTCCCGAATTTGATGCACTAGTACTTATTTTTTGGTTCAAAGTACCTATAAAAATCGTATTTAAAGTGAGAATGTGGTCCCAACATGTAGCATAATGAAAAAAAAGTGTTTTAAGCAAGAAAGGTGGGACGGAGAGCGTTGGAGCAGCTCTGGACAAAGCTACTATTTTTGTGCCAGCTGCAGTTGGTCAGCACCATCAGTGCTCCAAAGGCGCGATCACGTTAAGTCCATTTTGGTTCTTGAGCGCTATCGCATAACAGAGGCGGGATCACGCCGTTGAATCAACCCACAGGCAGCACGATTGTGCTGGGTCAGTGCGATTGCACTGAGCAATTAAACAGTCGTCTTCTTCGACCAAACAACCTCCATTACGAATTTTTCACAACCAGATAATGGATTTAATCCATTCAGGGGGGTATTTCTCAACACTAAGCACCACAACAACACAATTTCTTGTTCTATTTCATAGAATCCATCAACAACACAATTTTTGGGTCATTAAAAAGCTTCATAACAATGGAGGAGCTTTTGGTTACTCAAGACTTCCCTAAATTTTGACTCAACTCCACTGGTTTAACTCATAAATTCATACCAATAACCATGAAATAGAGGAAAGGACAGAGACGTACCTTGATGGCCAATTTTGGTGATCAACAAAGAAGAGGGGAGAGGAGGCAACTTGTGCTCATAGTTCCAATTAAACCCCGTTACTTGTGTTTGTGATTTAGCATCTCGAGGAGGTACTGAGGAGGAGAGAATTTAACTGATGAACTTGTAGGAGATGTGGAGAACTGAAAAACTTCTTTCTTTTAATTTACTGCACTGATGCTCTCTTAAGCGCTATCGCGGTAGTGTAGCGTGATTATGCTGCCTTGAAAAAATTTCCTCAATGCCATCGGTGCTGCAATAGCGCGATCGCGCTGCACAGTTTCTTGGAGGATTTCAGTAGCTCTCTGTCTTGGCGTGCGATGGCTAGTGCGATGGGCACTTTTTGAAGTGCAAAATGCACCTACTTCACATGTTGCGGCTAGTTTTTAGCAGCTTACTGCTTTGAGGTGCGATTGTATGTGTGACGGGCACATTTTAAGGTGCAAAATGCACCTATTTTGCACATTTTGACCTGTTTGGCAGCCATACTGTCTGGGAGTGCGTTTGCATGTGCGATGCGCACACTTAGATGTGTGTTAGCATCCTAATCTAGCATGTCATTTTGGCACTCTTTTTGGTCCTTGATTAGATTTTCATGAGGCCTCCACTTCTCAACCTGCCCAAACAACTCAAAAATACTTGAAACTTTATGGATTAGTCAAAAATCTACCACTAAGCTACTCTAATAAAGAAACAAAAAATTGTAAACCTTCAAAATTTGAAATGATGGGTTGCCTCCCAACAAGCGCATAATTTAACATCGCAGAGTGACACCGACTACCTCACCATCGAGATTTTCACTTGGAAGATTTGAACCTTCGACCCAAACTTGAATCGAATTTCCGGTGACACTCCCGGGGTGAAGGTTTTAACATGAGAAGGCCATTCTCTTGATTTCGTATGTCGCACTTTTTAGCCTTCAAGTGAGGAAGGACACTTTGCCTTCTTTCCATGACAAACTCAAAACCGGATATACCTTCATCCACCCTCCTTCCAAGGTCTTCCAAAAGCTTGATTACTTCGACTCTCATCCATTCAATCAAACTTAAGGTTGAACAAAGGTTGAGGTAAGATTTAGGCGTCTCCACCTTCAAGCTTGCCTCATTCATAACCTCCTCACTTAGAGATGCTATGACATCATGACTCACACTTAGGGTGGTTAGTTGCAACACCACCTTTAATTAATGATCCTCCCTTGTGTTTTCTTCTTCTTTCGCCCTTGCGTCCACAAAGCATTGCTTTATGGATTGCACATTTTCCTCTTGGGTTTCTAGCGAGGCCAAGAGAGTTTAGATCTTGGCATGTATTCCCTCTTCGCTTGTGAAGTTATGGTCACTGTTAAGGTCAAAAGAACCACTAGCAACATTGTTAGCACAAGAAGGGGGAGGGGGACGATCATCATTGGGGCATTCGCTCCAGTGTCAGTCATGACCACCATACAAATAGCAATTGTGCCCATCATAGGAGTGATAAGGAGAGTACCTTCCTCTCCTAGGGCCAATTCTACACCTTCGTCCAAGGTGGGGTCCTCCACAATAAACACAATAGTCGGGAATGTAAATTGGGATATAACTATCACCATTTTTAACATTCAAATAAGCCATGATGCAATCAACGAACTAAAACTAAACAAAAGAAAAATAATTATTCAAAAAATTGAACTAGAGTAAGTAAACTCAAATTCTAAACTAACTCAATACGCCAAATTATTCCCCGTCAATGGTGCCATTTTTGATAACGCTCAAATCGTGCTCTCCAAGTATGAGGTCACGACGATCATCAGAGCAAAACAAAATTTATAATTCCCAACGGATGTCGGGGTCGTACCCAAGGGAACAATGTAGCCGCGATCGAGCTAATAAAGAATCCAAGCAACTTATTGAAGTTCAAGTAACAAAAAGGGAAGAAGATATCAAAAAAGAGGGGTTTTAGACTACAATCAAAGATAAAAGTAAATCAAATAAAAGATAAATTGATCAATGGCTTTCACCTTGCTTTCACCAAGCAAGGATATCAAGGGAGACTTGGGAATGGGAATTCAATTCACAAGACTTGCACCCGATTAACACTTGATAGTCTTGGCTAAAGATGTAGTTGACCATCTTTCGACCAATCAACACACAACTCGTGTGTTCTCTCGATTCACCATGAGTAAAAAATAACCAAATTTTCACTTGGGTGAGTTGGGTTATCTCTAACCCCAACTCTTAGATGGGAGTTTCCCACAACCAAACTATCTCTAGCCTTGGTCTAGAGTGAAAATCCCAAATCTCCACTAGCAAACCTTCCCGAATTTAGGGTAATCCTTTCTCAAGCAAAGACCCAAATTAGAAAGCTAAGTCAATGTTTGCAACCATTGACTCTTAATTCAAGCATAGAAGATTCAATAGACCCAAATAATTAAACAAGAACAAAATCTATGTATGAATTCAATAACCCAACAAATATTATCTCTAATACAAACCCAAAATCTCAATTCAACAATTACACCAATAAAAATAGCAATTAAGAACAAGAGTTTGAAGAATGGAACTTAAGATTTTTCAATACAAAGCATCCAAATCTTCACTCCTATGGTGTTGGTTGATGAACTTTCCCTACAAACTTGCCAAAAATTCCAAATATTAGCCAAAGATATGTTCCAAAATGGCTGAGGAGTCTTTTGTATCGATTGGGGTTTCCACAAGGGTGAAATGTCATTTCTCCCCATTTTCACATTTAGGTACAGTGAAGCGCCATCGCGCTCAAGAGATTCACACTGGTTAGCGCTATCGCACGAGTGGACGCGATCGCGCCTTTGAATGGTATTGACCATGCTTTCTGTAGAGCTATCGCACCATCCTAGTTCCATCGCGCACAAGCCTGTCTTTCTCCTTCAGCACCATTGGAGCTCATGCAGCGCGATTGCGCTGAGTTGCTCAGAATTTTAGAATTTTCTCCATCTTGACTTGTTTTCATCTGATTCTGCACTGATCCCTTCTAAATCACATACACCTGTATAATAGAAGCAAATTATGTAAAATGCACTATTTTCTCTCAATTGGGATGCAAAAGTGTAAGCTTAAAGGTTAAATAAGTTGGTAAATTACCGACTTATCAACTATCCAAAAAAAATCATTATTAGAGATCTGAAGGATGACATGAAGACCAGAGCATCAAGTAAAAATAAACCAAACATTGTTCTTATATTTCAACTTGAACTAAATAAGATTGATGAAGCCTTAAAGGATGATCATTGGGTCAAAGCTATGGAAGAAGAATTTGATCAATTTGAAAAGAACAAAGTTAGAACCCTAGTTCCAAAACCTAAAAGAGTGTCCATCATAGGCACTAAATGGGTATTCAGAAACAAGCTAAATGAATCTAGAGAAGTGGTAAGAAATAAAGCTCGATTAGTATCTTATGAATACTCACAACAGAAGGGAGTCAACTATGATAAAATATTTGCTCCGATAGCCCAATATTTTTATATATCAAAGTATACCAAGACACTTATCCAAAAGTTTGGTATATCAGATACCAAAGCAATGGGAACTCCTATGAGCTCCACATGCACTTGATAAAGATGATGAAGGTAAATTACTATATGAAACTAATTATAGAGGTATGATTATATCTCTACTTTATTTAACTGCTACTCGACCATATGTCATATTTATTGTTTGTAAATTTGCACGGTTTTAATCAGCTCCTAAAGAATCTTATCTCACTATTGTAAAACATATTATTAGATACCTCGTTGGTATCCGTTATAGTTTATGGTAGGCTAAATGAAATTTTTTTACTCTTGAGGATTTTATGACACTGACTATGCAAGTGACAAAGATGATCGAAAAAGTACAAGTGGTACTGGTCAACTGCTTGAAAAATCTCTAATTTCATAGAATAACAAGAGACATAGATCCATATATCTTTCCACCACTGAAGCTGAATATATTATTATTAGTCAATATTGTGCTCAAATATCATGGATAATTCATCAACTCAATGATTATGATTTATCTTTTAAACCTATCAAAATATTCTATGACAATTGTAGTGCTATATTGTAACACCCTGTACCTTGCAACACCTATATGACTAAGTTAATATCGACGAAGGTACTTGAGCTGGTATTGTGAAGGGGTACTTTGGCCTAGAATTTGAAATGATAAAATGTATATAAGTGTTAAGTTAAAGTATAAGGATGAGGGTCTGAAAAATGAGATAAAATAAGTGAGGTGCTTGCTCGACTTATTTAATCTCATAGGTGACAAGTAGGTACATCACCTACTTATGAGTACTGATTGTGGGCAGCATCTACACAGATTATTAAACTTTACGGAAGCCCAAATAAAGCTCAAAGTTGGCCCATCAAAGTGAAACCAGATCTTGCCCAAACAAGTACAAAAGGTAGCCACCAATGTTGACCATATTTTGACCCAAGAGAAGCCCAAAATCAGCCACAAAACATAACTCTTTTGAAGCCCAAGCAAAGGAAAATTTTGGTCCAAAACTAGTGAAAAAATTGGCCAAAAAGGCCCCCTTATACAGACCTTATATTGATCAATATTGATCATAAAAAGCTGAAAAAAATTACTAGAACTCTCTCTTCTCTTTTTGCTCTTGGTGGTAGCCCCTTAGCTCCTTTAGGGTTCTTGAAACTCCAAGATTTCTCCAAGATTAAGGTAAGATAAATCACTTACGATCTTGGTACTAATATTCTACCTATGGCTAGAGAGTTATGTGGTGAATAGTTTATGGAAGATGACATCCCTTTCAACGAGATTGACACTCAAAAATTGTTTAACAATTAAGAGGTTTCTTCTTCTCTTGTTGGTGTATATGTAGGGAGTAATTGAGCTCTTCAAGACATCAAAAAATAGGATAAGAACACCCCTTCAAGTAAGGTTAGTACTCTTCCCATAATCATCTTCTTCTTTTTATCAAAGTTCAGATGGACAAATATTGTTAAATTGTAGTTAAGAACTCACGAGACGGTGATCGAAAGCCGTGAGTTCAATATGTTGCTATTGTATTTTTGTATGGTTAATTGTGTAGGGGTTGTTTGATATATTTTGTATGGTTAGAGGTGGTAGGTTGGTGTGTGTATGTGTTGTATATTGAAATGGGGGAGAAAGGTGTGACAATACACCCTTTAATTAATTCCAATACATAAATTTGTTCGGGAAATATTTACCTACTATTTTGGCAAAGTTGCATCAGGTTTAAGAGATAATATTAGCTTCATTATACCATTGTATTGTAGATTAACTTAATAAAGGAAATACTAAATCGTGGTAAGCGTAATCGTCAAAAGAAACAAGTTATGTTAAGGCTTCTTTATTCCTTATCGGCATGAATCAAGAAATGAAACTCTAAATCTCTGAAAGAAGAAATTTGAGTATTGTATTATAAGACATCTGATTTGGTAACTAAAAAATTCTTAAGGAGATAAGTGATACGTTATGGTGAGTCAAGTCACCTTCTTAAAAAATCTGATTCTTTTTTCAATGAAACGTAAGTTATCCTTTTGTCAAATTTCTTCTTTGTATTGTGATCCCTAATCAAGCTTTAAAAGGTATAAAAGGAAGGTTAGCAAGTAAAATCCCTATTCATATATGGTTGGTAAGTTGAGTCCAATATCTAGTAAGTCAAGGCTAAAGAATTTATCTAAAAGAACCTTCATAACTAACAAGAGTAGCTTTAATGATCAATCTAGTAATACACTTATTACAAGTGGGTTGCGTGTGTTAGTGTGCATTGAGGAACTATTTCCATATTGTAACAACCAGGTCCGTCATTACGGATAGTCCAATCGTGCCAAGTTTTAGAGTTAGAAAACTCTGGGTTTAGGAGTTTGAAATTCTAGGCTAGGCTAGCCTCGGCCTGTTTTGGAGCGAGGTAGAGTATAGGGAAATCCGGGTAAGGATTGGTCTATGTGTCTTGTTTTTAGATAGTTTTCCACGTATCCAAGACATAAAGGAGTCCGGGGACTTTTCAGAATCAAATTTGGGTAAGTAGAACTCCCGAAATCGCGTTTGACATGAAGGGGTTATATCGGGTCATGGGGCAAAGCAAGTGTGTTGTAAAATGGCCAAAACTAGGAGATTTCCGGACATTCTATCCGTGACGAGCACAGCGGTCCGCCGTAGTGACCTTCTCTATAGCGGTGGAAAATACCGCTATAGCGGTGGTCAAGGCGGTCAACACCCACTTAAGACCGCTATAGCGGAACGGGGACCGCTATAGCGGGCCAATGGGTTTTTAATGCAGAAACTTCCCCAAAATAGTTCAGTTTTCTACAATTCATTTGGAAGAAGAACTAGGGTGATTTCAGACGATTTTCCTCCTTTTTCCATCGAATTTCTTCCCTAAGGTAAGGTTCTTGTTCCCCAATCTTTGTAATACGTTTCCTATGTTGTAGAATTGCTAGGAGGGAACTTGGGTGAGGTTGGAATAACCTAGGAATGGTAGAATTCGGGGAATAAAGGGGATTCCAAGCATGTACGTTCTTGGGTGTTGATAAAAGTATGTTAAAATGATCATAGGTTGTTAAATTCTCTGTCTTATCCATAAAAAAAGATAGAATTAGGAGGATTAACGGTGAGAAAGCCCGGGAAAAGGGTGGGATGATCATGGGTGCCTGGGGTTTGTTGATTTGGTATAATCCGGGTAATGTGCAGGCCTTGTGTGTTAATTATATGTACTGTGTGTTGTTTTTAGACCAAGAACGAGAGAGGAATCCAGAACACGAGAAAGCTCAGATCAAATAGAGCTTGGATCATTTTGAGGTAGGTGATGGCTTATGATTTATGTGAATGTTGTATATTCTTGTACTCATATCTAAGTGATTGTATGAATTACATTGCTTAGGGAAGTTATGTAAAATGTCTAATGTTCCTGCTTTACAGTCTGTGATTTGAACGGTATTTGCTTGTTGGTTTATAAGTTGTTTGTTCATGCAATTGACTGTGGATTATTGACATTCGGTTGGCTCGGGTACCACGCCTGGTATGGGTTTAACAAATGGTTGGCATGGGTACCACGCCTGGTATGGGTATAACAAATGGTTGGCACGGGTACCATGCCTGGTACAAGTTTACTTTTGTTGCGTCATTGCATTATTATTATTGTGTTGCATTGATTGATATTGGTTCTGTGAGTGGATCATGCTGTTTATTGAAATGTGTTATTGGTTTGGTGGTCGTTGAGAGGCCGATGAAATTTTGGTTAACTGTTGTGTTGGTCTTGGTTTAGGCCGGGTTGATTCAAGGTACATGTGTGTAGTCTAGAGGGGATCCCAGGGTGGGTCTGGGCTAGACGGAAAGGTATAGTTCATAGCATATGGTTGTGGCTTAGAGTTAGGTGGTGGATTTCATGCGGGAATAGACTAAGTAGAGACTGGTAGTCTAGGTGTGTCTGTGGCTATTGTGCATGTTTTCCATACTTTTTACTTGATATTGTTGTACTACTTATACACTATTTATTTGAAAATTGGCTGATGATCCTACTGGTACACAGTGGTGGTGTACTGATACTGCACTTGCTTTTCTTTTGGTGAGTACAGGAAATCTTCCAGCGGCTGAGACGCGACCTCATCTTTAGCGCCGATGATTTTTGACTTCAAGGGTGAGTTGTTGATCAAGCTACCTTGGGCTTATCTTTAGAGTTGCAGTCCACTTATTTCGGACTTGAAACTATTTCATATTTTCTTTTAGGGTTGCATCCCCGTATTCTAGATACTGGTAGTGATGTTTGGTACAACGACTTTCAGTTCCTAGGAGGGATTTTCCACAGATTATATTAAAGCTTTAGTTTTGCATTGTTTAATTGCTAGTTTATTTCCTGCTTGCTGGTTTTAGGCTGTTAGTCTAGGCAAAGGGTTGAACTATACTGGTTTGCTCATCCGGGGGTTGGGTGGGTTCCACTCACGATGGTCTGGATTGTGACAAAGGTGGTATCAGAGCCTAGGTTAATTGATCTCGTCGTACCAAACAGGTCTAGTAGAGTCTTGCAGAACGGTGCGGAGACGTCCGTACTTTTCTTCGAGAGGCTATGGGGCTTTAGGAAAAACTATCTCTTCCTTCTTTCCTTCATGCTATAACTGGATTCCAATTGGTATCTGGTGATACAAATTGGTATCTAACCTCGTTCACTCTTTTGTCCGCAGATAGTTACTACAAGGAATAATGGAGCAAGGCCAGCGGTCCTAGCAGTGGGCCCGGTAGTTTGAGGCTGAGGAAAGGGAAGGGGCAGGGGACGAGATGGAGTCACACCCTCTAGGGGTGGAGCTAGGGCTGCTGCTGCACGCGAGGTAACCCCTCCCCCACCTTAGCAGCATGTGGCTGTGGACGTAGAAGAAATGGTTATAGAGGATGAAGGGGCTCAGGCGGAGGCGGCACTGATTGGGGGTGCATGCCTTCCTACTATGACACCGGAAGCTTTTAAGCAAGCTTGGGATATTCTGAGTGGGTTGGTTGGTGCTGGAGCCTTACCCGCAGCTTATGTAAATCAGGCCTTGGATATTCAACCATCGGTTACTACCACACCTAGGATGGACGTAGCTTCGGGCACAAATGACCTCCTCAGGCCAATGCTAGGCCCAGTAATGACAGGTAATGAACATGAGATGCTGACTAAGTTTCTTAAGCTAAAACCTCCGACGTTTCAGGGTTCACACAAGGAGGATGCCTATGAGTTCATCCTGGATTGCCATGAGAGGTTGTACAAGTTGGGTATTGTACATAAGCATGGGGTTGAGTTTGTCACTTTTCAGCTGCAGGGTGATGCCAAGCAGTGGTGGAGGTCTCATATTGAGTGTCGGTCTTTTGTTCTACCTCCACTGACTTGGGAGCACTTCCATGCATTTTTTCTAGAGAAGTACGTTCCCCGTACTTTGAGGGACTGGAAGAAGGATGAATTTCTGAACTTGGAGCAGGGTAGCATGTCGGTCTTGGCTTATGAGGCTAAGTTCCATGCGTTGTCTCGTTTTGCTACACAGATGTTGGGTTTCAAAGAGGAATAAGTCCAGTTGTTCGTTAAGGGTCTGAATAATGAACTGCAGGTACTGTCAGTGCATATGACCTCTTTAGGAAAGGGCTTTAATGATGTGGTGGATTATGTGAAGAAGATAGAGGGAGTTAGGCATGCGGGGCAGGCTAAGGCTTTAGCCAAGAAGCCCCGAAATGAAGGAAATTTTGGTGGTTCATACTCCAGGGGCCAGCATTAGCAGGATTATCCGGCCCGTCGTATTCAGTCAGCTCTGCCAGCTACTACAGGTGGTCGTCAGGGAGCTCAGTCTTCAGCTCCTACAGGCCAGGGAGCGTCCTATACATCAGCTAGCAGACCTACTCTTGATCGTGGTTGCTTCCATTATGGTGAGATGGGACACTTTAAGAAGGAGTATCCACATAGGCAGATAGGTAATCAGGGTCAGCAACAGACTAGAGCAGTGGTTCCGGCAGGCAAAGGCGATAATGCTAGGGGTCGTCCACAAGGTGGGCGAGGTAATTTTTAGGGAGGCCGGGGAGACCAAGGGAACGGCGGCGCAGGCAAAGGTGCAGTGTAGCCAGCCCAGGAAGTTGCCCGGATTGATGATCGGGCTTATTGCTATGCTTTTCCAGGGAGGATCAAGGTGAAAGCCTCAGATACAATGATCACAACTACTATTCTTGTCTGTGATAAAATGGCTTCGGTATTATATGACCTAGGTTCTACATATTCTTATGTTTCTGTGAGTTTTTCTTTGAGGCTGGATTTGACTTGTGATATCCTTGATTCCCCTATCCATGTTTCTACCCCAGTTGGAGAGTCTGTGATTGTGACTCATGTATATCATGACTATTCTGTTGTGTTTGTGGGGTTACATACTTCGGTAGACTTGGTAATTCTAGATATGGCTGATTTTGATATTATCTTGGGTATGACCTGGCTATCTCCTTATCATGCTGTGTTGAACTGTAACACCAAGACTGTGGCTCTAGAGATTCTGGGTAAGGATAGACTAGAGTGGAAAAGTGTGTACAGGCCTAAGCCAATTAAGATAATATCATTTGTCCGGGCTAGAAAGCTAGTGGGGAGGGGGTGTCTAGCCTTCTTGGCTCATCTCCAGGATGATAGTGTGGAGTCCCCGCCTATTGAGTCAGTTCTAGTGGTTTCCAAATTTTTAGAGGTGTTTCCAGTGGACTTTCCTGGTATGCCTCTAGACAGGGATATAGATTTTGTATTGAATTGGAGCCAGGCACTCAACCCATTTCCATTCCTCCGTATTGTATGGCTCCGACAGAGTTAAGGGAACTTATGACTCAGCTGCAGGAACTCCTAGATAAGAGATTTATACGTCCCACTGCTTCACCTTGGGGTGCTCCAGTTTTATTTGTAAAGAAGAAGGATGGTAGTATGCAGATGTGCATAGATTATAGGCAGTTAAACAAGGTGA
The DNA here is from genome assembly GCA_003996215.1 of Jaltomata sinuosa. NCBI lineage: Eukaryota > Viridiplantae > Streptophyta > Magnoliopsida > Solanales > Solanaceae > Jaltomata > Jaltomata sinuosa. The sequence goes on from QJPP01001295.1 coordinate 158,713, forward strand.
CCATCTGGAATAAGTACCCTCTAACCCGTATAGATGATTTGTTTGACCAACTTCAGGGTGCATCAGTGTTCTCAAAAATTGACTTGAGGTCATGGTACCATCAGTTAAATATTAGTCCAGAGGACATTCTGAAAACTGCTTTTCGAACTCGATATGGGCATTACGAGTTTCTAGTAATGTCGTTTGGTTTAACCAATGCGCCGACAGCATTCAAGAGTTTGATGAATGGGGTGTTCAAGTCCTACTTGGATTCCTTCGTTATTGTGTTCATCGATGATATTTTGATCTACTCTAAGGGTAGGGAGGAGCATGCTAATCATTTTCGTATTATGCTGAATATCTTGAGGCACCAAAACCTTTATGCAAAATTCACTAAGTGTGAGTTTTGGTTGACTTCTGTGGCATTCTTGGGGCATGTAGTTTCAGAAAAAGGGGTGATGGTGGATCCCCAGAATATTGAGGAACTCAAGTGTTGGGTTCGGCCTAGCTCTGTGACCGAGGTGAGGAGTTTTATTGGGCTCGCGGGGTACTACCGGAGGTTTGTTAAGAATTTTGCTTCTATTGCCACTCACCTGACCAGGCTAACATAGAAGGAGGTACCGTTCGTGTGGTTCGACAAGTGTGAGGAGAGCTTCCAAAAGCTCAAGACACTTTTGACCACAGCCCCCATATTGTCCTTGCTGGTTAAAGGTAAAGACTTTATTGTTTACTGTGATGCTTCACATTCTGGTTTGGGTGATGTGTTGATACAGGATAGGAATATGATAGCCTATGCATCCATGGCAGTTGAAAGTGCATGAGAGGAATTACCCGACTCACGATTTAGAGTTGGCAGCGGTGGTTTTTGCATTGAAAATTTGGAGACAATACCTTTATGGTGTCAAGTGTGAGGTATTCACAGATCATCACAGCCTGCAGCACGTTTTCACTCAAAAGTATTTGAATCTTAGGCAGAGGAGGTGTATGGAGCTATTGAAGGATTATGATATGACCATTCAGTACCATCCGAGTAAGGCTAATGTGGTGGCAGACGCATTAAGCCAGAAAATTGTTAGCATGGGTAGCATGGCTTGTTTGGGGGTGTCCAAGCGACCACTAGCTAAGGAAATTTGGGCTTTGGAGGCCAAGTTCATGCACTTGGGTGTTTCAGATCAAGGTGGGTTATTGTCCAGCATTGAGGTCAAGGCCACCTTCATAGAGGAAATAAAGGCGAAACAGTTTCAGGATCTAAAACTGGGTAAGTTGCGAGGTAAGGTAATATCCGGGGAATCCAGAGATGTCATGTTAGACTCTGGTGGAGTGTTGCATTTCAGGGAGAGGATTTGTGTTCCTCGGGTTGAGGATATAATTCAGAGAATCTTAGCGGAAGCCCATGGTTTGCGGTACTCAATTCATCCGGGTGTGACCAAAATGTACAGGAACTTGAGGCAGCGTTACTGGTGGCCCGGGATGAAAAGGGACATAGTGGATTTTGTGTCCAATTGTCAGAACTGACAGCAGGTGAAGTATGAACATCAGAGACCTGTAGGGCTACTTCAGAGAATGCAAATTCCAGAGTGTAAGTGGGAAAGAATAGCCATGGATTTCATGGTGGGTCTTCTCAAGACATTGGGGAAGCATGACTCAATTTGGGTCATTGTTGACAAGTTGACCAAGTCCGCTTATTTTATTTCGGTCAGGGTAGATTACAATTCACAGTAACTAGCTAAGATCTATATGAAGGAGATTGTGAGACTGTATGGGGTACCATTGTCCATCATTTCAGACATGGGTACGCAGTTTACTTCTAAGTTCTGGGGCAAGTTACATGAAGAGTTGGGTACACAACTCACTTTTAGCACAGCCTTCCATCCTCAGACTGATGGTCAGCTAAAAAAGACGATCCAGGTATTGAAGAACATGCTGAGAGCATGTGTGATAGACTTCGGGGGTCATTGGGACCAGTTTCTACCGTTCTGCGAATTCTCGTACAATAATAGCTACCACTCCAGTATTGACATGGCACCGTTCGAGGCACTGTATGGGAGGAACTGCAGATCACCAGTTGGGTGGTTTGAGAAAGGCGATGTAAAGCCTCTGGGCGTAGACTTAGTGAAGGAAGCGCAGGAAAAGGTAAGGGGCATACAGACCAAGTTGCTGGCTGCTCAAAGCAGGCAGAAGGAGTATGCAGACCGCAAGGTCCGGGACAAGTACCCTCAACTATTTGAGGATTCAGGTACTACACTTCCTTCCTTTTATTTCCATAATTTTAGGTTTGATCATTTGGGGATAAACGATGGGTAAATTGGTATCTGTTGTAATGATCAGGTCCGTTATTACGGGTAGTCCAATCGTGCCATGTTTTAGAGTTAGAAAACTCTGGGTTTGGGAGTTTGAAATTCTGGGCTAGGCTAGCCTCGACTAATTTTGGAGCGAGGTAGAGTCTAGGGAAATCCGGGTAAGGATTGTTCTATGTGTCTTGTTTTGAGCTAGTTTTCCATGCAGCCAAGACATAAAGGAGTCCAGGGGACTTTTCAGAATCAAATTTGGGTAAGTAGAACTCCTGGAATCGCGTTTGACGTGAAGGGGTTGTTTTAGGTCATCGGGGAAAGCAAGTGTGTTGTAAAATGGCCAAAAGTAGGAGATTTCCAGACATTCTGTCTGTGACAAGTGCACCGGTCCGCCGTAGTGACCTCCGCTATAGCGGTGGTCAATGTGGTCAACACCCGCTTAAGACCGCTATAGCGGAAGTCATCCGCTATAGCGGAGCGGGGACCGCTATAGCGGTCCGAAGGGTTTTTAATGCAGAAACTTTTCCAAAATAGTACAGTTTTCTACAATTCATTTTGGAGAAGAACTAGGGCATTTTCAGGCGATTTTCCTCCTTTTTCCATCGCATTTCTTCCCTGAGGTAAGGTTCTTGTTCTCCAATCTTTGTAATACGTTTCCTATGCGGTAGAATTGCTAGGAGGGAACTTGGGGGAGGTTGGAATAACCTAGGAATGGTAGAATTCAGGGAAGAAAAGGAAATCCAAGCATGTACGTTCTTGGGTGTTGATAAAAGTATGTTAAAATGATCATAGGTTGTTAAATTCTCTGTCTTATCCCTAAAAAATGATAGAACTAGGAGGATTAACGGTGGGAAAGCCCGGGAAAAGGGTGGGATGATCATGGGTGGCCTGGGGTTTGGGGATTTGGTATAATCCAGGTAATGTGCAGGCCTTGTGTGTTAATTGTACGTACTGTGTTATGTTTTTAGACCAAGAATGTGAGAGGAATACGGAACACGGGAAAGCTCGGGTCGAATAGAGCTTGGATCATTTCGAGGTAGGTGATGGCTTACGATTTCAGTGATTGTTGTATATTCTTGTACTCATAACTAAGTGATTGTATGAATTACATTTCTTAGGGTAGTTGTGTAGAATGTCTAAAGTTCCTGCTTTACAGTCTGTGATTTGAACGGTATTTGCTTGTTGGTTTACAAGTTGTTTGTTCATGCATTTGACTGTGGATTATTGACATTCGGTTTGCTCGGGTACCACGCTTGCTATGGGTGTAACAAATGGTTGGCATGGGTACCACGCCTGGTACGGGTATAACAAATAGTTGGCACGGGTACTACGCCTAGTATGGGTTTACTTTTGTTGCATCATTGCATTGTTATTATTGTCTTGCATTGATTGATATTGATTTCGTGAGTGGAAGGGGCTGCTTATTGAAATGTGTTATTGGTTTGGTGGTCCTTGAGAGGCTGGGGAAATTCTGGTTAACTATTTTGTTGGTCTTAGTTTAGGCCAGATTGATTCAAGGTACATGTGTGTAGTCTAGAGAGGATCCCAGGGTGGGTCTGGGCTAGATGGAAATGTATAGTTCATAGCATATGGTTGCGGCTTAGAGTTAGGTAGTGGATTTCATGCGGGAACAGGCTAAGTAGAGACTGGTAGTCTAGGTGTGTCTGTGGCTATTGTGCATGTTTCCATACCTTTTACTTGATATTGTTGTACTGCTTATACACTGTTTATTTGGAAACTGGCTGATGATCCTACCAGTACACAGTGGTGGTGTGCTGATACTGCACTTGCTTTTCTTTTGGTGATTACAAGAAATCTTCCAGCGGCTGAGACGTGAACTTATCTTTAGCACCGATGATTTCTGACTTCAAGAGTGAGATGTTGATCAAACTACCTTGGGCTTATCTTTAGAGTTGCAGTCCACTTGTTTCGGACTTGAAACTATTTTGTATTTTCTTTTGGGGTTTCATTCTTGTATTCTAGATACTGGAAGTGATGTTTGGTACAACGACTTTCAGTTCCTAGGAGGGATTTTTCACAGATTATATTAAAGCTTTAGTTTTGCATTGTGTCATGTAATAACATCAATATCATTGTTACTAAATAACATGTCATTATACAACATCAATATAATAGTCATAAGTTGAAGGATTACAATCTAAAACAATAAAATGAAAACAAAGTCTAAAATCATAAGAAAATATTGTCTAGGGTAATTCTAACACCCTAGTGACTAAAATATAAATTAAAACCAACATCTAAAAGTACATACAAATATACTAAATTTTGTCGAATATCTGATGCATATAGGAAATCATGCAACATCAAATATTGGTCACCACGCAAGTTCACTTTGCAAGTGTCCATCTCTTTGACCTCACGTCTAGCATTATTTTCTATATATATCCACCTTGATCCAGGTGAAATCCAAAAAAACTCTACAAATACTTCTCAATTATGACTCACATGGTCAGTGGCTCCTGAGTCTACAGTCCATATAGGATAAGATTCAGTTAGTAAAGCAGTGATGAAACATATGTAGAACTTAGAGATGAGTTTAGAAATGCTACCTTTTTGGCTTGGTACAATTACGAGCAAAATGCCCAGGAACATGGTAGTTGTAGCACTTCATCTTACTCTTGTCTTTCTTCTTGTAAAATCGTCTTTCCTTCTTGAAATTTGACTTGTTCTTTTTCTTAGAAGGTCCTTCTCCGATCTCTTTACTCTTTCCGTTATTTTTTCAATTCTTCTTGCGCTTGAAGCCAGAAAACTTTGTACCACTTGATTCTTCCACAAAGATATCAGTTGCAGTTTTAGTAGCACCAAGTCGCTCGTCTTCAAGCTCAACATGATGAGTAACATTAAAAAAAAATTTGATGCTAGCATTGTGGGCTAAGTTAACCTTTAAATATTCTCAACTATTTGAAAGAGACCGGATCACTTCCTGAACTTATTGCTCATCAGAGAGAACATAACCAACATTTCTGAGTTGAGCAATCATGATTGACACCACTCTAAGTTATTGTTTGATATTCTGATTATGACACTTCTTGTAAGTATCAAACTTGATAGTCAGTTGTCTAAGGCAGGTCACAAATGTAACCCCATATGTTCCTCGCAAGTGTGCCCACATGACATCAGCAGTAAGAAATTCCTCACATTCATTAATATGGTCATCAATAACAGAACTTACAATAATTCCATGTGCAGCAAAATCTATCTTTTTTCAGATTTTGTAAGCTTCAAAATCTCTTCTATATTGTGCAGTGTTATCCTTTTTTGGTTGATTTAAAACATGGTTTATACCTTCAAGAGCGTTTTACTCTTTTAGTACATATCATATTTTATGATTTCAGATGTTGTATTTATTATCATTCAATTTCTCACCTTTGTTTAAGTCAACAATTTTACTTTCTGATGGGTCTGTTAATAATAGACATTTTAGACAAGTTTTGCTCATCAATAATCACTTTATTCATTTAAGCATGTGATATTTATATACTCACTCAAGCAAATCAATTTTCATAATGACTTCACATTTAGCATAAAATTGAAATGGTTATTAAGTTTTCGATCATCATCTGCAGTCTAAATATTTAATTAAAAGTAAAAATTATTTCTTAATGGATATTTTAATAATGACTTTCTATTAAGTCTCAATTTATTTAAATAAAATAAATTAAATTTATATAAAGAGAGACAAACAACTTAATTCATATATTAAAAATAAATAAACAACAATAAATTATAAGTCAATTAAAGATTAAAATTCTCTCACTTGACTTCAAGACAATGAATACACCCTAAAAGGTTGACTAGGTCAAATTTCATGATAAACGTCAATTAATCTCCCACCCCATGATTCTCGGCGAGAGTCTTTTAAATAAGCTAAAGCCTCCCAATATGAGATTTCAACATAATCAGCTAGGTCAACTCAATTTAATTAAAAAAGATGAATAAAATCACAGGCTGAAATACTAGAGGACATCTTAAAAGACTTAGGTGCCGTTTGGCCATGAGAACCAAAAAAAAATTCACTTTTTGGAATTTTCAAAGTTGGAGTTGGAGTTGTGTTTGGCCATAACTTTTGCAATAATTATCTAGATCTTAAATATATATTATTAAAAAATATAAAATATGATTTAAAAATATAAAATAAAAAAAAGGGCAGCCCGGTGCACTAAAGCTCCCGCTATGCGCAGGGTCCGGGGAAGGGCCCGACCACAAGGGTCTATTGTACGCAGCCTTACCTTGCATTTCTGCCAGAGGCTGTTTCCAAGGCTTGAACCCATGACCTCCTGGTCACATGACAGCAACTTTACCATTTACTCCAAGGCTCCCCTTCTTTAAAAATATAAAATATGATTTAAAAATAAAATATAATTTAAATGGGGTTATTTTATAAAAATAAAAAAATTAGGATTTTTTTCAAAAAAAATAATTTAAAAAGTGAAAAAAGTGAGTTATTTTTTTTGGGTGTTTTCACTTTTCCAAATACAACTCCGGAGTTGTATTTGGAATTTTTATGGCCAAACACTATTTCCAAAAAAAAGTGAAATAATTTTTCGGGAAAAAATAAAAAATTCTCATGGCCAAACGCCTACTTAAACTCTTTAAATTTCTTCTCTATTTTCCTTCGAATAGCCATTTGATTCATTAACAGATTTTGTGTCTCCCTTAGAACACCAATCCGTATGATTTTTCACCCTAAAAATATGTTCTACAATGACATGCTCTTCTACATTGTCTCTTGACTCGATTTTGAAAACTCCCACTTGCAGTAAATTAAATTTATCCCTGTTCAGCCATGTAAGAAATAAAAATAAGAAAACAATCAGAATGGCTATATCATTCAATGTGATAACTTACGCCATAATAGCTTGTAGAAGATAAAAAAATCTATTTTAGGAACATAAGGATTAATCAAATTTACCATGACTTAGTAAAAAAAATTTACACACCATTATTCATAAAACTTCATATAATCATAATTCGTTCAGTTTTAATCTGTTTTGAATGCATAATATATCAACGGAAAGCTAATGATGAGTACATTCTGAAAACATATACTATACACTCTAGTTTTTTAACAAATAGTTCCGGAAAATAGATTATAATGGCAGTTTTTTCAGAAAACAGTTAAAAATTCAGCCTAAACTTCAAAAATTCATATCTCACTCGTTTTTAATCCATTTAGATGCATAATATATCAACGGAAAGCCCTAAACGAGCATACTATGAAAAACTAAGTTTCATGTCAAAAATTCGAATAAGTAATTTTCAAAAATCAGATTACAGTAGTAGTTTTTTCATAAAACTCTCAAAAAATTTAGCCTAACTTTAAAAATTCATATCTCACACTTTTTTAATCTGATTTTCATGCATAATATATCTACGGAATTTCTAAACCAATAGATTTTGAAAAAATAAGTTTCAAGTCAAAAATTTAAATTAATAATTTCCAAAAATTGAACAACAGAACGCAATTTTTTTTTTTAATTTTTGAACCATTTCACGAGGGACCATCAAAAAAAAATTCATACTATTAGTGATGGATATTCACCCACAATCATGAACTATTATATCAATTTAACAAGTAGTGAAACTTATAATAAAAAAAAAGTTAAACATTCGCAGAAACTATATCTCTTGTTAACTTCAAACCAAAGTCGACAAAGGCAGAAAAGAAAAAACATAACTTTCAATTCCTTTCCAACTAAGGGCTACTGCCCAGAAAAATTTTAAAAAAAAGATTTTCCTTTTTGAAAAAAATTATGTCTAGAAAAGAAATTATATTTTCCTGACTGAAATTAGGAATTCTAAAAATAACTATTTCATGGAGGCAATCAGTAATGGGAGCATTCAACACAGGCTTTTAATGGTGTATTCAAAATAACAGAACACACACAGAGGCCCTTGATACCATTGTTAGATAATTCGTAATAAGAATAACGAATTGTGTACCTTAAATAGCAGCGAAAATTTTATAGAACCTTATTAAAGAATTACTCCAAGTCGAACTTTGAATCTCTAGAAAACAAAATTATAGTCTCACGAACTAGATGTCTTTGTTCTTGAGTGTGTCAATATGGAAGAACCAGAGAAAAAGTTTCTCTGTCAAAGAAGAATAAAAAGAACAGAGAAGCGGCTATACTTCAATTAGATCTGTCTCTCTTCTTTTTATCGCGTTCTGAACGTGGAAGTTCTATTCAAAGTAACTTCCCGTAACTTCTCCACTTTATCCTTTCTAATCAGGTGGATCGGATCGGATTAGTTCATATGGACGACCCATGACCCAAATCCAATTTTCAACAAATCTAAACTTTAACAGTTTGGGTCACTTTTGACTGAAGTAAGTATTGATAATGAAATCTGCATCTTACTTCTTAAATGCTGTTTTTGCGTCAAAATCACATTCAGAAGAGATCTTTACATGAGTTGTGATAGAAGTCAAGGAGGAACCTGGGGTATGAAATCTATACATAACATATTTCCTACCTAAACGAGCAAATATATAATGTGCAATTGTTTTCTTTTTCCATTATTATTTCCAGACTGATTCTGAATTTGTGGAGGTTATGACTTTCAGGTAACAAAATTCTTCCTCTTCAAAGGACCATAAGTTTATCATGATGGACAGTGATTATTTTATGCCTTTTTATCGATAGGACGAACTAAATTAGAAATCTTATAAGAACATGAAATGCTGATACCATAACTATCTGAGGAACTTGGCTCAAACACAAAGAATGTGAAGTTGCTATTTGCTAGACTTTACTGTCATCTTTAGGATATCTCAAGCTTAATTCATCTTCTTCCTCTAACTCATGCTATGTAAGGGCAATCACACTCTATACCTTACATAACGTGTCTATTAATAAAACGGTTGTTTAATTTTGAAATCTAATTATTGATTTTACAGTTTACAAACAAGAGACCACTATTTAAATTAACATTTTGTGATGCCCTTATTCAGGAATGCTCACAATGTGGCCTTTGAAAAGTCAGATTTGTTCTTCGTCGGCCTATTAAGATCCCTGTCAAAACAGATCATGGCTGACAATCTTGAAATTCAGGGTGCTAAGGTAAGCATAATTGCATAAATCAATAATCGGCATTTCATTCTTGTGTCGCACACTAATTAGGAAATGGGTTGAGACCCTATATGATCTTGGGTAATACTCACCTGATGAGCTAGCGTTTGAAGTTGAGTTAGGTCCAATATCTATTTTTCTTAGCATTATACCAGATCCAAATTCATCCTTATTCTTGTGTTTTACAATGTTGGTCCCGCATGTCATATTGTCCATGCATCAATTGTTCAGTCCTGGAACACCCCATATTGGTTGGGAAAATATGATGTTGTTTCCATATATATTTTTGGACAATCGTCATCTCATAAGCTTGCTTTGGGGTTGAATTAGACCTAAGGTCAATTTCACTAAACAATTTTGAGTAGAGTGTTTTTTTTTTATCAGTACCTTGCACTTACTCAAGCTGTCTTTCTTTTCGCGATGCTGTGGATGCCTCTAGCTAGTCGAGTTTGTGTAGTTCTACTGCATCCTTCGATCAAGTAAACAAAGCTCACAAGCAGCCCCTAATCTAAGGAGACGACATGTTCAAGAAATTAATCGACATTTTCGTCGCTCGACAAGGAAAGCGATACTGTGGATTGTCTGTCCATCAACTGATTTCCAAATTTGATGACAAACTTTTCACATTGTACTTCAACACAGTTGATGATCCAGATTTGAATTGTCAAGTCAATTAGCATCACAATCAGTATTTGATTTTAGTTTAACACAATGACTATATTCCTATTTTCCTTAACAGAAACACAGAAAGTTGTCTTGTGTATATGTAATCTGCTGTGACATATAGGGTGTGGACTCTATAAATATGTGAAAAATACATTTTATCAAGTGATTTAGTTTCTAAAGAGCTTTTCTTCCCTCAATGACATTTTAGCTCATAGTTATATTATACTTATTTATTATTTATATGAACTTGTCATAGGGAGAAAAGAAGTATCTTGACAATCAAATTGCAACTCAAAGGGAAATTTAGCAACCAACCAAAGGGAGCTTTTAATTTTATGTTTTTTTTTGAGAATGTATGTTTTAACGTTATGTTATGGTTTTAACCAACATTAGACATTGTCAAACATTCCATAATAACACAATCTGATTTGATAATGATATTGTCAATCTATAATAAATGTTTTTCTTGAAATATTTTTCTCTCTTGAACTGAACATGCACCGAAAAGTCCTTTTCTGAAAAAAAAAATCAGGAAAATGACTTTCGTCATAGCAAACAAACCAAAATTTGAAACATTCCAAACACCTAGAGTTCCAACTACAACTAGACAGCTGGCCGACCATAAATATAATGGTCCTAAGGTAGCAAATGTTCTTGTGGGGTAAGTTCTTAGTTTTTTTGCTATGGACCCTTTTACAGGACAAGGAACATCTGTGTAATAGGCTCTCTTAGAATTCAAACAGGGCCGGCTGGAGGGTGAAGCCTCCAAACCATCGCTTTAGGCCCCCAACTTTTGGGGGCCCCATTTTTAATAATAGTATGTGTATTTATTTTTGTTTTTAAAAAAAATAAGAGTATAATGTAGCAACTACAAAATATTTACTCTCTTCGTCCCAAAATAATTAGTACGTTTCACTTTTTCATAGTCAATTTAATTAACTTTTCGAAGCTAAATTAGATTAGATTAATTCAATATACTAAAATAAAACATTAAATATACATAAACTATACGAAGAACACTATAAATTACAAATTATAATTTTTCAAATATATTCAGTTTGACTCTTTAAAATGAAACATGACAAGTATTTTGGGATGAAGCAAGTATAATAAGAAAGAAAACTTTTGAAATTATGAATGATATTACAATTGATTTTTTTTAAAATAATAAGAATATTTAGATCCTAACATTATCTTGAATATTTTATTTTTTTTTTGCATAAATTACATTTGATTAGAAATAAATGATGCAAATTATGCCTTTTCGTTTTTTCCATCTTACAAGAAGATTTTGCTTTTACATTTTTTCTTTCATCCAAGTAAGCATTGACTTTGCATAGTATATCTACATATAGGCGGGGAGGAAGGTGGGGGGACATAAGTTTTCACCGTTATTTTAAGAAAAAAATGAAGGCCTAGTATTTAAGTTTGGCTTTAGGCCATCAAATTTGTTGAGCCGCCCCTGAATTCAAACTCTTGACAGCTGATTTGTGTGTGCTATCATGAGAACATAAGCATAGAAATCATGAGCATGTACAATTTAAGAATTGCTCTAAAATGTTTAAACATAGAAGCAATATCAGTTTATTACAAATAAACAAGATGATCACACAACATAACCGAAATAAGATATTACTCCTTGTACAATCAAACAATCAAAATATCAGAACCAGAAAGCAAAAATAGTACAAATAAGGAACAGTTATTGGCAGAAAAAACTTAAGACATCTGACAAAAAATGCATCATAGTAAACTCAACCGATTAACTTTAGCTCGAAGCTATGTGTCTCTCTGGTGCAGCAATTTCCTTCCTCTGCCTTTTTAATCTCCTGAATGAAGCAACAAAAAGTAAAGCTCAACACACTTGTTAACATTTGAATGATAAGCCGTTACTAACAATATTTAATTTGGTTCTAGAGGCATATTCTGAAAATGTGTTTGGTCTATTGAAAAATGTTTTCCAGAAATGATATATTTTTTGGAATATATTTGGTTGTCCGAAAATATTTTCCAAGCAAATCATTTTCCACCTAAAGGGGTAAAATGACTTCCCTCACTTTTGGCGAAAGTTTTTTTTTTTTTCTTTTTAACAATTAGCCTTAACTCTTAACTTCATGTCATTACTTTAGCCAATATTTAGACATCATTATCAATCTTTAATTACTTAAAAAAAAATTCATCAAAACACTATCAGGTTTGCTAGTATTTTTATCTTATCACAAATAATATTTTTTGTCAGAAAATATTCTCCACTCTCCAGCAAACAACGGGAAACATTTACCAGGAATAGATTTTATGAAAATATTTTCTGGAAATAACGTTTGTCATACCAAACACAACCTCAGTCTCTTTAATCTCCACTCTCCAGCAAACAACGGGAAACATTTACCAGGAATAGATTTTATAAAAAATATTTTTGGGAAATAATGTTTGTCATACCAAACACACCCTCAGTCCCTTTTGTTAAAGCACAAGTTATCCAAGAGTGTATCTATAACCTTATAGAAATGTACAGTCCAGGGAGGTAAAGAAAGAACTTTAAAAGAAAATTTTATTTTGTACATTCATGTAAGGAAAGGATTTCAGTTAAAAGGGGTGGATGGAGGAGAAGAAAATGGATCAAATGGAGGCAGTTTTACAATTGAGAAATCTAAAAGTTACCTGAACTGCAGTGGAAGTAACCTCAACTTCGATCCTTCTGTCATACAGCAAGTGGTCGGAAGCAATGCTCTAAATTTGACTTGAAGTTGTCATCATCCCACTCCAATTGGCTCCACCATTCTGATGTTCCTCTTATTACTTTGATGTTCTTGGAGGTTTGAATAGAGACAGTCAACTTCCTTATTTCATTGCACCTTATCAAGGTAAGTACCTCCAGGTGTTCCCACATACTCTGTGGCTCCCCCAAGGTTCCTAATTTTGGTAAGTCTCTCAACACCAACTTCCGAACTCTTGGAATTTCTGAGTTGACAAGTGTTGCCTGACTCAAGCCGCATTGCACTAACAACTCTACCAGCTGTTTACAAGAGGTAATTGTAATTTCTTCCAAGTGCTTGGGTACAGAAAAAGCCTCACCAACGTTAAAAAGACATGTTAAACTTGAACAATTAGACATATCTAGTTGGCGTAATTTAGAAAATCTTAGACCCAGAAGTTGACTGAAATCGGAAAAACTCTTTAAACGATATATGAACTCGAGATTGAGGTATTCCAGATTCGGGAAAGGGTCAAATATTCCACTTCCTTCTTCCGATGGTTTGAAAGCACAAGAACAACTCTTGATGTAGAGTGATTTTAATTCATCAAAACTGTTGTACGCAAACAACTTCCTGAGACCCAAGTACAAATCTGAAGCAAACTGCAACATGCCTGAGAGCTTTCCGTTACGGAAAATATCACTCCCGGAGACGCATATCGTCCTTGCTGACTTGTTGAATGGTACATGAAATGGAATTTCCCCTACTTCAATGCAAAATCTTTTCAATCTAGTCATCCAGGTGTGGTCTCTATTGAAAATTGTTGAGCTATCCAATCTGATAAAAAGAGAAGTCAGATTGTGTAGAGATGATATCTCATCAAAAGAAGTTGCTCCAAGAAGAGTTACTCCAAATTTGGTGAAAGGGTTTTCTCATTTTTCTCTCCAGCATATTTAACATTTCAATGCTAGACAATTTGAGGAAAAATCCTTGGGCGATGCTCTCCAAATCAGTTGCAGGCAGATTTAATAGCCTCAGATTTGTCAACTTGTCCATTCCTTGCGGCAGATGATGTAACCTTGTATTATCACAATCGAGCAATAGCAAATTGCGAAGATTATCAATAGGTGGTAACTCTGTCAACCAGTGGCAATTCTTTAGTATTAGAGCAGGTACTTGGTATAAACTGTTGATCAAAGAAGGCAGTGCTTTGATACCAGTTTGACTCAGATTCAGAACTCTTAGGGCTGGAAATGGCAACAAGAGTTCATGCAGAATTTTCACAAGGGAGCCATTGTCGTGCAAAAGTAAAGATGTTGTCTCTGGGAATTCCGTGAAATTATCAGGTACACGTTGAATTTTGTTGCTTACGAAAGATATTATCTTGCAAGAAGTTGATACTTTAATATGTGATATACCACTTCCAGCTTGAAAAACACAATTGTGTTCAACCCCAAGGGATTTAGCTATCCATATGGCAACATCACGAACAACGTCATGCATCTTCACAGAATCCAAACTATGGGTTTCTAGAAAGCAGGCATCCTTTAGACTCTCAATCATTGTGATTCCCCTGTTGTAGACTTCTTCATATGTGTCATGTTCACCAAGGAATTCCTCTGCCCACCAGCAATTTATGAGTTCATCTGTTGAAATGGACACATGATATAAGGAGCAATACAAGAAACAACTTTGAATGTCACCTCTCTTTTTGTTCACATGTTTGCTTCTTTGTTCTGAGGATAATTCAATATCCTGAGATTCTAAAGAATCAAAACTCCACTTGATGACCTTGTAAACCTTATCTTTTACATCTTTGTTATGAGGTTCAGACATTCTAAGTGATTTCAAAGCATCCTCCCAGAGCTCGACCCTTGTTTTCCCTCTCATAGATGTTCCAATAACAGTGACTGCTAAAGGTAAACCATCACACTCTCTTGCAATTTCCTTTGCCAATGGTTGAATATGCTCTAGATTGGCATTATCTCCTGCATTTTTGACAAACAGTTGCCAAGATTCATCCTCATCCAATGTGTAAACCTTCATTTCGGTGTCTGTTTTCATTTGCTTACAAACATCCAAAGAACGAGAAGTTATAATGACCTTGCTTATTGCAGGATCATCAGGTTGCGGCACACCTACATCATCCAAATTTATAGGTTCCCAAACATCATCTAATATGAGAAGGAAACTCTTTTCTGGCTTGAGCCTTTGATAGATTTTGCTGGCAAAACTTTTTACATTTCCCTCATTATCTACCTTTAGGTTTAATCTGCTGGCAATTTGTGTTTGAACCATTCTTATGTCTATTGGCGGTTTGGGCACTGTAACCCATACCACAACATCAAAAGACAGTTTAAAACTTGAGACATCAGTCTTTAGGAGCTCATTATTCAGATTATTCACCAATGTTGTTTTTCCAACTCCTCATGTACCCCAGACACCGATGATGCATACCTAAAAGGATTTAAATACCCCAAAATTTAATTTACCCACAAGTGAAAGATACAACAATGGTCATATAGAAGAAATTTAGAAAATTAGAGAAACAAGGACTAGGAGGCTTTGATCATTCAGTCATAATCTTTTGATCTCAAATTAGTTAGCTTAATCTCCACTTAACCTCCTTAAGAAAAGAGGCAGTAGCACCCATATTTATACTAGAAAAAGAAAAATCAACTTTTGTCTAGAAACCATTTTGACTATAAAAGACATTAATAAAATTAGCAACTAGTGGTCAGCCAGTTGCTCCGCCCTCAACCACCGCGCAGCTGCTCTGCCGCAGCTATGCCTCTTCCTTTTTTGTGAATTAGGGCAATATAACAGGACGAGACAATGAGATTGGGAAAATGTTGGTTTTGTTCCTCAACTGTACATCCAGGCCATGGTATTCAATTTGTTCGAAACGATGCAAAGATCTTTCTTTAGATCGAAGTGTCACAAGAACTTCAAGATGAAGAGGAATCCACCTAAAGTTAAATGGACTAAAGCATATAGACGGCTGCATGGAAAGGACATGACTCAGGACTCAACATTTGAATTCGAGAGGAAGCGTAATAGGCCGGAGAGATATTACAGGAATGTAACTGAGAACACTTTGAAGGCAATCAAAAAAATTGATAAAATAAGAGACGATAGGGAGGAGAGACATATTACAAAGAGGATGAAAGGAAAGAAAGCCAAGGAGCAGAGCGAAGCAACGAAGGAGCTCAAGCAGAGCATTCACATGGTCAAAGCTCCTTCTGCGCTCAACAAAGAGCCATCACTTGCACTGCCGACTAAGGTCAAGGTTTCGCAAAAAGCAATCAGAGAAAAATCACATGGAGGAATGAACATTTTGCTTCCTATATTCTATATTCTCAAACTAAAACACAAAATCAGTTCATGCTTATTTTCTGTGGTATGTATAACGTTTTTATTACATTAACATGCATGCTATAAACTTTCCCTTACTTTCAGAATTGTAATGGCTTGGCAACTTAGTATCGTGAGTATTGAAATACTCGCATATTATATTGATCAAAAAGTAGAAACTCTTGAACTTCCAAAAAACAAAAAAAAAATAGCAACTACCAATTCTAAACAATTTAGGACTATAAATCTTAATTTAATTCCAACAATACCTTATCATCTTCTAATAGTTGAAGGATTTTGTGGAGATATTTTGTTGCTGCTGACTGGCCTTCTATTGTTGGTCCCGGCATGAACTCAACTTTTTTCATCTGGTAATTTTCTACCACCAAGTTGGATCCAAAGTTTTTTCCAACCTCTATAAGCCTAAAAAGTTGATCTCGCACGTTCCGTGTTTGAGTGGAGACTTCCGAGTGAAGACTGCATTTTGGACAACACTTGTATGTAAGCTTCTTCGCCGCTGAAATGCTTTCTTGCATGGTTTCCCATTCATTCTCCGGCTTGTGAACATCTTCGATCCACAGGATAACATCTTGTTTTGGTTTATAGCCTTTTTTCTCATCTCCTTCCACACTCTTTGATATCATCTCTACGCTTAGTTAGCTTCTTCATTTCCTTCCTTAGATTTTCAAGTTTTGATGAGAAACGGACGGTATTTTCAATCTTAGGATAGATGCACTTACACACAGACTTTCCCACCTCAACAACAAAGCCACCTACAACATTAAAAAGTAATTCCATTGGACAATTCTGATCAGAATGCTAATAGAGAAGCTCTCAAAGTTATAAAATGGAAGTAAACTGATTGTTTCCTGTTTGTTTAAGGCAGAAAAGTAATAAGAAGGCAAAGACAATTATTGGTAAAGGTCAAGGACTAATTAACATAATAACAAAACTAGGCAACATGATTTGAAATAATTAAGGACATGCACTGCACTACTGTAGGTATTGTCAACAATTTGGACAGGTTCAATTTTCACAACTAAGCTGTCTTTTGATATCTCACAGAGCTTCTCTATTTGCCAACTACCATCTATTCAATACAATAAATCGCGAAAGAAAGTGCTCAATTTTTCTATTTTTTTTAAGAAAGTACTAATTTTAGAAAATTAAGGTGTTTGGTCAAACTTTGAGGGGGGAAATAATTGATTTTGAGTAGTAACTGGCTATGTTGCTCGGACTCTTCGAAAATGTCATCAGGTACATGTCGGATCTTTCAAAAATAGCGCATTTTTGGAGGATTTGACACGGGTGCGGCAATATTTTTTGAGAGTCCGAGCAACTTAGGTAACAAGAGCTATTTTTTAAAAGCTAAAATGACTAGTTTTCCCCGTAAGAGTTTTTGGAATCTTTTTAAAATAAGCAGATTTTAAAAATTTGGCCAAACATGATACTATTATTTTAATTTCTTTGAGTAGGTTTGGTCATTACTTTTCTTATATTGAGTAGGAAATAATAATTGGCAGAATTAGTTTAGGGAAAAGAATTAATCACAATCCAAAAGTTATCAACATGTTGGTAAGTTCTGTTGTTTTCTAATTGAATTTATCGCTTCGCCTTAATTTACTCACACAACTTGTGAATTATCAGAAATAATTTTTCTAAATCATCAAAACAAAACTAATCTATTTTTTATTTGAAAAGATAAATTGTACATCTTTCGCAGCAAGTATAATAGTTTAAAGTATACCGTTGAACAATTAAAAATGACCATAAAGGGTTCAAATATATCCCTAGATGGCTTCCTGTGTATTTGCACTCATTGTGATTCTGTAGGATGATGTTCACCAAGGAATTTATGAGATCGTGTCTTGAAATGTCCACAGAATATAAGAAGCAGTATGGGAAACAACTTTGAATGCCAGCTCTCTTTCATAAGTCATTTTTAAAAAAGGGTTGAAGTGTTGATTAAGTTATTAGGGAAATAAGTATTTTTAAATAATAGCAGGTTGTATTTTAAAAAGAGTTCTTTTTTAAAAACTGCAAGAAGTAATTTTTCTTTAGGAGCACTTTTAAAACATTGGTCATGCGTAAATTTTTGCTCTAATATTGATAAAGTTATTTTCAAATTGATTAGTCATATATAAAATGTTATTCTCCAAAAGTACTTATTTCAAAAAGCATTTCTAATAAAAATACACTTTTCAAGATAAGTATATATTGAAGATTGGCCAAATAAGCTAACATTTATAAGACTAAAAAAAGACAGAAAAGGAGCAGAGTTGCCCATGTATTCTAAAAAAAATTATATTTGCCCTTCATCAACCCCCAACCGTATACAATAGATTATGTAACTATATTGAAAAATATATTAAACATATAAGTATTACTTGATGGAAACTCATAACTAAATTGGTTGTTGCATCAATGGCAAGGAAAGGACCCTTAAGGTGCTTTTGACCACCTGCACGCAAGGATCGAATGTAATTCTAAAATTGTAGAATTCATGAGTGTTGCACGTTTTTTCTCCTTTCTTTTTTAGAAAAAAAAATACTTACAAAGTCAAATAAAAAAGAAAATTAGTCAATAAAATATTACCTTTACTCAAATTTCAATATTTCAAATCAAATTTGAAAAAAAGAAAAGAAAAGTGAAAAGCAAGAAAAACTTAGGGTTAAAAAATTGATTTGATTCTTCTTCCAATCCATCAGCCAACGACATGGCCATCCAGGTTCTTCTCCACATTCTCTTTTATTTTTATTTGTTTATCTTATATTTATATTATTTTTTATTTTCTTAATCTTAAAAATTAAAACAAACATCATTCTTGTGGTCATGACCCTCCGTATATGTTGTAAGGACTCTTGATTTGTATAAATATATTATCAATTATTTGTCTTGTGAGCTATTTCATAATTTATTATATTTATGAAAATATACTAGTTTGTAAATAATTTTAATGATTTCCGTATATATTTTATTTGTGATATAGAGTAGCATATATATATATATATATATATATATATATATATATATATATATATATATATATATATATATATATATATATATACGTACTTTTTATCTTTTAATTTGACATTCCCTGTAAAAGTCGACATCGATTGATAATTTATTAGTTCGATTAGCGATTTAGTACAATTAAAAATCGATAAGCCTAACTATTAAGCACAAATATTCAATCAAATTGCTGATAAGCACCCTTACTGGAAACCCACAAATTTAAAATCCTAGATCTGTCTCTGCCCTTCATTATACTTTTTCAATATATTTGTTTATGTCATCCAACTTTCAGGTCATATTTATCCCTCATTTGATAAATTGCATGTTCCCATCAAATTTTTCTCCGTGATATTTTTTTCTAATTATATTTGGTGATCCATTTAAAAAAAATTAATTTGCCCACCCGATAAAACCTGACACACTAAACGATGAACATAGGCTCCTCTTTCACTAAATTATGAATGTACAATATCAGAAGCAATACCAATTTCTTACAAATAAAGAAGATGATCAAGCACCGAACCTTGAGAAGAAAGTAATGTATGAAATAAATTGAGAGTTTCCTGCCATACAAAGACAAGTTCTGAATTATGATCACACAACACAACTAAAAAATGAAATAATCATAAAGCGTCAATAACACAGACAAGGAATAATTATTGGCAGAAAAAACTCAAGACATGATAGAAAATACGAGTTAATATCTCAAATGGTCACTTAACTAAGGTGTCTTTACTTAGAAAGTCATTCAACTTTGATTTTTACTCCAAAAGTCACTCAACTAACAACTCTTCTCTCAGAAAGTCACTCAACTTTGGTTTTTACTCCAAAAGTCACTCAATTATAGATATTTTACTTACAAAGTCACTCAACCTATTTAATTAATTTTTTCATTAAAATTTGCTAATATGAGATTTTTATTTAAAACTAAAACTCTAAGAAATAAAAAGAATATTTATTTCTTTTTATCTTTAAATTTTTTTAAAAACATATCCTAATATTTATTGATATAATATTTTTGAATAGTGTAATCAGTGATATTCATAATTTTTACTAAAAAAGAATAAACAAACAAAAATTTAAGAAGATTCAATATATTTATCGTCACATTTATTTTATATATTTATTATTTTATTATCTCTTTTATTTCTTCAATTAAGAAAATGAAAGAGAATAAATAAGATTAATATTCTTGAATAATGTAATAAGTGATATTCATAATTTTTACTAAAAAAAGAATAAGCAAACGAAAATTTAAGGAGGTTCAATATATTTGTTGTAAGAAAAAAATAATATATTTGTTTTCACATTTATTTTATATATTTATTATTTTATTATCTCTTTTACTTTTTATTTAAACCAAAATTTCATTCTATAAAAAGAATATTTCTTTTTATTTTCAAAATTTAAATGGATATTCTTTTATTTCTTAAAATTTTTGTTTTAAATAAACATTTTATATTAGCATATTTTAATGAAAAAATTAATTAAATAGGTTGAGTGACTTTGTAAGTAAAAATCTATAATTGAGTGACTTTTGGAGAAAAAATCTATAATTGAGTGACTTTTGGAGAAAAAATCAAAGTTGAGTGACTTTCTGAGAAAATAGTTGTTAGCTGAGTGACATTTGGAGTAAACATTAAAGTTGAGTGATTTTCTGAGTAAAGATCCATTTGAGATATTATCTCTAGAAAATACATTAGAGAAACCCGGCCAATTAACTTTAGCTTGAAACTCCGTGTCTCTGGTGAAGAAAATTCCTTTCTCTGCCTTTCCGTTCTAATCCTGAATGAGACAGCAATGAGTCAAGCTCAACATAGATTAACACATGACTTTTTATAAGCAATTTCAGCATTTATGAAAGTAGACAAATAAATAGATCACTATAACACCTCATATTGCTTATTACATCACTTTAGTTCTTAAAGAGGGCATTGACCCAGTGATTTAGCTAAATCTTGTTCTAGAGATGGTAAGAAGTTTGATTCTATATAACTGCTGCTTTTTTAAGAAAAGAAACTAAAAATCTAGCTTGAACTATCAGATTTCTCTAATACGCGTGGCTGTATACAGAATTGGATTTAATCCAAAACCTTAAGTCAATGGATGAAGTAGTCCAAAACTATTATAACAAATCAAGGCCCAAACTAGTTCTATACAAAAGAATGCAAAGGACAAATAACAAGTATAGTACCACTGGCATTTCCATAATTGAGAAATCTAAAAGGTAATTGGCACATTACCTGAAATGCAGTGGAAGCAAACTTCAACTTTGATCGTTCGGCCAAGTAGCGATGTTACAAATTTCTTCAAGGGTGTTGAAAGTTTAAACAAGTAGATAATTATTTCCCGATGAATTGAGTGAACCAATAAATTTTTTTCAATGAATGGGTGCATTGAGCGTCGATAGTGGGTTCGAACCTGAGCGGGCGAAGCCCAACAGATTTCAAGTCTGTCTCCCTAACCACACGGAAAAATCGACATCGTTGTTTACTTTTGCAACTGCTAATTTAAAGGTAGTAAGAAACACTGTCCTAAGTTTGACTCAAAGTTGTCTGTCATCCCACTTCAATTGGCTCCACCTTTCTGATGTTTTTCTTATTACTTTGTGTTGACACCCAATTTTGGCTCTCCGTGCTTAAAATTAACGTCTTCAGGTTTCCTGATCGTTAAAGAGCACAAAATACATTTTTACACATTTTTCATGAAATATAATAATTTATTGATAATCATCCTTATTTTAGGAATTTTATCAATTTATTGATATATTTTTATTTCTCACAATTTATTGATAATTATCCTTTATTTTGTAAATATTAGGATTTTATCATTTATTGTCATTATACAATTTTGATAATCGCAATTTTTTTTTTACAAGTCATCCGCACACGTACACAATACAAATACTACAATTTCAATTATTTAAAACACATTACATTTTTATTTTATTTTTAATCACGTACCAGTACACACATTTTTGTACATTATTTATATTCTCTAATACATTCCGCAAGCACAAGAGGTCGGAGCAATTAATTCTAATACGCAGAGCAACGAATCAGTCAAGTCAAGGTCTTGTCACCTTTTTAAAAAGATGACATTTGACATGACTGAATACGGCTATCGTCCTCTAGTTAATAACCTTGTGCATTGATTAATAAGTTGGGTCAAGTCAAGGTCTTGTCACCTTTAATAAAGGTGACATTTGACATGACTGAATAGGGCTACCGTCCATCGGTTAATAAACTTTATACATTGGTTAATAGAGTAAATAATCTATCGGATAATAACTAAAAAATAAAAAGGATTAGCCTTTTATTTTTTGGACAAAGGGGGGATTTGTTTTGTATTATAAATAAAAGGGGAGGGGGATATTTTATTGGGGGGGAACAAACAATATACACACACACATTCTACATCCTACACACACTACACATACACACATTTTACATTCACCCCACACTTTTATTATCTTCCTCCCCTCTTCCTCTTATCTCTCGTTGCTCTCTCTCTCTCCCCGCTCTCCCATTCCGTCGCTGCCTCGCCGGAGGTGGTGACCGGCGAGCAGCCACCACCAAAGCTCCACCACCCACAGCCAACACCTCCCCCCTTTTCACCCCACGACCCCCTGGAACTCCGGCGAACTCACGACGCCGGAGCACTCGGCCACCAACGCCCCCCTCCTTTCTCTCCCCTTCCCCGTCGTCTTGCCGGTACCACGCCGGAAAACATGGCGTTGAGGTCTGCAGATCTGGCCGGATCTTTTTGTTTTCGGCGTTGCTCCGGTGAGGCCGTTGAAGCAACGCCGGAAACCACGTTTGTCGCTTCCAAATCTGGCCGGAAAATGACACGCTCCGGCGGACTATTTTGGGTCTTTATTTTGGCCAATTAATTGATTATTTCTTGATATATTTTTCTTGTTATTACTGATATGCTTGTTGGTTCTCTGGCTCTATCATCGTGAGATGTTTTCTAGCGACGGAAAGACATTCCCCGGCAAAACACCATTTTTTCCGGTGATCGTTTACATGTTTCGGGCATTGTTTTTTTTCGCTACTTGTGTTGATATTTGTTTGCTGCTGTATTTTGTTGCTATTGTTGGACTGTTTTTGCTGATTTTATGCCCATTTTCACCCGGAAAATTCACTCCGGAGATCGGTTTTTCCTCGGTACTGTTTTAGCCGATTTTGGGCTGTTTGGACGATTTTGTCCTTGCTCTTTACTATTTTTGATATTACACTGATATCGAACAAATACTACACTACATTGGCCAATGAAAAAACTCCCGTCGATTTTTGAGGCCTCCACAATATAAAAGACGGATACATATATACATATGTAGCGAAAAATAAATAAATGTTGGGCGATGATGAAATCTTGTTATTCAAAGACGAAATAAAAAGTTTTATGATCCGCAATCTTGGCGAGGTGATCTCGGGTGGCCAACCGATGTTTCGCAGCCATGGCGTATCTAAAACTTAGTACAACTACATATCTGAGCCCACACTATAATAAAATTATTTTTTATATTTACATACATATACGTATTTCTTTAGCTGATATTGATAAATATTTATTTGTCATTAATATTTTACTAAGTGTTTATACAGGTACGTGAGGATGCTTCCCGAAGACGATAATTAAAAGGAGTTTGAAGATCTCCCCAAAATTCATTGCTTTATTTATATCCTTGTAAATCTTGTAATTGTACAAAAACTAAAATATAGTGAAAACTTTACTTTTGGGGTGTCGGGTGGGAGTGTCCCTTTATTTACTTATCTATTTTACGCGCTTAGGCAAAACTTTAAGTTGTAAATACTTTTATAAATAAATTAATTTAGATACTTGAGTTAATTAATTCATATTTTTACGTCACGCAAACATTAGGACGTCTTGTCTTTTCTTTTCCTTCTAATTAGTTTACTTAAACTTTACAAATAATCCTTTTTACACATTCTTTTGTTAAAAACACTTTTTAAAATTTATATTCTTTTCTCATTCTTAAACTCATTTTTCTTGCAAAAATGAAACAATATTTACATAATGAAAAACGCAAGTCAATCGATGTAATTATTGTACAATCTTTTCAATGCATTTCTTTTTACATTCTTTGCTCAATGTATTTAACATACATTACTTATACATTTTCTTCATATATATTTCGTAATAGTATCTACTTGTATTTACATATTTACATACTTTTCAATATACATTCTTTTACACTCTTTTGTATACTTTCTTACATATAAATTTTCATACATATAAAATTTCTCATACATATAAAAGTACATTTTTCATACTCTTATGTACATATTTTTAAATTATTGTTTGCACTTGTATATACATATTTATTACTGTTCATAGTTATACTTTTTTTTTTTACCTCCCCTCTCTTTAAAAAATTAAGTTTAGTCGGGTACCACATTTGTGGATTTCGAAGGATGCCTAACACCTTCCCTTCGGAATAACTTGAACCCTTACCTAGAATCTCAAATGGTTTTTCGCAGATTAAAATGCGAGTCATACATGTCAATAATAAAAAATAGGTTTCCTTATTTTCCTTAAAAATTGGGTGGCGACTCTGTACATAACTAAATTCTTTTAGAGTCCATAAGTTGTGCTTTATCTAACCTTGGTAAAATTAGGGCATGACAGAATGGCGACTCCGCTGGGGATTAGAACCAGGTTCTAAACCATTATAGACTCAATTTTTCAATTGAGGGAGGTATTTCTATTCATATTTTGATTATTTAAATTTTCAAATTATTTTTGCACACTATGAATTGTATATGTTATTTGTATTGTACATATAAATTTTTAGTTTTGCTTATACATAAATTCTTTATATTAATTATTTTTTGATTCATTGTTTACTTTATAATATAGATATATGTTCGAAATACTTCTACACATTATTTATTTAATTATCACATCGTTTCTATAAAGTCTTGGCCGTACACTATCACACACTGTGGTTCACGCGAGGAGTGTTTCACGCTCCTCCAAAACTTCTTTGGATTCCTTAGCTTCAGAGTCGGCGCGTTTAAATTACTATGCGTCTTCTCGCAGTTGTCCTAATATTCTTTATCAGCTTAGGTGAATCTACTCTTAGAATCCTTAGGCCGTTGTACATACGATCGTTACTTTAGTCGAATGAATTTTTATTCTTTATTTGTTATATATTTTTAATTGATACTTGCTCTTTGATTATTATATATTCTGCGTTTTTATATTTTTGTGCATACTTTTTGGTTTATACATATATGTACACATGTCATCTTCGTCCTCGTCCATTTTGTCTGACGATTTTGGTTGACTTGTGTTGAGCCTGGGACCTTTTCAATCCCTCACATTCGTTCTCGGTCTCTAAGACCATTCTTCACAATTTATCATTCTTTCCCATGCCCATTGTCGATCTTCAATTCCTCACATTCGTTCTCGATCTATAAGACCATCTTCATATATCGTTCTTTCTCATACCCGGTGTCGATCTTTACGATCACTCTTTTGGATTTCATCATTCTTTTTCAAGAAATTTTCAATACAGCCTTGTACATTCTTTTCATCTTTATACCGTACCTTTTTCTTGTCCAAACTCACTCATAGCTTTACTTTTTTTCAATACAATCGCTCAAAGTAATTATACAACTCACATACAACTAGGTATTCGTTCGAACTACGTTTTGACCTGATTCTTGTCATGGCAAGATACGTAGGCAACCCTACATAAGGGTTCGGTCTTCCATTGTTTCAAAATAATTTCTTCAGGATTTTAAAAAAAACTGGGGCAAATTTTTGAAACAATTCAAATACCCTCTCCAAAGTCCTGTTGACAGCGCAAATCAACAATTCTCTTAAATCCAAATCTCCTTTATATCAGTGCCAATATTGGCCTTACATTCAAACCTTCACTCAACTTTGATCCTAGAACATGGGACATAAGTTTCTTTTCCTCTTCTGATCGTCGTAGATTATGAAATATGGCATTTTGGCCTTCTCTTTCAAAATCAAGAGTTCAACACTCTCTCATTTATTCAATCCTTTCGACAACGGCGAAGAAGTATCAAATCTTTGACAAGATTCTCTTTCCTAGTAATCTTTTCAGCGTGCTACAGTAGTGACAAAACTGTGTCAATATTTTCACATTCATCATCTTAATTGCCTGATCAGAGTAATTTCAAAGCTCATTGTCTGCAATTGGTTCCTCTTAGCCGCCTGTCACACCATTTTTCAAGAATGACCACCAGTTCATGACAATCATACATATCACACCCATGGATTCATTCTGAACTACGTCCTGACCTGATTCTCATCTTGATTCATCTTGGTGAGATATGTAGGCAATCCTACATAAGGGTTCGGTCTTCCTGCTATTCTAAAATGATTTTCTTAGGATTGCAAACTGGGGCAAATATTTTGGAACGGTCCACTGACGCTCTCAACCCTCAAAAAATAATGACAAGCGTCAATCAATTCTCTGAAGTCCAAAATTCAAGATTATCAATATCACTCTTACCATAATCTCCATTCGACTTTAGTCTCAAAATCTGAAGACCTAAGTCTCTCTTCAAACCTCTCAAATGTCATAGGCCATGGAACTACGGTAAATCACTTTCACTTTCCAAATCTAAGGGTTCAACACAAGTTGGCTCATTTTCTTTGTAGGCACGCCTATCATAGGATATCAAGCAATAAAAAGAGAGGAGTCGAGTCTGAAGAAGTTAAATAATCTCTGAACTTCGCATGAGATAACATCCGACCTCGGACTTCTTGAGGCATCCATATTCAATGGAACAGACAAATCAGGGGAGTTTTTGACCGTGTAATTATATATATTTTTTTCATGACTTTCCTACTTTCACTCCTTTCTTATTCCTTCACAGGAGAACCGTCCCCACTTAATCGGGGACGAACACACCAATGAGTGCCCTCACAAGCAATCGAGAGGCCACAACATGTCATCTTCAAATAACAATTGGAGACGATCACGATAATGGACGATCTCCATAAACAATTGAGAAATCGCAACAATGATCATCCTCACAAACAGTCGGGAGACACTCTCATCGAGGACATCACCAACACCCGACATACGACACATCGCTCCGAGTTTGTCTATATCTTTGCATTATTTTTATACATATTTTTTATATTCGGTAAATATCTTAATTTTTTGCCTTATATTCCTTCTAGAGGTGAATTCTTTTCTGCACATACATTTTCTATCCTCTTCACGAACTACGCGAACCTGATTCTCATCTCGATGAGATACGTAGGCAGCCCTTCTTGGGTTCGGTATTCCTTATTAGAAAAATAAACAAAAAAATGTGTACATACATTTTAGTTCGTATCTTCACGAACTAAGCGAACCTGATTCTCATCTCGATGAGATACGTAGGCAGCCCTTCTTGGGTTCGGTATTCCTTATTAGAAAAACAAACAAAAAAAAATGTGTACATACATTTTAGTTCGTATCTTCACGAACTACGCGAACCTGATTCTCATCTCGATGAGATACGTAGGCAGCCCTTCTTGGGTTCGGTATTCCTTATTAGAAAAACAAAAAAAAAATGTGTACATACATTTTAGTTCGTATCTTCATGAACTACGCATACCTGATTCTCATCTCAATGAGATACGTAGGCAGTCCTTCTTGGATTCGGTATTCCTTTACAAAAAAAAAAGGAGTTTTTTTTACTTTACATCTTATACCCTATCCTCTTGAACTACACAGACCTGATTCTTGTTTATACAAGATACGTAGGCAACCCTCATAAGGGTTCGGTCTCATTTTTCAAAAAAAAAAAAAAAAAGGGAAAAAACATCAAAGTTTTGACTTGGTTGGTACCAACATAGTTAGAAGTGTGCATGAGAAAGAAACAAATGGTATGATGGAGAGGACCAATTTCGTGGTAAACCATAGATTCTTTTGGTACCTCTTAATCGCACCTTAGTGACACTCAAAAAATTCTCTTGCATGCATCTAAGACAAGAACAAAACCAACCTCATCGTTTCGTGTGCATTGTGTGGCGAGCATTAGATTAATTCATTGCATTGCATTGATGATCTAGAACTTGGCCTAAATGTTTGTTGAGGCGAAATCCTGAGTTACACTTGATTTGGGAAAGGATCGTAGGCCTTCTTTGACCCGATTGAGCCTTTCACAACCTACCAAATGACATTATCCCTAGCATTCCCCCTTTGAGCCTAAAGCCTTTTCTTTGAACAACCACATCTCAGCCTATACCTTTCTGAGTGCTTACATGCACTACCCTCTTTTGGCCCGACCTCCCTGAGCGCATTAAAATGTGCAAATTGCGGACAAAGATTCAAGATCAAAGATGCCAAAGGCAGAAGATGCAAAGTCCCAGAGGAATAAAGATGAAAATACGACTTTAAAGAAGGAGTAAAATTCCCCACAAATCAAAACATGGAGAAATCCCCCCCAAAAAAATATATAATGAAAAATACTCCAACAAATGTGGAGAAATTTCAAAAAAAAAAAAAAAAGAAGAGAAAAGAACTCCAAAAGGGGAAAAAGGACTCCAACAACGAAAAGAAGTCGATACAAATTCAAAGAAAGGGACTACGAGACAAGGAAGATCAAGCGTCCAAATGCAACAAATGTCAAAGCACAAATATAGTGCATGCTCAAGGGAGGATTAGTCACTTTTATCCCAAATAATATCCTACCTATCCCCAAGCCTACATTACAAGCTGATAAAAGCCCTACATGATCCTATTTCAAGTGTTCTCACATTAGTGGATACTTACATGAAGGCCAAGCCTATGGTATCACAATCGCATGCATTGAACATCCTTCTGAGTGTGAGTGCACTTCTCAAAATGTCCTAAAATCAAAATACTCAAATGTGTGAAGAATAGGACTTTCTTTTGGTGAGGCACGTGAAACATGAGGAAAGGTATAGTTCAAAATCTTTGTTTGAATCAAGAGGAACAAATCTTGTCGATACTTAGGTACGTCTGAGGTACCATTTGAAACTATTGGAATTACCCGAAGTTGATCTCGGTTTAGCTGGGAAAGATGGTGGAATTCTTGTGCATAAGACTAATTGTTGGTACCAACTGAAAGTCAAGACATGATTTTCTTTTCAACATTCTTACAACCAAAAAAACAAAAAAAAAAGCAATCAATCAAAAAGTTTTCTTCCTTCACAGGCGCCCACCTTCTAATGCGGGTATTTACATCTCAGTACATTTTACAGGCGCCCACCTTCTAATGCGGGTATTTACAGTTCAGTACTTTTACAGGCGCCCACCTTCTAATGCGGGTATTTACAGTTCAGTACTTTTACAGGCGCCCACCTTCTAATGCGGGTATTTACATTCAAGTACATTTTACAGGCGCCCACCTTCTAATGCGGGTATTTACATTCAAGTACTTTTACAGGCGCCCACCTTCTAATGCGGGTATTTTCATTAAAGCTTCGGCACACAAACCGGAGCATGCATTGAGATCTTGGTACACAACCCAAGACTCCATTTCATTAAAGCTTCGGCACACAAACCGGAGTATGCATTGAGATCTTGGTACACAACCCAAGACTCCATTTCATTAAAGCTTCGGCACACAAACCGGAGTATGCATTGAGATCTTGGTACACAACCCAAGACTCCATTTCATTAACGCTCTGGCACACAAACCGGAGCATGCATTGAGATCTTAGTACACAACCCAAGACTCCATTTCATTAACGCTCCGGCACACAAACCGGAGCATGCATTGAGATCTTGGTACACAACCCAAGACTCTATTTCATTAACGCTTCGGCACACAAAACCGGAGTATGCATCAGGATCTTGGTACACAACCCAAGACTCCATTTCATTAACGCTTCGGCACACAAACCAGAGTATGCATTGAGATCTTGGTACACAACCCAAGACTCCATTTCATTAACGCTTCGGCACACAAACCGAAGTATGCATTGAGATCTTGGTACACAACCCAAGACTCCATTTCATTAACGCTTCGGCACACAAACCGGAGCATGCATTGAGATCTTGGTACACAACCCAAGACTCCATTTCGTTAACGCTTTGGCACACAAACCAGAGCATGCATCATAATCATTTTTTTTTCAGCAAGTACACAATCTTGCATCCCCAGCGTCTCACAGCTCGACATTGGGGCAATTTTGAAAGAGACATTGGGAATATGTAAATGCTTCTGTTCCCAAATAGTCTTTTCCTTTAATTATTTTTCCCAGGGTCGTCCACCCCGAACAATAGGACAAGAGGTAATTTGCCTCAACTTTCGAACTACACCTGGCCTGATCTTCGTGTAATTCGAAGTATGTAGGCAACTCTAAATCAGAGTTCGGTCATATTTTTATCATAATTCTTTGTCGAGCAAAATTGGCTTCATGTCAACGTTTTCGCCCAAAGATTCTTACATCATCTTTAGTCGAAAAGGGGCAAACTATTGACACCTAATTTTGGCTCTTCGTGCTTAAAATTAACGTCTTCAGGCTTCCTGATCGTTAAAGAGCACAAAATACATTTTTTACACATTTTTCATGAAATATAATAATTTATTGATAATCATCCTTATTTTAGGAATTTTATCAATTTATTGATATATTTTATTTTTCTCACAATTTATTGATAATTATCCTTTATTTGGTAAATATTAAGATTTTATCAATTTATTGTCATTATACAATTTTGACAATCGCAATATTTTTTACAATCATTCGCACACGTACACAATACAATTACTACAATTTCAATTATTTAAAACACATTACACATCATTTTATTTTTTAATCACATATCAACACATATTTTTGTATATTATTTATAGATATTTTTTAATACATTCCGCAAGCACAAGAAGTCGGAGAAATTAATTCTAATACACAGAGCAACAAATCAATCAAGTCAAGGTCTTGTCACCTTTATTAAAGTGACATTTGACATGACCGAATACGGCTTTTATCTTTTGGTTAATACATTTTTATTTAATGGTTAATAGGGTGAAGAACCCACTAGTTAATAACTAAGGGATAAGAGCCTGGGTTTATTATTTTTTGGACAAAGGAGGGGTTTGTTTTATATTATAAAAGGGGGGAGGGGGGCTTTTTATTTTAAAGGGGGGAAAACACACACACAAACAAATACACACAATACTACACTACACACACACATCTTCTACAGATTACACACACACCCACACTTTGGTTCATCTTCCTCCCCTCATCTCTCTCTCCTCATTTTCTCTCTCTCACACCCCCGCTCCCTCTTGCTCTCGCTGCCGCCGCCGGAATTGATCACCGGCGGCCAGAGACGACAAGCCACCACCGACGGGTCACCACCCCATGACCCTTGGAACTCCGGCGAACTCACAACGCCGGAGCACTCCATCACCACCAACGCCCCTCCTTTCTTTTCCCTTCCCCGCCGTCTCGCCGCTGCCACGCCGGAAAATATGGCGTCGAGGTCCCTAAATTTGGCCGGAAAGCCCTCTCAACTCCACAATCCCCACCTTTTCTTCTCCTTGGCCGGATCTCTCAGATCTGACCGGAGAAAAACGCCTCCGACCGACTGGATTTTTGTTGAGATAATATGTTATTGTGTATTGTTTTGCAGATCTGGCCGGAGTTATTATTTCTCCGGCGAACTCCATTTTTTTAGACCTTTATTGTTGTGCTATGTTATTTTGCTTCTAAATGTTTGTATCTGGCTGACGAATTTACACGAATGTTTGGTTGTTCCAGGCGGCGTCGGGTGTTTTCCGGCTACTTACGTTCATCTTTGTGTTGCTCCTGTATTTTTGTTGCTGTCTTCGGATTATTTTGGTTGCTTTTGTGCCATTTTTCACCCGGAAAATTTACTCCGGAGATGGGTTTTTGCTCGGTACTGTTTTAACCGATTTTGGGGCTGTTTGGACGATTTTGTCCTTGCTCTTTACTATTTTTGATATTACACTGATATCGAACAAATACTACACTGCATTGGCCAATGAAAAAACTCCCGTCGATTTTTGAGGCCTCCACAATAAAAAGACGGATACATATATACATGCGTAGCGAGAAAAATAAATAAATTTGGGCGATGACGAAATCTTGTTATTACAAGATGAAATAAAAAGTTTTATGATCCGCATCTTGGCGAGGTGATCTCGGGTGGCCAACCGATGCTTCGCAGCCATGGCGTATCTAAAACTTAATACAACTACATATCTGAGCCCATACTACAATAAAATTCTATTTTCTTATATTTACATACATATATGTATTTCTTGACTTATTTTGATAAATATTTATTTGTCATTAATATTTTACTAAGTGTTTATACAGGTACGTGAGGATGCTTCCCGAAGACGATAATTAAAAGGAGTTTGAAGATCTCCCCAAAATTCATTGCTTTATTTATATCCTTGTAAATCTTGTAATTGTACAGAAACTAAAATATAGTGAAAACTTTACTTTTGGGGTGTCGGGTGGGAGTGTCCCTTTATTTACTTATCTATTTTTACGCGCTTAGGCAAAACTTTAAGTCGTAAATACTTTTATAAACAAATTAATTTAATCTAGATACTTAAGTTAATTAATTCATATTTTTTACGTTACGCAAACATTAGGACGTCTTTTCTTTTCTTTTCCTTCTAATTAGTTTACCTAAACTTTACAAATAATCCTTTTACACATTCTTTTGTTAAAAACACTTTTAAATTAATATTCCTTTCTCATTCTTAAACTCATTTTTTCTTGCAAAAGTGAAACAATATTTACATAATGAAAAACGCAAGTCACTCGATGTAATTATTGTGCAATCTTTTCAATGCATTTCTTTTTACATTCTTTGCTCAATGTATTTAACATACATTACTTATACATTTTTATATATATATATTTCGTAATAGTATCTACTTATATTTACATATTTACATACTTTTTTAATATACATTCTTTTACACTCTTTTGTATACTTTCTTACATATAAATTTTCATACATATAAAATTTCTCATACATATAAAAGTACATTTTTTATGTACATATTTTTAAATTATTGTTTGCACTTGTGTATATATTTTCTACTGTTCCTATTTATACTTTTTTACAAAAATGACGTTTTACCTCCTCTCTCTTTAAAAATTAAGTTTAGTCAGGTACCACATTTGTGGATTTCGAAGGATGCCTAACACCTTCCCTTCGGAATAACTTGAACCCTTACCTAGAATTTCAAATGGTTTTTCGCAGATTAAAATGCGAGTCATACATGTCAATAATAAAAAATAGGTTTCCTTATTTTCCTTAAAAATTGGGTGGCGACTCTGTACATAATAAAAATTATTTTAGAGTCCATAAGTTGTGCTTTATCTAACCTTGGTAAAAATAGGGCATGACTCTCCTACAAGCCAAAATGTCCAAAGTGTTTTGGGCTGAAGTAGTTCACAGTGCTTCTCATATTGTCAATCGATCTCCAGCATCAGCGATTGACTTTAAGACTCCAAATGAGGTATGGTCATGTGAACCCTCTATCTATTCATACTTGCGAGTATTTAGGTGTCCAGCTTATTATCATGTTAATGAAGGAAAGCTTGAACCAAGGGCTAAGAAGGCCATATTCGTAGGGTATGAGGATGGAGTAAAAGAGTACAAGCTTTGGTGTTTGTCTTTACTCAAATTTGTAGTTAGTAGAGATGTTACCTTTGATGAATCCTCTATACTTGATCCTCGTAAAGTTTCTGTGGAGTTATCAGGAAACGAGAACAACGAGCACGTGGAGCTACCGGTGGAGCTTGCCAAGGAAAAGGATCAAGAGACTCAAATTGATGAGTCAAAAAAAGAAGATCTTGAAGAACTTATTGTCAATGAACCATACACAATTGCGAAGTAAAGGGACAAGAGGCAGACACGGAGACCGGAATGCCTTATAGAGCAAGCAAATCTGATTGCATATTCGTTCGTGGCTGCAGAAGAAGAGATTAAGGATCTTGATCCCTCCTCGTATGTTGAAGCAACTTCTTGCAAGGATGCTGCATAATGGCGGTTAGACATGAAGGAAGATATGGAGTCTCTTCACAAGAATCAGACATGGGTCTTAGTTGAAAGGCCAAAAGGGAAGAGGACAGTTGGATGGAAATGGGTCTACAAAAAGAAAAAGGGAATTCCAGAAGTGTAGGATGCTAGGTTTAAGGCGAGATTGGTTGAAAAAGGTTTCAGTCGTCAGAAGGAGGGAATTGACTACAATGAGATCTTCTCTCTAGTCATGAAACATAGTTCAATTCGCGTGCTACAAGCATTGGTTGCACAATTTGACTTGGAGCTTCAACAGTTTGATGTCAAAACTGTTTTCTTGCATGGTGATCTAGAAGAGACAATCTATATGGATCAGGCTGAAGGTTTCCTAGCTGAGGGAAAAGAAGATCATGTATGTCAACTGAAGAAATTTTTGTATGGTTTGAAGCAATCCCCTAGACAGTGGTACAAGAGGTTTGATGCATTCATGACTACACATGGATTCTCAAGGAGTGCATTTGATAGTTGTGTGTATCACAAGAAGATGTCTAACTCAATGATTTATTTACTGTTGTATGTTGATGATATGCTTATTGCTGCTAACAACATCACAGAGATAAATTTTTTGAAGAAACTGTTGAGAAAGGAATTTGACATGAAGGATTTGGGAGGTGCAAAGAAAATCCTTGGTATAGAGATTTCAAAAGGAGACGGTCTTGTACATCTTTCTCAGAAGAGGTACATCGAAAAGGTTATTGAGAGATTTAATATGCATTTGTGCAAACCTGTAAGTACTCCGTTAGCTCCTCATTTTAAGCTTTCAGAGTTATAAATGCCTCAGTCTGAGGATGAGGTGGAGCATATGTCAAAGGTTCCTTATGCTAGCGCAATTGGTAGCATTATGTATGCTATGGTGTGCACACGTCCAAATATTGCTCAATCTGTAAGTGTGGTAAGCAGGTATATGGCCAACCCTGGAAAGAGGCATTGGGAAGCTGTCAAGTGGATATTGAGATATCTCAAAGGAGCTTCTGATGTTGGCCTAACCTTTCGAAAAAGTGAAGGTATTTCAGTTCTCGGTTATGTAGATTCTGACTATGCAGGGGATCTTGATAGAAGGAGGTCCACAACTGGATACATGTTTACTCTCGTTGGGAGTGCCATTAGTTGGAAATCTACTTTACAGTCGATTGTCGCTTTGTCTACAACAGAGGCAGAGTATATGGCAGCAGCGGAGGCAGTGAAAGAAGCTATCTGGTTGAAAGGTTTGGTGGCAAAATTGAGTTTGGTTCAGCTGGAATCAACTCTAAGATGTGATAGTCAAAGTCCTATTCATTTGATTAAAAATCAAAGATTTCATGAGCGTACCAAACACATTGATGTCAGATTTCATTTCATTCGAGATGTTGTTGAAGAGGGAACTATCAAGGTCGTGAAGGTTATCACAGACGATAACGCTGCAGACATGTTGACCAAGATAGTCCCGCTCGCCAAGTTTGCACACTGCAAGGACTTGGCGGGAGTACGCATCAACTGATGCAACTACGAGAGAACAACTGTTAGGTGGAGCTAGTATGTTCAACAAAGGTTTGATTCTTCTTGTTTCTTACAACGGGGTTTCCCAGTAAGCTTAGAAGTTTTGTCCGGAGTTGTTCATACGCATGCTCGAACGCAAACCAAGGTGGAGATTGAAAGAGTTGGTTTGGTTTTTTGTGGGGTCCAATCCACGTGGAAGAAAATCTCATGTGCCAATTTACTTGGCTAGGAAGTAAACTTGGAGAGCAAGCAAAAATTTGTGGATGACAAATTTTGTATTTATTTTTCCTTTTCATATTTTGTGCTTGGAGCCCAAGTTTGGTCATCTATAAAAGGATGATCATTCTTCATTGTAAAACCATCCCAAAAATCATAGTAAATCCATTGTAAGAGTAGAGAGTTGAGAGAGCTATTCTCTTAGGTGCAATTGGGATATCTCCCCTTTCTTTGTTAATAATATAACAACAGTTGTTCTCTGGTGGACGTAGGATCATTCTGATCCGAACCACGTTAAATCTTGTGTTCTTCCTTGTTCTTTCTTTTATGTTTCTGCTAACACCAAGAATTTAAGATTTAAGGTTTATACCCAATTATTTTCAATTATGAATTTTTCAGTTCTAGCAAATTACTATATCACTATGATCCTTGTTTTAAGAGTTTAACATGATTTTTATAATTCCATTTCAGTCCATATGCATGAAGAATGATTTTTTACATGAATATTTATGGTATAAAGAAAGATTAGAGCACTGCAAAGTACATAAAGACGTATGATGGTTGCATAGAAGATATAATGAACGGATTCTTAGATTTAAAAGCTTTTGCTTTCTGATATGCTATAGCGCTCTCTTTGTCCATCACTGTCTTGTTCTGATCATAAACACTCTTGGATTGTTGCTTGTGAATCCTGCAGTCTTCATTGCTTTCTTCAAACAGAAAATTAAGATCACTGAGTTAATAATAAATGGATTTACGTTATATACACCAACAACATAAAGTTTCTTTTTAAACTATTCCCGTAATCTAACCTATGATAGTAGGGTAGTTACCAATTCTACAAAGCCACTAATTGCTGGTGTAATATATCATAAATTATAATAATTATAGTTAAAAATAAAATGAATAAAAATATATTCAGACAGAGGTGTAGATATCTCGTTCTCTTTAAGGATATTCATGCCCACTGCTGCATAATCTACACCGATCTAGTAGTATCATTCTTGACATGTCCCCTCCAGGATACAACATCTCACAATGTCGTGAAACTCAAACAACTCCCGATTAGTTAAAGAGTTCAAAGCTCCACCA
The DNA here is from genome assembly GCA_003996215.1 of Jaltomata sinuosa. NCBI lineage: Eukaryota > Viridiplantae > Streptophyta > Magnoliopsida > Solanales > Solanaceae > Jaltomata > Jaltomata sinuosa. The sequence continues at coordinate 195,644 of QJPP01001295.1, forward strand.
TTAAAACACTTTCCTTCAACATATAATTACTCTCTTTTTACTCTCTTTTATATAGTGAATATAGTTGAAGACTTAGAAAATATTTTGTCTCAACTCTCTCTTTCACGATTCTCACCTCACTACATACTACAATATTTTCCCAGACTTCACATAATTTTCATCTTACAATACAAAGGAAGAAACACCACTATTTATAGGTGATGAATTCTTCCTTGTATTGAATAGGAAGAATGTGGGATAGTAATTGGGTTGTGTAGATGAATGACTTAGAGGTTAAATGAGTTACAAAGTATAATGAGGTAAAATAATGGTGAATAATAAGTTAGTGGTTATAGAAGTTACAAAAAACTAATAACCATATTATCCACATTATGCCTATTAATTATCATGCACTTAATATTTTTTATTTTTAATATTAAAATGTACAATAACACCAACATTAATTACTAGTAATACTTTTTATTAAGATCTACAACCTGATAAATAACTTGATTGTGTAATAATTTCACTCTATCAATGCATAGAAATTAAACTCACAGTACTAAATTATCATGTAACAAGATGACTGATTTTCAATTCAGTTTATAGACGATAAGATAAAGAGCATATAAGTTCCTAACTTTGGCCCTCTCGTGTGAAAGAAGGTGAAGCTACATCCTCTTCTGACTTCTCAACCATCATTCTTTTGATATGCACATCAACTGAAACATCATCCTTTGTACCCCCTTCGTGGCTTTTCCTTTTGCTGGACTGTCCAAACGAAACATGGCCTAGGTTTTCAACAGAATGCTCAACCATATCAGGAATCTTTTCTTTCAATTTCTGGCTTTTTGGAATACCCTCTAGGATCTCTACAGAATCATCCGACTCGGATTGGTCTCCTTTTGGTGCATGGTGTGTTTCATGGCAGTGGAAGGTGCGTATATCATGGGCAGAACCATATGGATATTCAATCTCTGCTGCACTCAAATCAAATATAGTGACATTAAAATGGGAACGAGCATTGTATCCGAACATCAAAAAGTGCCCACAGCTTATTGAATAATAGTCACAGAAATCCTTCCATCCATTGGCTAGCCAAATTTGTCCCTGAGAATGTTCCACTTCAACCTTCCATACTTCTCCAGTGGGAACCTCAAGATACACAGAGTTTAACATGTTCTTGCAATATCTGCTTGCAAAGTCTTCCGGAATCCTCTGCGTGCATAGGAAATCTGGACTCAGTTTCATACATCTCAAAGTCAAAGACAGTAAAACATACAAGTTTTTCCTGAAAACACTGCAAATTACTAATGTATTCTCTGTTCTTTTTTTTATAGCTAACTACGTACCAAAACAAAATTACCCTCAGTAATCTAATTAGGCCAACTAGAACAGATGGCAGATACTTTTGGATGTCATTAAGCTGTGAATCATCTTAGAAGATCTAGGCAACATATGTTCGAAAATGTTCATAGACTTGATCATTATTCATTCATACAATTACTGAAGTCTTGACCACTTAACTAACTATATACCTGAATCTTTCATTAAAGTGCACCTAAAGATGCCCTGTGAATTCCTATGACTCATACAAAAGCATAAGCCTAAATTTGTCAACAATCTTTATTAAGTTCTTAACTTTACTCTTTTCCCAACTTTAATTAACACCTTATCTCTCATTTTGTATTCACATCACTTCAAATTTCTCTCTGATTGTCTCCTCCCCACCCCCAACCACCATCATAATCATTGATGAAGCATAATAAGTACAATCAAATGATACAGAAAAAAAAGGATGGAAGGTTACTCGATGAACTTAATTCTCTTCATTACACGAACAAACGGAGGATGCATGCACAGTACCACTATATATCTTTGGTTCAACTAAAAATCAAAAGAAGAAATTAATTAGTACATATGATGGGTGCATTCATGTTGGGATAATATTGAGCCCGTTTGGATTGGCTTATTTTAAGTGTGTTTAAATTAAAAAAACTTTTAAGTGCTTTTAAAGTTTTTTTTCTAGTGTTTGGATAAGGTAAAAAAAAGTGTTTCTAAACACTTTTTTAAGCCAAAATAACCAAAAAAAAAAAAGAAGCTAAAAACTGAAAAGATGAGATTTTCAACTTAATAGCTTATGCTTAGCAACTTCAAACAAGCATATACAAACAGGCTCATAATCTTGTAGAACTTTGGTTGCACAATATTGTTATTAGTAGAAGAATTCCCAAGGGAAAATCCTTAGCCACTTTGCCGGCGGACCTCGGTAGCCATGACTTGCTCTTTTGTTAATTGACCTTGGTAGCAACAGTAATTTGCTAGTTCGTCGGGTTGTTTGGTGTGAGGTATAAGGTATAATGGTTCGGGATAAAATGTAGGATTATTTTATTCTGCATTTGGTTGGAGGTATTAGTTAAACTCCGCCTCCAGAATTATTTATCCCACTATTTATATCATAGTGATGAGATAAATTATCCATATACATAGTGGAATAACTAATTCCAAGATAGCTAATCCCGAGATAACTTGTTCCCCACCAAACGACCCCTAAATGTTCAATACAGTGTTAGGGTGCAGTCTGCAGAGTTGGTAGGTAAATAAACATAGTCAGTATCCTAATTTATCATAAGTAAGGGTGTACATGGACCGTGTTGGTTCGAATTTATTAAATACCAAACCAAATTATTAGTGTCGAAATTTTAAATCTATAAACTAAATCAAACCAATAAAAGTCGGGTTTTTCAACCTCGGATTTTTTTGGATTTTTCGGTTTTCTCGAGTTTTTTCGGGCTTTTTCCTGTAAAGTCTTTATACAAATATATATAATTAATCTGTGCTTCAAATATTTCTTTAGTCCTAGCAAGATACAACTATCTAAGGTATTTCTTAAAAAAATAACACAAAATATAAATGAGTGATGACATTAATAAAATATTCAACCAAAAAAATAATGAAATCGCATAGAATAAATATTGCATATTAATAAGTCATTATAAAAATAATCATAATTTAAAAGTATCAAGTCATACTAAAATAAATCTAATAAGTATTAATACATGACTAAATACTAAATAAAAAATAAAGTTAGTTTATGTATTTATGCAAAATTAAAGAATAGATATCTAACATGATTGTCATTCCTAGTGTTGAATTGAATAATTTTTTATTAGCATTAGTATCGATTTGAGCTTTATTTGAGTTATTAATATTTATGGGTTATACAAACTTATTGGACCATTTAAAATTCTAACTTTAAACTTGAAATAATATGTTGAAAGATAAAAACTATGAAAAGTTTAAGAAATATTTATAAATTACATCACAATAAATATTTTTATGTATAAAATATTTTTAAAAATAGTATATATATGTAATATCGGGTTGGTTCAGTTCGATTTGGCTTTTTTTAATTAAAATCAAACCAAATCAATCATAGTCGAGTTTTTTTTCCAACACCAAACAAGTCAAATCAAATCACTGGTCGATTTTTTTTTTTTGCGGTTCGATTTAATTTACGATTTGATTCAATTTGCGATTCGATTTTATTTACCCCTAATCATAAGTTATGCGACACTCTTTCTATTTTAATAATTCCTACTAATATTAGCAGTATCTTTTCATATTTGATAATAATTTATTTCATTGAATTTATTCAGTTATCGTACTTACTAAAATTAATTAATTCAAAATATAATTTTCATTTTAAAAAATCACAAATGGGTTGTAGCTCAGTGAGTTGTCCACATCCTCACCCTAGTGATGGGGTTTTGAACCCCCACTATATGCCCCTTCCCAAATCCCCTCCCTCCCTCCCCACCCCCTCCCCAGAAAAACAAAAGGAAGAAGAAAAGGAAAGTTATTTAAAAAAATCAAAGTATAATTAATTATTAATTTTCATCTTTATCTTTACTTAATAAATATAAAAAGAAATTAGTATAGTGAAAAATTGATAATACTAAATTGAGATCCAAAGAATGACTAAATTATTCTTGTAACTAGTCAACATAGCCGTGCTCCGCGCGGTAATAAAGAAAACAATAAATTTTAAAAATATAAAACATTAACTCTAAAATTTTTATATGATCGATTCTTAAATTTATTTTTTTTAAATTAAAAGTATAAAGATCATTGTTGTCTATTAATTTATCATGTACTTGACTGATTTTCAAAATAAAACTATCATTTGAATAACATCATGTAATAAAATAATTAAATAAGAAGAAATTTAACTAATTTCGTTAAAATTATTGTAAAAAAATAATTATCATTTTTTTTATTTTTTATTTTTCATTGGATGTCCAATATTCATATTGGTGCCTGATTAAATTCATATTCGTGGCAGAACGTTTCACATTAAAGAATGAAGTGTTTTCTAACAAATCAAATTTCATATTCACGACTCGATCCCAAAACATGAAAAGATACTTATCACTCCGTCACAACTTTTATCAATTATTTTCATCTATTCTACAATTTATTAAAAATGTTAAAGCCATTAAAAATTTTATTCTCAAAAAAATATGATGGTAGTATTAATATATTCCTTCTGAATGGCTGTCAAGTAATGGAAAAAATTGAAAGTTGAATAAGAATTCTGAAAGTCAAAAAAAATATAGTATGAAATTATTAATGAAAAAATTAACTCATTTAAATCAAATTAATTAATTACCTCATCCACCTTTAATATTTCACTTATAATAAAAATTATTAATAATTTAATAATTGAGTAATTAAGTCTCCTTCTGTAACTTCTTCCCTAAATATTGTATTAATTAATTTTAGAATAAGATTGTAAGTATTTAGTTTTAAATTTTATGTTTTAATAATTTTTTTACTTTAAAATCTAAAAAAAGTTTAAAAGAAATAAAGAAATATAAATTGAAAAATACAAAATTGAGTCGTTTGCTCTAAATTCGTAGAATCAAATTATATGAATCTTTTTATAATTGGTACCTTTAATTTATATATATATTTTTTTTTTACATACATGACCATAGAAAATTATTATTAAGAGAATTAATATGATTATATAAATTATTATTATTAAGAGAATTTTTTTAATAAAAAAGAAGAGGAAGGGATTGAAGTGTGATTAAGAAAATTAAAGAAGTGGCTTTTGAAATTTGTAACATAACATAAAATAAATGAAAAAGTCTCTCTCACAAAATCAAAAATTGAGAAAGTAGAAAGAGAGAAAAAATGCCAATTTTTTTTTAATAATGGAGATCTTTATTGGTTCTATCTTCTATTTTTTATAAAGAGAATAAATTTTTTTCTCAAAAAATGAAAAAACATGAGCCCAAAGCTCCGATGAAAATGTTCTTATAAATGAAAAATATAATATATAATTAAAAAAATGTGATCGAAGACGACAACAATTTATATGTAATAAGTTCAAACATCTACATTATAAGTTTTCTTGTTATACTAAAATTTCTCATAAATACATAAAATAATATTTATAAATAAATATATAACAGACATATATACGAAAAAAGTCAAATATACATAGGAAACATAAAAATGAAGATTATAAACATAAAACAAATCCAAGTAAAAGATTCACATATTTTTTTAAATTTTTGCCAAGAAGATAAAAAATTATAGACTTGCAAATATACTTACTTGACTAGACTCTATATATATGAAGAAGCATAGACATTATGCATTATGCAACATCATTGAAAAATAAAAACAGACATATAGCTAGGAATAATAAAATAATCAACAAAAGTTAGCTTAAACATTAATTAGATCTTTCAATTTAGTCTTTTTAAATTTGCATTGATGATATACAATATCACATGAAACAGTTAAGAATAAGAAAGAATCAATAAAATATTAACAATTATTAATTCACATTATCAATTTAACCTTTTCAAATTTTATAACGAAGATGTAACTTTTTAAATTAAAGGAGTAAGTTTTAGTTTATTGAAACAAAGAGTTTAGATGATAATAAAAACTTAATAAGAGTTGTTAAATAAACTTTAACTTTGAATAAAAAAATAGTAAAATAACCAAAAAAAAAAAAAAGATTGAATGACAAAACAAAGGTGAAAAAGGTCAAAGAGAGAAATTTTTGATCAAAAAACTCTGTCATATTATATTGCTATGAACCACAATATATTTTAAAAATAAAAATTTATATAGTGATACAAATAAATTTTATGTTGCCACAAAATAATCAGTTGAAGATCATTTCTTGTTGTTTTTGATATATAAAATGTAAAATTTTATAATAGTCTTGTTCTATTAGAGGATACATATTTTGTATTTGAAAAAATAATTAATTAAAATACTAAAATAAGCAACACTATATTTATCTTAATATGTTTTTATAAATCATTCAAACTTTTACTTTTTCAAGGTAATTTGACCATCTCTCTTGATGAATCTTCCACCACTGTTAAATTTTCTTCTTTATCTTGATGAACTTGTACCAAACAATTTTGACAATTTTTCTTTGATGAATGTTACACCGTCATCAAACTTCTTCTTCATCTTGATGAACTTGTGTTTGACTATTACGACACAAGAAGAAATTAGGAAGAATATATATGTCTATAATCTTCATCAAAGTGACGATCATATTGTCACATCACCTTTTCAATGTCATATCTTTTTGTTATTAAACACATGATGAACGAAAAATAATAAAAAATAGAGAAAAAATTATACTAACAATAAAGAAGAAGAAGAAAATAAAAATGAACATCCAACAAATTCATAGATCATTGTTATTAATAGATGGAAACTTCTACTTTTTCAAATTAATTTGACCATCTCTCTTGATGAATCTTCCACCACCGTTAAATTTTCTTCTTTATTTTGATGAACTTGTACCAAACAATTTTGATAATCTTTCTTTGATGAAAGTTACACCGTCGTCAAATTCCTTCTTCATCTTGATGAACTTGTGTTTGACTATTATGACACAAGAAAAAATTAGGAAGAGTACATCTATAATCTTCATCAAAGTGGTGATCATATTGTCACATCACCTTTTCAATGTCATATTTTGTTTGTTGTTAAACACATGATGAATGAAAAACAATCAAAAATAGAAAAAAAATTATACTAACAAAAAAGAAGAAGAAAATAGAAATGAACATCCAACAATTTCATAGATCATTGTTATTTATAGATGGATTAAATTATAAAAATTAAATGAAAGAGAGGTGAAGAGACATATTATTTAAGTAGAGAATATAAATGGATGGAAGTTTTTTATAACTCATGAGGTATAATTAGATGTGATAAATATAATATGATAAAATTTTGTTATTATTAAATAAATTAAGTAATGAAAAGAATGAGGAAAAAAATTCAAAAAAAATTCAAAAAAAGATAAATAGGAATAGAGGCCATAGAGAGGTGTCACATCACCTAGTTTATGTTCCTCCTTTATATATATATATATATAGGAATAATGGAGGAATTTTTTACTGCAGCCCAGACTATTTAATAAACTCATCATTTTACTGCAGAAGTAGACATGTCAAATAATGGAGAAATTTTTTACTGCAGCCCAGACTATTTAATAAACTCATCATTTTATATTGGTATCAGAGCCGTTAATCCAAAAGACCACTGGTTTATGAAAATCCCACATACTTCTAAATATCAGAGATTTTTTAAATTTAAATTATTAATTATTATCCTTAAAATAGTTAGTCTGAATAAAGACTTTAACCAAGACTTACAACAAAATATACTAGATAAAATCATTAATTCAACAGAAGACTTTTGGCCTTACGAGATAGATAATTATCTAGACTAGTTAATCTAAAAACTATTCGGTATATGAAAACTCTAGAAATTCTCTTCATACATCAAAATATCTCCGAACAAACTACGAATAGACTATTTAAAAAGAAATTCAGAAGGACGTATGAAAAAGACATAATATTAACTCAAGAGGTTTATTAGTACGTAAAAACACTAAAAGAATTATACTCTAAGTTATATTATACTTTAGTAGAACAAAAAGAAATATACCTAGATCAAATTTTACAAGATAAAGAAATAAGTCATAACCAAAAAGAAATACTACATCAACATATAAAAGAGGCAGATATAACCATATCAACAGTTGGAGCAAGAATAAATCGTTATAACCAACTAATAAAAATAAATACAGATTTAAGAAAAAGACAGACGAATTATTTAGGATAAGACATCATTGATAATCTAAAGAGATTAGAATATTTAGACTTAAAAGTAACACCAGAAAAGAAATATAGGAGACTAAAAGATAATTCTATAATAAGGTGTAACTTCAATAGCGGAGAACACTTATTACACGGAAAAGATCAACAATTAAATACTATTACAGATTTAATTATAAATCTAGGTGAGACTGTTCAGAAGGATATTTCAGAAATAATAAACACTATACAAGCTATTAGCAAGCTGCAAGAAAAATATAACAAATTACTAGAAAGGTTAGACTTAAACTTAGAATACATAAAAAACCAACAATTAGAAACAGAAAGAAAGTTTAAAGACTTAATAAATATAGAAAATATACCGACAGAAGTTTCCTATAGTCTAAGAAAAGATATAAAAGAATTAAAGAAAGAAATCGAACAACTAAAGACAATAACCCTTTCTTAGTTCATGAATGACCCTATATACCAGAAAATCATAAAGAAAACAGAAGAAATCCAACCTAATCTAGAAGGTTTATCAGACTACCAACTCCCAGGAAAAACCGACTCGATAATAATAAAATAAAATAATACAATTATACTTCTATTATTAGAAATTAATAAAAACTTAAAAAAACTTCTAAAAGATAAACAACCCGTTTTAGACAAAAATATAGACGAATTAGTAGAACAATTAAAAAAGGTAGAAGTAACCCCTCAAAAGGAAAAAGCAAAAATAATTAAAAAGAAACAACCATGAACCTTTTCTCAGGTAAGTCTGGAACCATCACAGAAAGGCCAAGACCAAGTTTCTCGCGAGACGACTTAGGAAATAACCTATTAGCAAAAATTATGAATGCTCCAAAAAGAGATACTAAACAACAGTTAGACGAAATAATAGACGTAGACAAAGATATACAAATTTTCCAGAACAACAGGTTAAAATTATTAAGTCCAAAAACACTCTATAATACGGGAACTTTTTCGAGCAAAGCTCAGCTATACAGACATTATAGAGAAGAACAATTATGTGTCATAGGAAAAAATACAAGTAGTATAAATTTGATAAGTAAAGAATCTCTAAAAGAGATAACCAAATCCAATATGAATCTGATGCATATGAGATTAATTATAATAGGATTAAAAGGACTAACTAGAAAAAACCTAGGTACAAAAGTTTTAATAACCTTATATGATGATAGATGGGCAGACTCTAAGAAATCAATAATAGGACTTACAGAAGTAGACATGTCAAATAATGGAGGAATTTTTTACTGCAGCCCAGACTATTTAATAAACTCATCAGAATTTGGAAAACACATAAAAATAGGAATTCAGACTAAAGGGTACGAAGATATGAATATCGGAAATAATCTTTTAGCATGTGTAGGCTTTATAGGAAAAATAGCTACAAATAGTAGTACCAAGTTTAAACTAAAAGTAGAAGATGTAGTAAGCCTAATGGGAAATAAGGGAATAAAATTAATGAAGCCCTTAAAAATAGACCCCGAAGAATATGCAGGATTAGAATGGAATTTAGAAAATTTTAATAAAAAAGAGACGTTAAAACCTAACGATCACATAATGTACACAAATAATAAAGGTCAGACCTCTATTAGATTTACAAATTATAAATACATAGACCAAAAAGAAGTCGATGAAGAAGTAGAAAATAGTGAACTTATGAATATAGAATTAATACTAGAAGAATTTGAAGTAGATAAAGTAATCTTAAAAGCAGAAGAAATGTATAAAAAGAACAAAGATCAAACTTTCAGATGCAAAGCATGTAAAACTAGAAGTTTAGATTTAACAAAGATGAAAGAGCACTTTAAAAAATGCGAATTAAGAACCGACAACCATGGGTACAGAAGTACTATTTGGTCAACAAACGAATCTCAAAGACAAGATGACGAAGAAAGTGAAAATGATACAATAATAAGCCAAAAAGAATTAATGGAAAGTGCATCCAGCAGCCCAAGCCCTTTCCAAAAAACCACCTCTATGAATAGAATAAATATTACGTCAGAAAATTTACCAAGACATAGGGTATATAGAACAATCCCAAATGAAAATACAGAAAATATACGACCAATAGGAAGAAGAATGCCGATAGAGGAGCCTATCAGACTCCAAGAAGGAGGAAATAAAGGAAAAATACTAAATATAGCAGCACACGATCCACAACTGTGGAATTCGATAATAGACGTATGGAAAGGAATAATAGTAGCAGACTACATACAATCTAACCAAGAGGTAGATGCAGAGGCCATGTATAGATACATGGAAACCTTTTTAGGTGAATCTGCAAAGGGAATATGGGAAGCCTATAAATTAGAATTCCCAGAAGAATTCCAAGGATTAGTAGACATGGGGGCAAACCCATACAATTTTGCAAATAAAATACACTGTTTAATAACAGGAGAAGACCCGAATAGCGGATTAATAACCCTACAAAGAAACGCATTAATAAAACTAGAACAGCTAAGTATAAGTAGTTGGTTCCAGGTTAAAGAATTTCTAACTGAGTATTTCTATTATTGTACAATTAGTGGAAATACCTTTGACCAGACATTAGGAAAGAAATTATTTAATAAACTTCCCGGAGCCTTAGGCAGGAAAATAGAAGAAAGATGGAACAGACGAGACGGAGTATTACAATATCCAGAAACAAAATGAACCATAGGTCATAAAACACAGCATGTAATGGAAATATTACAAGAGAAATGCACTAACATACAAATACAAAAACAATTAAAACAAAGTGAGACAAGTTTTTGCAAGAGTATATACACTACACAAAGTTACGACAAAAACCCACAACAGAAAAAATATAAGAAATATAAGAAAGCTTCCTATTATCCAAAGAAATACTATTTAAGAAAATCAATAGCAAAGAAGCCATACCTAGATAAAAACAGACATATAAGAAAATTTGATGGAAAAAGAAATTATAAAAACAGACTAGAATGCTTTACATGCGGAAGCATAGACCACTTAGCTAATACTTGCCCTAAAAGAAATAATAGCATAACAAGAAATGCACAGCTAGTAGAAGAATTTAATGAAACCCTAATAAATATAGACGAATACATGTCAGATAGTGAAAGTATTTATTCAGTAGTTAGTATAGACCCAAACGAAGAATTAAAACAAAATTTTTCAGACTCAGAAGGAGAAGAATTAATAAATGAAATAGGATTAGAAAAATTAGACCTAGGAGAATTAGATAACATTAACCACAATCTAGTCAATTTCACGATAGAATGCGATCATATTTTCGAAAAAGAAAAAGGGCTAGATAGTAACCAATGTTACATATGTCATTGGTATCCAAGTAAAGATAAAAGACTAAAATGTAAAAATTGCTACATCATAGGATATATTAACTGTATAGAAAAAACTTTAGAAACCAGAATACTAAAAGAAAAATTGGATATTAAAGAACCAACAAAATCACTAACAGAAATAAAAATATCAACCCTAGAAGATAAGATTGAGAAAATAGAACGAAGACTAGAAAAATTAGAAAAGGGTAAAGAAAAAATCATAGAAGAAGAAGAATTGATGAACACCAACCAAAAAGAAAACTTTTTTGAAGGTTTAATATGTAACGAAGACAAAAAAAATGAGCACCATAAAAATACTAGCAAAAATAAGAATTCAAGACTACGAAATAGAAACATTAGCCCTGGTTGACTCAGGATGTACCAAAAGTATTATAAACGAAAAAATAATACCAATAGATCTAATCAAAAAATTACCAGAAACCCAAGTGTCAATGCAAATGGATGGATCATACAATACTTACTCACATTATGTGGGAAAAGCAACAATAAGTTTTAAAAATACTTGTGATAACTTTTACAAGCCGTCCTACAAGTTAGATAAAATATGGACAAGAAACTTAAATATCAGAGTAGATTTTGTACTAGGTTTAGACTTCTTACTACAAAATAATGGAAGTTGTCTTCTAACTAGAGACAGAATAATTTTATCAAAAAACATCACTCAGACATCTGTGACCACCACACATACGCCTACCATTCTACGAACTATTAGAAGTAAAACAGAAAAAGAAAAATTAAAAACAAAATGTGAAAAAGGAACAGACTGTCAATGCGATCATTGTGAAACAATGAACATCAAAGAAAAAAATACATAAAATGATAGACATGGAAGAGATAGAAAAGGATTATTCTCTAATAGAAATAAATACTGAACTTTACAATTTTAAGAATGGAATAAAACAAATAGGAATAATTAAAGATCAGAGAGACCTAGAAAAAATAATACAAATTCTAGACGAACTAGAAATAATTGGAGAAAGGCCCCTGAAACATTGGGAGTCCAATAAGATAACCTGTAAACTAGACATAATTAATCCAGAGTACATAGTAAAAACAGCATCAATAGAAGCTACAAACCAAGATTTGGCTGATTTTGAAACACAGATTAAAGAATTATTAGAATTAGAAGTAATAAGAAGATCTAGGTCAAAACATAGATCAGCCGCCTTCATGGTTAGAAATCATGCAGAAATAGTTAGAGGGAAGACAAGAATGGTAATAAACTACAAAAGGTTAAACGACAACACTAGAATGGACGGATACAAATTACCAGACAAAACTGAACTAATTAATAGAATACAAGGAAGAAATTGTTTTAGTAAATTAGACTGCAAATCCGGATACTGGCAAGTAAAAATGCATGAAGACAGCATAGACTGGACTGCATTTACCTGTCCCGAAGGACATTTTGAATGGTTAGTAATGCCATTCGGACTAAAGACTGCACCTCCTATTTTCCAGAGGAAAATGGATAATATCTTTAGAGAATTTAGAAATTTTGTAATTGTATATGTAGATGATATTCTCGTTTTTAGTAATAATATGAAAGAACATCTAGGACATCTACAGATTATTTTTAGATTACTAATAGACCATGGAATAATCATAAGCAAAAAGAAAATGAAATTATGTAAGACACAAATTAATTTTTTAGGAATAACAATAGGAGATGGAAAAATAAAATTACAACCTCATATCGCGAAGAAAATAATAGATATGCCAGACAAATTAAACAACACCAAAGAATTACAAAAATTTCTAGGAATACTAAACTATGCTAGAAATTTCATAAAAGATTTGGGGAAAGTGGCAGGGCCGCTATACTCCAAAACGGGATCCACTGGCCAAAAGACTTTTAATACGGAAGACATAAAATTAGTTCAAACGTTAAACCATATGGTAAAAAATATACCAGACTTAGCGATGCCTCTAGAAACAGACTACTTAATAGTTGAAACCGATGGGAGTTTTGAAGGATGGGGAGCTGTTCTAAAAACTCGGAAAAACAAATACAGCAGTAAAGGGGAAGAAAGAATATGTGCATACCAAAACGGTAAGTACAAAGAAAAAGGTAACATGAGCAGTATAGACGCAGAGATCCTAGCAGTAATTTACGGTTTGAATGTTTTTAGAATATACATCCTATATAAATAAGAAATTTTAGTAAGAACCGACTGCAAGGCAATAGTAAAATTCCATCAGAAAATAAACGAAAAAACAAGTAGTAAAAGAAGATGGCTAAATTTTTTAGACGCCACTTCAGTATATAATATAGTATTAGAACATATCAAGGGAAAAGAGAATAATTTAGCAGATCAATTAAGTAGACTTATGATAAAATAAATAATTTGTGGAAAATTTTGGTATACAAAAATAACTAATTTATAAACTTTTAGTATGTATGCAGGAAAAGACAAAGGAAAGGAGGAAGCCTCCCCTTCCGCAGACAATTATTTACAGACTCTGCTAAGAACTACTCAGTTCAAAGCACAGACTCGAATGGATACACAAAAGTTAGAAAGACTCTATTTTGGTAAACAGAATCTAATTTGTTATCCAGAATGCAATTTGAATTTCAGGGTGCAAGGAGGAACGAGCATAGACAAACCTCAGAGGTGTCTAATAGACAACCTTTGGATAGCTTTCGGAAAAACCCCCAAAGACCATGGATACTTTATTTCAGTTTTAAATGCTTTATGCTCATATTTCACAGAAAAGAATCAAGACAAAAAGTTTAAATTCTATAATGTAATACAAGGAAAAAAGCCCGGTGTTTTCCCGACTTGGATCGAAGTGGTAGATAATATAAAAAATTTTCAGACACCTTTATTCAAAGGATTTAATGATTTAAATGAGGCTTTAGACTTCGCTAGGGGGAATTTAGGACCAAACTTTTTTATCACCCCCTCTCTTAGACAAGTTAATAATACCCCACAGTATAAAATCAATAGAGACACAGACAAAATTATTTTTTGTGACCACTGTGCAGCCATGACAGACGCCTTCAAAAGAGTAAATGGCAGAAACGAAGAATTGATACGAGAGAAAGACAAAATGTTAGAACACATTAAAATACTACAAGAAAGAATTAGGATACTTCATTTTGAAATTAGTCAGACTCAGTCTCCCATACATACTCCACAACAGTTATTTTCTACTTCAAACATACCAAAGAGTTCTCCATCTCAAAAAATGGATAAGACGGGTGTGCATTCTCCAATGAATGCAGAAAGATCTACTATACCAGATATCGGTATAGCTAGTCCAGTTCAAACGGTAACTGGTAAAGACAAATCAAATCCGTTAATGGCTGACACTTTGCCAAAAAGTGTAAAAATACTACCGGAAAGTTTTAATATAGCCGAAACTTCCTCGACAAAGACTGAAACAAAAAATGAGACAAGAAGAAGAGGAATAAATCTACGAAAAAAGAAAGGTAAAAAAATAAAAGACATTCTCAACAACACGTTGAAACAATTCTTAGAAGAAAAAACTAAAAAGGTGATTCTTGAAAATCCAAGACCAGAGTCTCCAAAATCTGAAAACAGTAGCTATGACCCAACGATGGATCCTACAATGGACCAGTTTGCTCAAGACCCTAATGAAGAAGAAGACTCAGGCATGAGTTTCGACACCATAGCGGAACACAACCTGAACACATAAAGGTAAACAGTGCCTACAAAGACAACAAGACAAGTACGTAAGCAGTGACGAAAATAAACAGGATCTGCCACAAGACAAAACAAATAGGTAAGCAATGACGCAAAGGAGCATTAAGATACATGAACAAATAGGTAAGCAATGACGCAAAGGAGCATTAAGATATCAAGAAAGGACAAGAATCAATCAAGCATGTGACGATGGGGCCCACAGCGCACCCGGCAAAGCTAAAGATTCTTCAACTGAATTGAAATCGAAGTTTGAAATCCGCTCCTCAGACATCTATAAATACCCTCTTTCAAAGGAGCTAAGGGACACACAAGATAGAGAGAAGAGAGCAAGAGAAAGTGAGAGAGTAAGATAGCAAGTTTGCATATTTTAAATCTTCAGTTTTTATATTTGAGTGAGCTTTGTAAACAATAAGAGTGAGAATAAAAAAGAGAGAGCGTCTAGTTTTCTCCAACGTAGTTCCATAGTTTCCGGGGACTCCCGAAAGGGAAACCTCTCTCCATCTACAGACATGTAAGTATTCCTGTAATATATTATTGTCTATGTATATCTCCCAATTATGTAATATTTATGTTTGCTTAATGTTAAAATATTAATGTTGAAATGTTTATGATATGTGAATATTGATAAAATAGATTTATTGTTTATCCTTAGTATATGGTTAAACTCTTAGCTTCTTATTTAGCGCCCATGGATTAACCTGTAAAGTCCTAGGGATTGATGTCCGCCATGGTCGAGAGTACCGAAGGACCGACCTGTTTCTCCCGGGGTGGGGTTAAAGAAACCACTGATAAGAACATAGGCTAAAAGAGAGAGATGAACAGGATAAATAATAATAATAAAAAAATTAAAAAAAAAAAAAAAGGAAGAATATACTTAGGTAATGATATTTACTTAATACAAACATGTCTATAGACTAAGGAGGAGGGAGTACTGAGTAGGAATTTACAACATTTGCTTACAACCCCTTTATCTAATTTGAAATATCTTCTTGTCATAACCCATATATATATATATCTTCTAATTGCAAAAGACTTTAATTTTCTAATTCTTTTTTCCTCCATAAATAAGGAATTTGAGTGGTTGGAACAATAAAAACTATTTTATTAGTATGTGAACATTGTGAATTTAACTCATAAATTAATTTATGAATAAGAAGAGTATTAATTATAGAGTCATTTATTGTTATTACAAACATCAAAAAGTAGGATAAAAAATAAAAAAAAAATTAGGAAAAATCCCGAAAAAAGGAGAAAAAAGATAAATGTAAATGAAAGCCATAGAGAGGTGACACATCACCTTGTCTATAATCACATTACTTAAAAGCTACTTTTTTTAAGCAAATCCATAGAGGCTCTAACTCCAGCAGAGGACTAAAACAGGGAAACCCCTTATCCCCTATTTTTTTGTTATTAGTGCTGAAATTCTATCTAGAATTCTTACTAACCTTCCTAATGAGGGTTTCATTCCCTACTCCTGTGATAAGATAGGACCAATAATTACTCATTTATGTTATGTTGGTGACACTATTTTGTTCTCTTCAGGTGATCTCCCCTCCCTCAACTTGATGATATTCAAAATTGGACACATCTGAGAAGATTTTCGGGCCAAATGATCAACAAAAGGAAATCAGGATTCATATATAGTTTCGTCAAACTTTCCCGCTGACTACATTAGTGATGTTCGGATTTTCGGAACTCCATTTTCCTATGCAATATCCAACATTAGTCGGTCGGACCTTCACTTAGTTTCACCCAAGCTTCATCCTGGTCATGGTTGGTTGTCCCATTTACAAAGGTACTTATAAGATTGTATACTACAATAACATAGTTGCAAAAGTACCCAACAAATTGCAAGGATGACATGGTAACTTGCTTTCCTTTGGAGGTAAAGCTACTCTTATCAAATCTGGCCTTCATTCTCTCTCTCTTCACCTTTTATCTGTCTCTTATCCCCTAAGAAGGTTTTATCCCAAATTGAGAAAATCATTGCTAACTTCTTTTGGGCCCATAAGGGTGATAAAAATAAGCAACATTGGAAAGCTTGGGAAGATCTTTGTTTTCCTAATTTGGAGGGTGGTATTGATTTCAGATCCTTAAAGGATTTTTGTAATACTTTTTCTGCCGAGGCTTGGTGGAACTTCAGGACTAAGAAAAGTCTGTTGAGGGAGTTCCTAGACGCTAAATACTGCAAAAGGAAACATCTTGTCCTCAGGAACTGGTCCTATGGTCAATCTCATAATTGGAAAAGGCTCATATAATTGGAAAGTTGGCAAAGGTAATATCTCATTCTAGTGGGATAACTGGACAGGTAATTAGGTGCATTGACTAATCTCATTAACTATCACAATGTCCCATTAATCACTTCTTTGATGAGAGGGGCAACATCCATAATCCCAAGGAAGAACTTCCTTTCAACATAGTTAATGATGTCAAGCAGGTGGAGATCCAGTATAGTTATAATGATTGGCCTATTTAGACTATTGATACAAAAGGTGTTTTCTCTTGCAAGTCTGTTTGTCATATGCTAAGAAACCATAGACCTCAATCTTTCATTGCCTCTATGATGTGGCATAAGAAACTCCCCTTCAAGATTTTATTTTTCACACTTAGATTGATCGAGAACAAAATTCCTACTGTTGTTTCAGTTATGAGATTTAAAAGTAACAATCCGTCTAAGTGTTGTTGTTGCAGGTCTAACCACATGGAAGAAAACTCTCTTCATATCTTCTGTCATAGTGACATTGCCAAATATGTTTGGTCTTACTTTAGCCAAATTTGTGGAATTACAATTAGACTTGGGAATATCAGGCAAATTATCATGTCCTGGTGGTTTCTCAAGACTAAGAACAAAATCCATGCCTCTTTTATTCAATGTCTACCTTCCATTATCTGTTGGAAAAAATGAAAAAGTAGATGTTTTCATCCCTCTTATTTAATCTTGAAAGGTGTGTTATGCAGGACCTTTCAATGAGGAGGAAACAAGATTTTGGTGAAGTTAGAGAAGGTCTTTACCAGCTAGAGCCTGCCATTTTTAAAACTAGTACTCTGCCTCAGTGTAATGTAGTTTCTTTTCCAAAAGGAAGTGATTCCAGATCAATTCCAGTTTGTTTTCCTATTTCTGCTAATGTATTAACTGATGTGTCCCTCTGGCATGCCAGATTAGGGCATTTACCATATTCCGCAATGAGAAATTTCAATTTTATTTCTATTCCTTCTAATTTTCCTTGTGTGTGTGATATTTGTCCCCTTGCAAGACAAACCAGAAAGCCCTTTCCCATTAGTCATATCAGCTCTAAAAGAATATTTGAATTGATTCACATAGATACTTGGGGTCCTTTCAAAGTTCCAACTTACAATGGTTATAAGTATTTTCTTACCCTTGTTGATGATTTCAGTAGGGGAGTTTGGACTTTCCTATTAACTATGAAAGGCAATGCATTCTCAGCTTTGAAAGATTTTCTATTGATGGTTGAAAGACAGTTTGAAGTCAAGGTGCATAAAATCAGATCAGATAATGCTTTGGAGTTGGGCAAAGGGATTCAGGAAGCAGAATTTCTGAAATCCCAAGGTATACTCCACCAAACTTCTTGTGTGGCTACCCCTCAACAAAATGGAGTAGTTATGAGGAAGCATATGCACTTGTTAGAAGTTGCCAGAGCACTACTTTTTCAATCACACCTTCCTAAATCTTATTGGGGGGAATGTGTCTTAACTGCTACATATCTAATTAATAGGATACCTTCCAAAGTTCTTCATGGACAGACCCCATACCAGATCATTTTTGGGAAAAGTCCTGATTATAAGTTCCTAAGAAGCTTTGGTTGTTTGTGTTATGTTTCCACCTTGAAAGGCAATAGGAGCAAGTTTGATTCTAGGGCAAATGCTTGTGTGCTTTTGGGTTATCCTCAAGGGCAAAAGGGATACAAGTTACTTGATATTGCTACCAAGAAGGTCATTATTTCTAGAGATGTTCATTTCTTTGAGCATATATCTCCTTTTTCCACTATACAATCTGTTTCATCACGCATTTTTCCTAGTGTTCATCCAGAAATTCCTGATGATCACACTGTACCTACAAATATCACTTCTGATTCATCTCTTTCTTCCCCATCACCTAATCATTCGTCTCACTCTCATCCTCTAACCAGCCCTATTTCTAGTCCTGAGATAATGTCTCCTACATCTCCTGCACCTCCTGCGCCTCCTATATCTCCTTTCACTCAAGATACAAGGAAATCCACTAGGATCAACAAAAGGCCTGCATATCTAGATGATTTTGTGTGTAATCATGTTTATCTCACTAATGTCTCTGAGTCTTGTTTTGCTCAGCCTGCACAATCTTCTACTTTTTCTTTCAATGCTTTATCCTTACAAAATAAGCAACTAATCGGATCTATCTCTGTTGTTTCAGAACCTAGTAGCTATAAGCAGGCAAGTATGGATCCTAACTGGCAATTGGCAATGGACAAGGAAATTGCAGCCTTGGATGTGAACAATACATGGGATACCTCCAAGGAGGAAAGCTTTACCTTCTAAATGGGTTTACAAGGTTAAGCAACACTGTGATGGTGCAATTGAAAGATACAAGGCAAGACTGGTCATTAGAGGGGACATACAAAGGGAAGGAGTAGACTACAATGAGACTTTTTCTCCTGTTGTTAAGATGGCAACAATCAGGTGTCTTATTGCTATTGCAGTGAAAAAGGAATGGTCTATTTCTCAACTTGATGTGAATAATGCTTTTCTTCATGGAGATCTTCAAGAAGAAGTCCACAAGAAGTTTCCACCAGGAATGGTTGCCCCCACTCCCAACCATGTTTGCAGACTTAGAAAGTCTTTATATGGACTCAAGCAAGCTTCAAGGCAATGGTATGCCAAACTTATTGGAGCCCTGAGTTTCAAAGGTTACTCAGCATCTTTGAATGATTATTCTTTATTTTTCAAACAGTCAGGGGAACTAACTTCTATCATTGCTGTCTATGTTGATGACATAGTAATTACTGGGAATGATCCTAATGAGCTTATAGCTATCAAAGCTTTCCTTGACGCTGAATTCAAAATCAAGGATTTAGGGGAACTTCACTACTTTCTGGGGATGGAGGTCTTGCAAGAAGAACATGGGTGTATTGTTACTCAAAGGAAATTTGCTTTGGATTTGTTACAAGAATTTGATTGCCCTGCACTTCCTATGGTTTCATCTCCCCTTGATCCTTGTTCTAAGCTCATCATTTCTTCAGGACCATTGCTTGCTGATCCTACAGTTTACAGGAGATTGGTAGGGAAACTAAACTACCTAACTCACACAAGGCCCGACTTGTGCTTTGCAGTACTCACTTTGAGTCAGTACATGCAACAGCCCCATGTGGACCATTTTAATGCAGCTCTCAGAGTTCTGAGGTATCTGCGAATGGATCCAGGGCAAGGTGTATTTTTTAATTCCACTACTTCTTTTTCCCTCATGGCTTTTTGTGATGCCGACTGGGCGTCGTGTAAAGACAGCAGGAAATCAGTAACTGGATTTTTCATTAGCTTAGGAGGCTCACCCATTTCTTGGAAATCCAAGAAGCAAGCCTCTATCTCTTTATCTTCAGCTGAATCCGAATATAGATCTATGAGAAAGGTTACTGCAGAGCTTACCTGGTTGACAAGGCTTCTTGCAGATCTATCTGTTTCTCCATCGTTGCCGGTGCCCATCCACTCTAATAGTCAAGAGGTGATCCATATAGCTCGCAATCCGGTATTCCACAAGAGGACTAAGCACGTTGAACTTGATTGTCACTTTGTGAGACAACAATTCCTCTCTGGTTTGATATCATTGACTTTTGTTCCTTCGGCATCTCAATTAGCCGATTTGTTTACCAAACCACTTTCAGGACCCTCTCATTTTTTGATACTCTCCAAGCTGGGTGTCGTTTCTCTCCCCTCCATCTTGAGGGGGGGGAGGGTGTTGAGAATGAGAATCATAGTGATAATGGAGGTCCATCTCACAGTGTTCATGGCGGAGGAAATCAACAGACAAAGAAGAAGAGAAATATGGAAGATGAACTGAAAGTAAACACAACGTCTTGTCTGAAACAAAGAGAAAATACAAAAGGGAAAGTTCACACATGTGGCAACATCACAAGGGAAGATAATGCATATGATGGATCGAATCTCCACCATCCACGAGGAAAGCACACCTGTACACATTCAGAACATTCTCAAGTAATATCTCAGAAAAGGCACAAGCCACTCACGTGAGAGAATATTAGGGTACTAAAGTTTGTTAGGGATAAACAAATCATTAGGAAACAAGTGTACAAATTCTATTTCTTTATTCTTTATTTTTCATAGAGTTTAAGCATACAGCTTTGTATAAATACAGTAGAGTTGTACAGTAATGGTGAAACAAGAAATATAGAAAATTTCCCAAATCATCTTTTGTCATTTTCTAACAGTAGATGCAAGGCAATTTATGAGAATATTCATGTCTCCCAGATCCATCATCAATAAGGTCTGCAATACTATGGTAATGCTTCTTAACTGTCTATTTCCTGGTTTTAATATTTCTACTAACTGGACTGAATTGTGGAAGTCTGTGGAGTTGGACAAACAAGTTGTTACAAGTAAATTAATCAGGTGGCAGAAACCAGACAATGGATGGATCAAACTCAATACAGATAGAAGTAGTTAAGGTAATCCAGGAAGAGCAGGAGGTGGAGGAATTATCAGAGACAGTGAGGCCTTTGACGAGAATAATGGAACTTGCAGTAACAATGTAGCAGAGGCCAAGGCCATTCTACAGGGAATCAAGATCTGCATCAACATGAATCTTCCCAATGTCATCATTGAGACTGATTCTCAAGTCATTATAAGCATGATTAACAACAAAATGAAGCCACCTTAGCAGATTCACCACATCATTGATTGCATTATCCATCTCTCAAGCAAAGACAATTTTGTTTTTGTTCATACTTACATAGAGGGTAACCAACTGGCTGATCTTTTGTCTAACTATGGTGAATCTATTCCTCACAATATCCTCATGGAGAGTGTCAACCTTCTCCGCGACTTTGCTAAGGCCTTGTTGAGTTTAGAGAAGCAAGCCATACGAAATTTCAGATTCAAGCCAAGGAAAAACCATTTTGCTATTAATGATGCCTAGTACATATTGGTGTCCACTTATGCTAACTTATGTGTAGCACTCTTTGGTCTTTCTGTTAAACTCCTACAGACTCCAAAGCTGGACTGATATCTTTGTTCAATCTAGCTACTAGGATAACATCTTGCTTTTTTCGTTTTGCGTTGGAGGGTATGGTCTATGTCCTCCTTCATGTACTTACTCTCTTTGATAATAACAGGTTGGTTTCTATGCCTTAACCCCATAAGCCACCTTGGTGGACTTTTGCCGGAAAAAAAATAGGGATCGAAGAGGCAAGTAAATCATTATAAGTGTCTTTTGGCTTTCCGAATTCCTAAACATGTTCACTGAACAATTAGTCAATTATACGATAAAATCATACTCCATTCATTTCAAAATACTTGTTATAATTTTCTTTTAAAAGTCAAACGATATAATCTTCGTTCTATACTTTTCCTATATTTGTCATGAGGGAAAAGAAGTCGTGTTTTTGTTTCCAGTGCACGTATGGTATGAGTTTGGAAGATATAGTGCCTTGGATGTTCACCCTCAAATTTGTTTCCCAGATTCAAACTTCCAAAACTATGAACAATGGAGTCCTCTCCAGTTCCATAAATAATAGATTATCGCATAATTAAGCTATACATATATTAATTATAACAATGCTGAAATTGAAAATTGCTATAAAAAATTGGATAAAAATTTGCAGATTACCAAGCTATATATAACATGTGGAGATGAAAGTTACTTCCTCCGTTTCAATTTGTTTTTCTGATTTTGATTTGACACAAAATTTAAGAAAATAAAGAAGACTTTTGAATCTTGTGGTGATCTTAAACATGTCTGTATTGGGGAAAATTACCTTACACATATGGCTGCTTACAAAAAAGACACCTGACATCAGAATGAAACCGGAAGATAATTTGGCATAGAGGATGGATCAAGAAGAACATCCATCAAAGATTCATCGCTTGAGTATCCGGATTGATGATTGTCTGGTTTACTTGGTTCCATCTCATTATCGGGATAACCGGGTGGTCGTCTTCGGAGAGGAATTAAGGCGGGAACTCGTGGCTCTAAGTCAGGAAAAAAGGACAGAGGTGTCAGCCATATCCGTATGAGATCTTGCAAATTACAGGGAAATATTAGTTGGCACGCGTAACGGTATTTTCAGGTGGAAATACTTCATTGGACGTAGTACTTTAGCGCTCGAGTAGAATTTTTTATTAGCTAATGTATTACCTTTGTCACCTAAAAATAGTAATTTTCACTCACTTGTAAATGATTGGAATTTTGACAATACTAAGCAATACACTAATATTTCTGTGCTCTATATTTTTTTTTATTTCTAAGTCTTAGCTCCCAAGAAAGAAGGCACTTACCACCCTCGACTCCGGAGCTGGCCTCACTTAGCTGTCTCCGGAACCAAGCAGAAACGACAAGCATCTAAGCTCTATGGTTTTCTTTACTTGTTTAATTACATTATCGCTCTTATTAAGCCATTATCAACATATTTATCTACTAAAAATAAACCAACGAGTTAAACTGATTTGCCTTTCCTTGACCTCATAACAAATTCATTTGTACCATTTTTCGAGTAAGCAATATCATGTATAAAGTTGAAATTAAAGAGTTGTCAAAAAAGAAAATAAATATTCTCTATTAAAGAAAAACAAAACAAAACAAACAAATTAAAACGGGGGAGTGAATACTAGATTTGCTTCTCTTTTTTTCTTCTTCTTTTATTTCATGTTTCCGGATGTAGGAGAATTTCAAAGTTTTCTTAATAATTTAATGACCTGAGTTCTCTTTAATCGAAGTGATCAAAATATTCTTGATGGTGCAACTTTTTAGTCCTTGGAAACATGATCTTGCTGTGACTCAACATGCAATATCAAAAGTTCGAATCACAATGACCATTCCTGTCCCATATTAGTTGTCAAAATTACTAAAAGTATTTTTATAAAATATTTGTCATTTTATATAGTCAAGACGAAATAAAATTAGTTTTGTCCTATTTTGCCTATTAAGTGTTTTAAAAATAACGAAATATTGAGTACATACTATAGAAATTATAAATATGAATAGTTTAAACAAGTGATAAAATTGACTGATATTATGATTGTTCAAATATCAATAAGATTGACTTAGCTTCATCTTAAATAGAGTGCATATTTATTGAAGAGAGATAAATGTAAATTAGTATTCTCTCTGTCCCATATTAGTTGACCATCTTACTAAAAATAGTTGTCCCATATTAGTTGACCACCTTACTAAATTAAGAGAGAATTAATTAATTTTTTTCTATTTTACCCTTGCAATTAATTCTTTTTGAAAGTGTGAACACTTGTTTGTAAAACAACCTTCTAATTTATGATTTCTTAAGATGCGTGTAAAAGAGAAAGTAACCAACTAATATGAGATGGAGGGAGTAAATTTTTTTGTTTATGATTAATTTTTTAAGAGGTGTGCAAAAGGAAAACATGACAAATAATATGAAATAAAGAGAGTAGTTTTTTATGTACCAACAATGTAAAAAGTATTTCTCAAGTCAAGTTATTTATGAACTAATTAAAGATAAATCTCAATAATAAAACTAATTGATAACCTAATAAAAAGAGTAATTCATTTTCTAGTAAAATATTTGCCTATTAAAATAAAGGCATTTAATATATGTAAGCCAAAAACAAGCAAGAGTTATGTTCCATAATGTTTACAAAATGAAATGCTTACTAGAGCATTTTGTTGAATACTTATACTTGCAATTATAAGAAGACAATTTATGCAGAAATCTAACTGAAGTTAGATATCCTAGCTAAAAAAGGCCTATGTTTGTCTGTCTTTTTAAAGCAAACAAATATAACATCTTCCTAGCATCTTCCTTAGACAAACTATAATAACCAAAATGCAATTAAAAGAAATCGTAGCTAATAACATTGCAAAGAACGGGGTGTTGGGATCTTCTGAACCTGTAAAATATTAGTAGCAGCATGACCCTGAATCAACTTGAAACGACAAGTCTCACCACTAGCTATATTATTATGTGTTCGAAATTCAGCCCATCCTCTTTTTATGAAAATTCTTCGCTGAATATGCTCTATTTGCACTTCCCATGCTTTTCCTTTTTCATTAACCAGCCTCATTTTCTTCATGTAAATTATACCTGTCCTTTTGGCAAATCTCATTGGGATAATCTAATAAACATATTCATCAAGCAAACATGATCATTAAGTTTTCAGGAAAATAATTAGTACCTAAAGGAATGAAAACTCTAGCTAACGAGAAAACACAATGTACAAAATTATTGAACCTTACCATATAAGTTGTGTGTGACTTTTTTACAACAATTTCATAATACGGATTGTCACCACTGAGGTTCACGAAACTGTATCGACTGCTCATCTTTGGACCATCTTTTCCACTTTCACTATCAGCTTCTTTGTCCTCCTTATCTGCAACAAACTTGATATAAATATAACAACTATGACATGATTCCTACAGAAATGTTCTGGAGTATTTATGACCATAAGTTTTAAAAGTCTTATGAATATATAAATGTTATGACATACCTATAATCACTAGTTTCAACAGTAATCTTCATTTCATTTTAAAATTATATGTGTCTATTCAAATTTTATTACATAAATTGAAACATGAGAGTTACTAGATTAAGGATCTTACTTATAAGTTATACTCGCATTGATATACAAGTCTCTAACTACACTAAAGATCAAGCTGTTAATTATTTTAACAAATATAGCCAGCTTACCGATACCAATGTTGGGTTGTTGCTCGTGCTCCTCGCAGCCTCAACTTATTTCTTGAAACATATATCCAAAAGCAATGTATTACTACTAAATACATTCTGTTAATAGCTAATAAATCAAATAAGATGCTTTCTTTGCACAAACTAATTCATGACTTGTTTCTCTCATCGTTAATTTTTGTTCTTCAAATCTTTTGTTGACTATCCTAGTATAGGGCATACTCTTCAGAGGTATGAGCTCTTCATCCTCATTGTATCTCAAGGAGGTTTGGGCAAAAATTCACCTCTTGTACGTAACTTTTTTGGATGTAAAATCTACAGGTTGGGATCTATACCTAACCCCCCCCCCCTCCCCCACCATTAGGTGGTCTACTAAAAAAAAAGATAAGATGCTTTCTTACCTCGAGGCTCTTCTTCCTCGATTACATTAGCATTAGTTTGAAGATTAACTGGAATATCATTCTCTTCTTTCCCTTTTTGTCTCTTTCTTTTTCTCTCCTCTACTAAGGGGCCATCACTTAGATTTTCAGCAGAATGTTCATCCACATCAGAGATATCTGTAGAATCATCTGACTCAATATCTGCTGTTGGATATTCAATCTCTGCTGCACTCAGATCAAATATAGTAACATTAAAATTAGAACGAGCATTGTATTCGAACATCAAAAAGTGCCCGAGGCTTATTGAGTAATAGTCGATGAAATTCTTCCATCCTTTGGCCAGCAAAATTTGGCCTTTAGAATGTTCCATTTCAACGTCCCATACTTCTCCATTGGGAACTTCAAGATACATAGGATTTAACATGTTCTTGCAATATCTTCTGGCAAATTCTTCTGGAATTCTCTGTGTGCAAAAGAAATTTGAATTCAGTTTCTCACCTCATTTGCTAGCTTCTTCTATTGAAGAAGGTCAAAGATTCAATTTTTACATGGTATCAAAGTAAGACACACACACACACATGGACGGAGCTACACCATTCAAGGGTGTGCAAGTGAGCACTCTTCGTCAAAAAATTACACTATCTATGTAGATCAAAATTTATTAAATGGCAACATATACTTAGTGTTGCACACCCTTGACAGGAAAGCAGCCGTTGACGCAGCTGATAAAGTGTTCAAAAGTGTCGGTGAAGTCGGATGGAGTTTGGGGCTAAAATTGTCCCTTAATTATTAGAGTAGGTTCATTTTGGTCCTTCAAATATAACTCTGAGCAAATTTAGTCCCTTAACTTTACTAAAGTGGAGCACTTTTGATCTCCCTAACAAAATCCGTTTAAAAATAATAGTGTTAAACCCATGTGGCACCCACGTGACTTGTAAAATACAAACTCATAGAGGTTAAGTGTTAGCTATTATGAGTATATATTTAATTTTGCACGCTCTTAAACACAATTAAGAAGAAATTCGCACACCCTTTACCAAATTACTAGCTACGCCACTGACTTTAAGACCATTTTGTTACTGCAATTAAGAAAATGATTATTTTTTTCCGAGTGGGCAGATTATTGTGTTCTAAAGTATTGTTTTCAAATATAAATAACTACTACTATATTAATCCTAAAAAATTAAGAAGACAAGAAAGAAAAAAAATGTATATCAATTAAGAAAGAGATAACACTGTCAAATTTACACCATTAGAAAATTATCTTTTTCGTTAATTTTTAACATTATTATGTTAGGAAGACCAAAAGTGCTTCACTTTAGTAAAGTTAAGGGACTAAATATGCTCAGGATTATATTTGAGGGACCAAAATGAACCTACTCTAATAGATGAGGGATAATTTTAGTCCAAGACTCAAGTCGGATGTTCGACTCCAGATGTTGTTAGTCACACAATCTTTTTAGAGATATTTTGTGGTCCACTCAGCTTAGTTAATCTCACCTAAACTTTTTAATTACCTGTTTTCCACGGCCCACTCTTCTTCTTTTTAGGAGTCATTAGATACTACTCCAACCGTTCATTTTTGCCACATTTCATTTTATAGAGTCAATTTTACCTATTTTTTGGAGCTAAAGTGAATTAGACTAATTTAGTATTTTAAATTTAAATATATTCAAAAATTATATGAAAAATTACTATAATTTGCAATTATTCTCATATGAATATGATAAAAAAAAAATCTTAAAATATTTGTCTAAATTTATATAGTTTGACTCTCAAAAAGCAAAATACAACAAGCCAAAAAAAAATGGAGGGACAAAATCAATAGATTGAAAACATCTTTAAATTTAAGTAATTTGATAAGTAAATGTTATTTTACCTTGAATGTATGATATGTGTTCAGTAAAATCGCGACCCATTTATTAAAAGATACTATTTCAGTTAATATAATTTATCGTGTATTTTTATAACTAAAAGCAACCCAAACTGGAGAATTTCTTTTAGATGGTTTGTATTTAGTGAAAAAAAATTATTGACAATGTTCATGATAAAATTATTAGGTTGAGCATGATGAAAATAAACTCATTCACTGAAAATTTTTGTTAGTTATTTTTTAAAATTTTGTTCGCTTTCTTAGTCTCTTGAACTTTGGCATCATATTTATCTACTTTTATGATGAAACAAGACAGAAACAAACAAAGAGGTAAGTCCCAACTGAGGTACTAAGAAGGGGTTTAAAGGCAATCTCATACATATAGTCACGATTATACATATACAGTCTTTAACTAGGCTAAAAGAGTGCTTCAGAAATGGAAATATTAGGACTTAATCCCAATCAACATGTATGATTTATCAGCATCATTTGTTCATGTTGCAGAAATATTGTGGATTAACTAGTACACAATCACACACAAGAAAATAGAGAAGAAAAATAACACAAGGATTTAATGAGGTTCGGCTAGGCCTAATTCTCCAAGCAAAAGCAGAAAGAGTTTTTCATTATGAAATAAGAGAAGTTTATAATGCTCTTAGAATACCTAACTACAACCCTATATATAGATCCCAAGTAGTCCTAAACCTATAAGGAAAAGGTTCTCCCAATCCTACAAGGACTATATTTTCCCTTTTCAAATCCATTAGGATAATGAGTTTCCTAAACCAATAGGGATTATGGGTTTACTAAAAAATTCAAGACATAATTAACAAATCTTCCCCTTGACTTGAATTCTTTTCATCAATAGCAACAACGTCTCTCCGCCTTGCCCTCAGCCCTAGAAAGGGCTCACCGAGTATTACACACACCAATCAATTCTAGGCAATGCCTAAACTTATTGGTCGGGACTGCCTTGGTCATCATATCTGCCGGATTATCATGTGTAGACATCTTTTTCACATCAACAACCCCTTTGAAGCCGACTACCTTTTGTCCCTTTGGCAATGAACCAAACTTTCATGTTTGATTTTTGCGAAGTGACTCAATCTCTTCACCCATAGCACCAACTCATCGATCCGCTTTTGAACTAGAAGTAGCTTCTTTATAGCTATTAGGCTCAAGTAAGTCAATGGTCTTTGCAACTGACAAAGCAAATTCCACAAAATCTGCATATTTAGAAAGATTTTCATCAACTATGTTTGCAAACCTTTTTGGTCGGTTGATCACTCTCTTCTCTCTACCTATTGCAATGTTATACGATTGTTATTGTATAGGTGTATCAATATTATCATATTGATTAAGGTTTTGTACCTCCTCTACTTCTGAACTACTGGGCTGAGCTAGTGGAGATTCAATTCCTAGCTCTATGCGATCACTGACACCATGATCTGTTTTTGCTAGTCTTCTCCTTCTGACAGTCCAGTGAGACAGATTCATTGAATGTCACATTCCTACTAAAAATTAACCCTGGAGTCTTTTGATCTGTGAACCACAATCTGTAACCTTTCACTCTAGTTACATACCCTAAAAATATGCATTTTTTTGCCCCCAACTCAAGTTTTCCATCCCTCACGTGAGCATAAGCAGGACAACCAATATCCTCAAATTTGAATAATCAACAGGCGGACTGGACCAAACCTCAAAAGGAGTTTTGAACTCAATAGTCGTGGATGGAGGTCTATTGACCAAATAACAAGCTGTATTAATTGCTTCAGCCCAAAAATCCTTGCTAACATATGAGTGTGAAAGCACACTTCATGCCCTATCACAAAGTGTTTTGTTCATACGTTCTGCAACATCATTTTGTTTTGGTGTTCTAACACAAGTGTGGTGTCTCACGATGCCATCTTTGCTGCAGAACTCATTAAACTCTAAGTTGCAAAATTCTAACTCATTATCAGTTCGAAGATGCTTAACTTTTCTTTCAGTCTGCCTCTCAATCATCGTCTTCCATTTAACAAATATCGAAAATGCCTCATCTTTTATTTTTAGAAAATACACCCATACCATTCTTGAGTAATCATCAATCAAAGTCATAAAGTATCTGGCACCACTTTTGGAGGGAACTCTGTCTGGATCCCACAAGTCTGAATGTATATAATCTAACTTGTCTTTGGTCTTGTGCTCCACTTTCTTGCTGAACTTTACCCTTGTTTGCTTATCAAACACACAATGCTCACAAATATTTAAAGCTTAATTTTTGTATCCATCCAATAAATTTTATTTGCTCAACAAAGACAATCTCTTGTCACTCATATGACCAAGCCATAAGTACCACAACTGAGACTGATTCGAATCACTCCTTCCAGAAGCTACAATTGCTTCCCCTTCAACTACACTAGCTTGAAGATAATATAGTCTAGAGTGCAGTTTACCCTTCATGAGTATCATGTAGCCTTTATACACTTTAAGTGTTCCATTCTCTGAATGAAACTTATACCCTTGATCATCCAAAGTTGAAAGAGTAATCAAATTCTTCTTCATTCGAGGAACATGTCAACATTCAATATTTCTGATAACACCACCGAACATTCTCAATTTGATATTATCAATCCCCTCTACCTCTAATGGATTATCATCACCTAGGTAGACAGTCCCACTCATCTGCTTGTAAGTTACAAACCAGTTTTTATGTGGACACATGTGAAAAGTTGCACCAGAATCAAGAATTCAGAAATTATGCCTATGATCAAAACTCGCGGCATAAACTTCCCCTACATAGTCATTATTATCAAAATTATTGTTAGTGTCAATAATATTTGCTGAGTAATTAACTTTCTGCTTTTTGCTTTTCTCTTTTAGCTTAGAACAATCTCTTATCTATCCTTGCTTTCCGCACTTATAGCAGTTCTGCTTCTTTGTTCTAGACTTTGATCTGGCGTTGGACTTTTTTCAATTAAAGTCCTTTTATTGTGTTCTTTCCCCACTCACAAGACCTTTTCCCTCAGTTTTTCTATTTGGAAAGCTCTTCTTCAACTCTTTAGATTTTAATGCATTATTAACATCATTCAGTGAGATACTGTCTTTCCCATATAGCAACGTATTAGCAAAAGTATCGTACGATGGAGGTAGAGAACATAACATGATCAAGGCCTGATCCTCACTCTCAATTTTAATATCTACATTCTTCAAGTCCATTATAATTGAATTAAACTCATCAAGGTAAGTTTTAACCAGTGTACCTTCATTTATCTGAAGATTGTACAACCTCTTTTTTAAATAGAGGCAGTTTGTCAGCGATTTTTTAGAATACATATTTTCTAGCTTCTTCCATGTCATTGTTGTAGATTCTTCTTTAGCAATTTTTTGAAGAACGTTATCTGTAACGCTCATGAAGATCGCACTCAAAGCCCTCTCCTTTAGATCTGCATTCTCTGACTCTTTCATCTCCTTAGGAAAAGCCTCCCCGATTACCTTCCATAACCCTTGTAACACTAGGGATGATATCATTCTAATCTTCCATAGACTGAAACTAGATCCCCATCGAACTTCTCTACTTTCATACTTTGTTGAAGATGATGGAAATATCTCAACCCTTGACTATGTGTAGAAACTCTAACCTTGCTCTAATACCAATTGTTGCAAAAATATCGTGAGCTAACTCGCACACAATCACACACAAAAAAATAGAAAAGAAAAAAAACACAAGGATTTAACGAGGTTTGGCTAGGCCTAATCCTCCAAGCAAAAGCAGAGAGAGTTTTTCACTATGAAAGAAGATAAGTTTACAATGCTTTTAGAATACCCAACTACAACCCTATATATAGATCCGACGTAGTCCCAAACCTATAAGGAAAAGGTTCTCTCAATCCTACAAGGACTATATTTTCCTTTCCCAAATCCATTAGGACAATGTGTTTCCTAAACAATTAGGGATTATGAGTTTCTTAAAATATACAAGAGAAAAATTCAAGACATAATTATCAGTTCACATTGTGTCTGTCATCAATCTCGTGAATGCATAGTAAACTGAAAACAAGAATGTTTCTTTCCTTTTCAGCAACTCAAAATAAGACAAAATAATTGAGGGGAGTAATTTCTTTCAAAACTTGCACACAAATACGATGCCAAAACACAACCTACGTTATTGCGAGGAACCAAGTGCATATATAAAGAGATGGGCGCCAGGGATGGAGCTAGATTAGGATCATGGGGTTCATCCAAACTCTCTTCGGTGGATAATTATACTTTTTATATATGATTAAAATTATTTTTATGTATATATTGTAGATGTGGAACCCTCTTTAGTTAGTTCGTGTTGTTCACTTCTTTAGATTTTGAACCCTCTTGGTGAAAACTTTGGCTTCGCCACTGTGCATGCGCAACACACACACACACACACATATATATATATATATATATAATTGTGAGTACCTCGACTAATTCTGCAGGTACCTGCTACCTCTATCAACACATCCTTATATTTGATTTTTATCAAATGTTGAATCCATATTATATGTTCACGCTTCAAGCCTCCAAATGTCTATCCTTGGGCATGAAAGAAATGTTTTTGATTGAGGGGATGCAATTTTGTCTTCTTACATGATTTTGACGAAATTCTCATTGAATTAGATCCATGTGTAATTAATTAAAAGTATATAGTAATTGTTGGATCTAAATCAACAGTTAACAAGGAAGGGAAGTACAATTGTACTAAAATAGAATTCACAATCTGTCAGTGAATCCAAGATTGAAAAGAGAAATTAAAGAAGGAAGATGAAGAAAGTACTTACGAGACGACATAATTCATGTGAGGAAGAAATGATTTGGCAGAACCTGGGAGGAGTGTTAGAAGAAGAGTTCCAAATGGAAGAGCCGCGGAACTTGTTTACCATGACTGTCGTTGCACAAAGAATGAGCAGCTGTTGAGGAAAGATTTTTATAGAACAAATCAATTATGTGACGCGTGACTTATGAGGCAAAAGAGGTAGACATAAAAAACTTCCCGAAAATATTGAATGAAGAAATAAATATCAATTTCATTTAAGAGAAACACGTTACTAGTGTTTGACCAAAAGTTTTAAATCAAATTTTGAAAATCTGTTTTCAAAAAAATTTCAAGTTTCAGTCCTGTTTTTTTGGAGAATTTCCACTTTCACTCACAAAATTCTAATGTTTTTCAAGTAAAATGCATGTACAAATACAACTTCAAGTTCCAAAAATCACAACTTTAAAAACTGAAAATTTTAAATTTCAAGTTTTAACTTTAAAATTTATGGATAAACAGGAATATATATATATACTAGTTTTTGAACACGTGCGTTGCACGTGATCCCCTGTGATTTTTATAAAATTTATATAAAAAATAACAAATTTTAAACTACACGTACATATTATTTAAAATATATTTTTGTTGTATAAAAATTAAAGTGCATAAAATAAGCTACAACTCATTTTAGTGAGAATATATATATTTAAGTGACTAATTAATCTCATATTTAAAATGAGTGAATATCCTCACTAAAATTGAAAAGATGAGCAATATATATAGATTTCATCATTTGACAAGATATTTAAATTTTAAAAGTAACCATATGGTATCAAATTAGCCATAAGATAATATGGTATCAAATTAGCCATAAGATATTCTAACGAGAAGGCTTTTTGGAAGTACACAAACTATATACAATTAAATAAGAATCTATATACAATTAAATCATGCTAGTACGTAAGATGCCTACCTAATTTGCATTGATGCACGTCGAAGTCCAATCTAGAAGAGAGATCTATTCAACCGTCTACAAACGCATTACATCAATTAGTTTTCCTCCAAAAACGATAGCATAGTCACAAACTTAGTGGGGACATGTGTTTGTTGCTCTCTAAATCAAAATGGTAAAAAAAATATCTTAAAAGAACATGCATGAGTGGCGACATGTGTTTGTTGCTCTCTAAATCAACATATAACCCAAAAGTAACAACAAAACTCAATATATATACTTTTACAAAGTAGTCTAGGAGAAGGTTTTCAACCAATGTCAAAGAGTCCATTCTCAATCTTTCACCGAAAAGGAGAATTCGTGAATTTCTCACGCACTTCCCAGATCTGACACATATCTATTTGTGTTGTTGATATTTGCTGAAAGCACACAAAGTTAAATTATAATTTAAAAAGCTTATAATAATGCAATTTTACCAACTATGCTCAAAAGGATAATTAACATTAATTCAATCTGCATCAACAAAAGAACAAATTCAAATAATGCGGATAGAATTCTGGTCAGTAAAATAGAAAACTCACATTTGTTGGTAAGGTCCTGTTGTTATTACGGATTTTTAGGACATTCGTCTTATACCATGCCTGTTTTTTCTAAATAATGATATCTTTAGGGTAGAAAGCCTTGTCATAATATAAAGAAAAGAAAAATAAGTGAAATATAAAGTTGAGAAAAGCAAAAAGGCATATGCAATATCTGTTAGGGTTTGCCTTGAATTTTCTACTTTGTTTGAATTATATCATAATTGCGTTTTTGTAACGACCGAGTTCGTCGTTACGGGTAAGCCATTCGTGCCAAGTTTCGGGTTAGAAAAATTCCGGGTTTGGGAGTTGAAAATTCTGGGCTAGGCTAGTCTCGGCCGATTTTGGAGCGAGGTATGGTCTAGGACAATCCGGGTAAGGATTGGGTTAAATGTCTTGTTTTGAGATAGTTTTCCTTGTAGCTAAGACATAGAGGAGTCCGGGAAACTTTTCAGAATCGAATTCGGGTAAGTAGA
This sequence comes from Jaltomata sinuosa, assembly GCA_003996215.1. Taxonomy (NCBI): domain Eukaryota; kingdom Viridiplantae; phylum Streptophyta; class Magnoliopsida; order Solanales; family Solanaceae; genus Jaltomata; species Jaltomata sinuosa. The sequence continues at coordinate 230,713 of QJPP01001295.1, forward strand.
ACTCTCGGAATCGAGGTTGACGTGAAGGGGTTGTTCCGGAACGTTGAAAAAATAAGTGTGTTGTAAAATGGCCAAAACTGGGAGATTTTCTGACATTCTGTCCGTGACGAGCGCAACCGTCCGCGGTAGCGGCCTCCGCTATAGCGGTGGAAAATACCGCTATAGCGGTGGTCAAGGCGGTCAACACCGTTTAAGACGCTATAGCGGGAGTTGTCCGCTATAGCGGAGCAGGGACCGCTATAGCGGAGCGATGGGATTAGAAACCCAAGAAAACGAGATTTTAATTTCATTCTCTCCCATTCAGTCCCAAAAACAGACGAGGGTTACTCCAAGAACCCTCCTAGGCTGCTCCAAGGCTTGGGAGCCATGAGGAGGAGGAATTCCGATAAAAGGGATGCAAAACCACGGATTCAGGCCTGCAAAATCGTCAGGGAACGCCTTCACGAAGCCAGAAAGGACATGGAACAGCTGCTCGGCATCCAGGTAGGCTAGATTTCTTTCCAAGAGTAGATTGACTGTTTTTATTTCCTATTATTGTGTAGAATGAAAGGGAGAATCCATGGTTAGGCCTTCGGGCACGGAGTCTGGAGAAAGTTGTTGAATTGTTGGATTTCTTTGAAAATAGTAGAGTGGAATAGAGTATGGTGATATTCTAGGCATTGCTTAAATTATGTGTTTTTGCTAATAAAATGCGGGAACTAGAATATCGAAATGTTCGGGGAATCGAAAAAGGGTTAGTAATTAACAAATGTGTAAGAAACGGAAGTTCCGGACTAATTGGTATAATTAGGATAATTGTTTGGTTGTGTTCTAAGGCTGGGAAGAGTTTTTCCCAGGTTGTATTTGGTCCTAGGAAGAGGGTCAGGAATAAATGTAATTAACTGCATGTTTAAAAAGGCGAACCGGGGTTAGTCTTTGGATGGGATTTGACGGTTCATAGTGTACCCGGAATGGGGTAGGTGATGACTCACGATTCCTGTGAATGTTGTATATTTTGTGCTCCTATATAAATGTTTGTGTGAATTGCATTGCTTAGATGAAATTGTGTAGAATGTCTAAGGGTCCTATCTTACAGTCTGTGAGTTGAACGATTAGTTACTTGATGGTTTACAAGTTGTGTGTTCATTATTTGACTGTGAATTGTTGACATTCGATTGACTCGGGTACCACGCCTGGTACAGGTATACTAACTGTTGGCACGGGTACCACGCCTGGTACAGGTATAACAAATGTTTGGCTCGGGTACCACGCTTGGTACGAAATATACTAATGGTTGGTTCGGGTACCACGCCTGGTACGGGATATACTAACGGTTGGCTCGGGTACCACGCCTGGTACGAGTTATTTTACTGCATCATTGTATTGATATTGTTGTATTGCATTAACTGTTATTGGTTTCGTGAGTGGACCAGACTATTTTATTAAAATATGATAATTGCTTATGGTCTGTGAGAGGTCAAAATTTTTGTTATATTTGGTTAAGTTCGTCTTGGTGTAGACCGGATTGGTATGTTGATTATATTTGATCTTGGTGTAGGCCGGGCGGTTATATTATGTTATCATTTTGGTCTTGATATAGGCCGGGTTATTATATTGTTAGTTTGGTCTTGGTGTAGGCCGGGTGGTTATATTATGTTATGGGTTTGGTCTTGGTGTAGGCCGGGTGGTTATATTATGTTATCGGTTGATCTTGGTGTAGGCCAGGTTATTATGTTAATTATTAGTTGATCTTGGTATAGGCCGGGTTGTTATATTATATTGTGGGTTTGGTCTTGGTGTAGGCCAAGTGGTTATATTATGTTATGGGTTTGGTCTTGGTGTAGGCCGGGTGGTTATATTATATTATGGGTTTGGTCTTGGTGTAGGCTGGGTGGTTATATTGTGTTATCGGTTGGTCTTGGTGTAGGCCATGTTATTATGTTAATTATTAGTTGGTCTTGGTGTAGACCGGGTAGCCTGTTGAACACTTAGGTGTGGTTAGAGGATCCTTGGAGGGTCCGGGTTTCGGGATTAGAAAGGGATTTAGATATAACTCTGTTGTTGTCATTGAATGTGTCAATGGTTGCTAGGTGATTTTCATGTGATCGGTCAATTGGGAGTAAGACTGAAAGTCTGGGGTTGTAGTTGATGGTTGTTATAACTAGGATGGAAAGTTGTCCTAGAGGTCCGGGAAGGGCCGGACACTGGTAAGTAATACTACGGGTATAAGTGATTTAGTTGGGCAGTTAGCCGGGTTAAGTCTGAATATCTAGTCAAGGCGGTTGACTTGGATAAAAGAAGGGTAGTCCAGGTATGGACATTGTTATTGGTAAGGATCAAGTGAGACTTGGGAAGTTTAGGTGTCAAGGTGACTTGGGAAGTCTAGGTGACAAGGTGACTTGGTAAGTCTAAAGGTTAGGATAGTCATTTCCGAAAGAGGGGATTGATAAAAGTGATGTTGAAAGGGGTGAAGCATTTACCTTGTACATTTTATCTTAATTTTTATATGATGGTAGGAGTGAATTCGGGTCAACCGATGATGCCTACCAGTACGTGTATTTGTACTGATTCTACTCTTGCTATACCTTTTTGGGTATAGTCAGGTTGCAGGATTGGTGATGTTTCACAGGTTCAGGATTGCGGTTATCTTCTAGCAACTCCTACTTTCCTTCTATGGTGGGAGTTGTGTCATCTTATGTCATATACTCATCTTGTAGAAGCTCTTGTACCGGCTTAGACTAGGTTCTGGGGAGGTTGTTTCATATTGTAAATGTTTTCCGCAAATTCTTTAAGTCGTTTATTTTTCTAAACTATTTGTAAAAAGGATATCTCATGTATTTAAGGGACTTATTTAATGATTTATTTTCTTTTTCGCATTGCCTGTTGGTTCGAGTGGTAAGAGTTCTCCTATCTAGGTGGATTAGAGTAGGTGCCCACACGGCCCGGTAGTTGAATCGTGACAGTTTTACCTTGAAAAAGTTTCCTTCTAGGGAAAGATCTCTTTCATAATTAGTTAATTATTTCTTGGAGAAGAAGTTTTAGACTGTTATAAATAGAAGATCTTTACTTTTCATAACAACACAATAGCATCCACAATGTATGTCTTTAGAATTTGAAAATTTTGTTTAGGGAGAGATTTCTCTCTATAATTTTAATATTTTCTGTTATATTAGTTTTCATAATATGTAGGCTGCTTGATCGAATATTATCAATAATATATTTTTTTAGTATAGTTTTATGTGTCGTCTGATTTATCGCGTTGATGATTTGCACTTAATAGCTTTCACTTGACGCCTTGTCGATTTCGATCCCAACAATATCCGGGATATATAAAAGATGACTGTTTTAGAAGATCAATAATAAATGTATTAGTTAATTTACAATCAACATAAATGATGAGACTAAATATTGTTGTCTTTTCATTTGCTCCCAAATTAAGATCATCCGGTTTGAGGATTAATATTGTTGTCTTTTCATTTGTACCCAAATTAATGTTAGGGTTTGTCCTGAATTTCCTACTTTATTTGAATTCTACCATAATTGTGTTTTATTTCAAAAAAGATTTTCTTAACTGAAAAGATTTTCTTGTAGGAAAAGATCTCTTTCATAATTGGTTAATGCTTTTTTGGAGGAGAAGTTTAGACTTCTATAAATAGAAGATCTTTACTTTTCATACATAACACAATAGCAACCACAATGTAGTCATCAAAGTGTCTTGTTTAGGGAGAGATTTTTTCTCAGTAGTTTTTTATGTTTTTTAATATTAGTTTTTTATATGTAGGCCAATTGGCCAAATCATATCGAATAATATGCATTTTATTATAGTTTTCTTTGTCATCTAATTTATCTCCTTGATGGTTTGCAATTATTAGCTTCCGCATGACGCCCTGATGATTTTGATCCCAACAAGTGGTATCAGAGCCGGACGATCCAATGAGTTCAATGGTCCAACGATTTGATGGGTTCAATGAACCAATGGTTCAACAGTTGAGCAAGGTCGAAGACATGGTTCAAGGCGAGTTTAGTTATAGCTGCAAGCAATTTGATGATAATGAAGATTTTGTCCAAATAGTACATGTGGAGAAGGAGTTTCAAGTTTCAACATACCTGCTATTGCATCTTTAAAAATAAAAATAAGATATTTTTTAAACCATTTTTAACCCATATATTTTTAACTTTATTTTTAACCATGAGAAGCAGCAGTGATGAAGATGATGTGAAGAAGAAGATGAAGATTAAATTTGCCAGAAAATTCAGGTCAATGGGAGATTTGTTAAGGTTTACCCTGAATTTTCTACCTTATTTAAATTCTACCACAATTGTTTTATTTCAAAAATAAATTCTTAACTAAAAAGATTTTCTTGGTGAAAAAGATTTCCTTGTAGAAAAAAGATCTCTTCCATAATTGGTTAATGCTTTTTTGGAGGAGAAGTTTTAGACTTCTATAAATAGAAGATCTCTACTTTCATACATAACACAATAGCATACACAATGTAGTCATCAAAGAGTTTGTTTAAGGGGGGATTTTCTCTCAATAGTTTTTTATGCTTTTTAATATTAGTTTTTCATATGTAGGCCAATTGGCCAAATCATATCGAATAATATGCTTTTTATTATAATTTTCTTTGTCATCTAATTTATCGCCTTGATTGTTTGCAATTATTAGCTTCCGCATGACGCCCTGATGATTTCGATCTCAACAATTAAGATTAGTCGGTTATCGGTTCAATGTATGTATACATTTGTTTATCATTTAATAAAATGTAAATTTTATTGAAGAGGGCTATCATTAATGTGTATCTGTATTTATAAATATTATAACATTAGTGTTTTTCACTATTTACTATTGAGATAAGGCATGGCTATCATTAATGTGTATCTGTATTTATAAATATTATAACATTAGTGTTTTTCACTATTTACTATTGAGATAAGGCATAAGTACCTTTTCAAATTATACCCGAAGTTGCTACAACACATCTGAACTTTACAGGGGTCCTATTACCCCCTTAAACTCATTTTTTCTGTATTTTTGTGCTCTTTTTGTGCTGACATGGCAAGTCAGCACAAAAGGAGCACAAATGCTACTTGGCAGTCACGTTAGCAAAAAGGAGCACAAAATACAGAAAAAATGAGTTTAGGGGGTAATAGGACCCCCGTAAAATTTAGGTGTGTCATAGCAACTTCACATATAGTTTAGGGGTACTTATGCATTATCTCTTTATTATTTAACTAATTAGATATTTTGTAATATTTTTATTTAGTGTAAAGGTAAAATGATAATCTGACTTTTTCGCTTTGGAGCTTCCCACTTTTAATAATAACTAGTCTTAATGTATGTGCGTTGCACATGTTAATAAATTACAAAAATTATATAAAATAAATAAATTATGTGAAAATAACAATTAACATTAATATAATTTTTTCTTTAAAAATATTTCAGATATTTAAAAATTATGTTATTTATATAAACATGCATACTACTACAAAAAGTAGGGTAAAAAATATGATATATATATATATATATATGCCAAAAATTAAGAAAAGGCCGTCGACTTTTTTTTTTGGAACTTTAGGGATTTTGCGGGAACTTTTAAAAGTATAAATATTATTAATATTTTAATATATATTAGTGTTTATGTGTAATTATAATTTATTTGAGAAAAATGGTGAAAAGACAACTTTGTCTAAAGCAAACCCTTTTAATGAAGGGTAAAAAGTTCAAATCACATTATAAGGTGCTTCACACTTTTAATATAGTATAGATAGATAGTTTATCGATACGTGCGTTGCACGTATGTATCCAATCATATATTAATTAATTTTGTAAAATAATCTCAATATTATTAAAATAATTTTTTCAAGTAAATAAATTATATGAAAGAAGAAAGTACATGTTTTAGTGAATGTTCAATTTTAAACTAAATTAACATGTACTTCAAGAATGTATATACTTCTTTTTTTTAAAAAAAAAAAGATCTACGTTATAGCCTTGTAGGTGTCATATATGAATTATGATACTTAATTGAGATATTTAAATAAGGTAGGAATTTATATAAAATAGAACCTTAATTGATTTGAAATTCCTAACTTTTAGGATTAAGATTATTTGATATTGAATAAAATTATAATTCCAGGAAAATAAGAAGACCAAAAATAGATTAAAATTGAAAGGTATTCTAAATAGGGAAAAGTACATAGTTGTCCATAGGAACAAACTATTTATAGCTAAATATTCTCTTACAGAAAATATCTCCTAACTAATTACAGAAAATGCCCTCTCTGTGATACCTTGTCGGTGTATTGATACCCTATCGGTATCATATAGGACTAAACTCTTTTTTTGAAGAAATAAAAAAGAAATAATTAAGAAAAAAATATTAATTATTTCGTTCATTTTTTTATTTTATCTACTCCTTTTTTTTCTCTTTTTTTTTTTTCTCATATATTTCTTTATTCTTTTTTTTCCTCCTTTTTCATTCATTTTTTTCCTCAAATCATATTATTCTTTATTTTTTTACCATTATCTAATTTCATACTCAATTTTGATTCCTTATTTTAAATTTTTATGTTTTTTTTTATTTTATTTTTTCTTATTTCATTTAATTCTTTTTCCTTTTGTTTTTTCTCCATAATCTAATTTCATTCACTTTTTCTACTCTTTTTTCATTAAGGTATGCTTCAGTCCTTGATACTCTCCAATCTTTCATGATACCATCAAAATATATATATATACTGACATGGTATCTTGGATGGCTGCTTCAGTCCTTCAATGAGACACTCATCAGTCCCCCGTGATACCATCACAATATATCTATATACTAACATGGTATCATCCTTCGATAAGTCACTCCTCAATCCTCCATGATACCATCATAGTATATCTATATGCTGATATGGTATGATGGAGGACAACTTCAGTCCGTCAATGAGACATTCCATAATATACCATGATATCATCACAGTATATTTATATACTTTTATGGTATCATGAAGTACTACTTCAGCCTTTCAATGAGACAATCCTCAGTCCTCCATGATACCACCACAATATATCTGTATATTGTCATGGTATCATGGAGGACTACTTCAGACCTTCAATAAAACACTCCTTAGTATACAACCACAATATATCTATATACTATCATGGTATCATTGAGGTATACTTCAGTCCTAAATGATACAATCACAGTATATCTATATACTGTCATGATATCACTGATGTCTGTTTCAGTCCTTTAGTGAGACCTCCATGATACCATCACAATATATCCATATACTGACATGGTATCATTGAGGATTGTTCCAGTCCTTCATGATATCATCACAGTATATAGACATACTTTGGTGGTATCATAGAGGACTGTTCTAGTCTTTCATGAGACACTCCTCAGTCATTCTTAATTATTTATAATTTATTTATTAATTTTTTTATATTTTTATTAGTCTAAAAATAGTTAGATAATATCTTTATATTTTAATTTATTTTTAAAAAGAAATTGATAAAAGAGAGAAGACAATCTAATAAAAAGTAAAAGATAAAACAAAACAAAACAAAAAAGGAGCCAACAATATAAAATTAAAAATAAATAAGCTAATGGAATTTAATATTTATTTTATTTATTTCTTATTATAGTCTAGTTAATTAATTATAAAAATATTTTTTTATTAATTTAAATTTTAATAAATAAGTTAGTAATTTTAATATTTTTTTTATTTATTATTTTAATTTTCTTATATTTTTATTAATTTTAAAATGATTAACTAATATTTTATTTTTATCCTTCAAATAAAAAAGAGAAAGATAAAATAAGTAAGAAGGAAATGGACAAAAAAAGAAGAAGACAAATTAAATTGAAAAGAACATCCAATGCAACAACAAAATAAAAGAGATAAAAAAATAAAAGTATTCAAATGAAGGAAAGAAATTAAGCGCTAAAAAGATAAAAAGTGGAGCATTAATTCGCTCCAAAGTGATGGAAAGTGCTAATGGGGCACTCGGGTAAAAAATTTCAGCATTGTGTGTAATTAATAAGGAAGGGGGTAGATTAGTGTAATTAGTTTGCTTTTAAGGGTATTTTATGTGCTTTGCCCTTCTAAATATGGTATATAATTTGAAATAGGAAATTTTTTATATAAGAATCTTAATCAATTTTAAACTCCTAAATATTTCAACTATTATAAATACAATGGTATAATAATTAGAAGAAAAAAGTGAAAAGACAATTTTATCTATTGTGAAGACTTTTTATGAAAGTAAAAAAGTTCAAATAGGTCCTTCACATTTTTAATATAGTATATAAATAGAGAAAATACATAAAGTCTCCCTTAAAGTTGGACGTGATTTAGAAGTAGACACCTAAAGTTTGCGAGGATCCTAATACCCCTTAAACAATTTAAAATAATACAAACACCACATTTTTAGTTCAACCTCAGTTATAAAAAAAAAGAAAACAATCACGCACCAATCATTGTTTGCCACGTGTCAAATTTATTTAATTTACATTTTGTTTATATTTTTGTACTTTATTTCCTTTTCTTTTTTAATTTTTTTCTCTCTTCTCTCTCTCCTCTTTTATTCTTCTTCCCCAAACTTCACCCCTTTCCAATTTCCCAGTTCAACCCATTTCTTCCATCGCTCAACCTCCTTCTCCTCCGGTGTTGTTCAACCTCCGATAAAACTAACACTATTTCACTTAGTTTCATCTTTTAGTAAACTTTTTTTTTTCTATTATCGTAGTTAAAATCAAATTATCATCAAATTTAAATTTAAAAATCAAAATCACTATACTAATGATAGGATCAAAACTCCATTAAAATTGAGCTTTATAATTCTTCTTAACCAAAAAAATAAATAATAACTCCAAAAAAGATAGAGAAAAAATAAACTTATTAGGGAATAGAATTAAGGAGGAAAGAGTTTTAAAAAATAGAAGAGAAAGAAAATTTACAGGAAAAAAAAGAGTAATAGATAACAGGGTAAAAGAAGAAAAAGAATGGTAAGGAGTACGATTGAAGAAGATAAAAGGTGAGGTAGGGGTTGTGGGTGGGGAGGTGGGGGGTTAATTGAAAAAGTAAATTAAAATAAATAAAGTTAGAAAAGAGAAATTAATAAAAATAAAATTTTAATCTTTTTTTCGATTTCTCACTCTCCTTAAGAGAGTGCATACACTCTCTATGACAGGTGGCCAAAAACGAATACAATAATATCAGTTTAAAATTGTTGAGTGGGGCAATAAGACCCCCGTAAAGTTTAGGTGTCTACTTTCAAATCACGTCCAATTTTAGGGGGGATTTTATGTATTTTCTCTCTATATAAATATAGATATGATGATATATACTACATGAAGATGTCCTGCAAAACTCATTAAAAACATGGGCTTTTTTGTTCTTTCACCCAAATTTCCCAGTTTTTTCCCTCGAAGGTTTCATACAATAAATTCACCGTACAATACCTGGCAGAAAAAGGGACACGCAGCTATTCTTCTTTGTAAAATTTCAATTTTGTTTTGTAAATTTTCTCCTCTTCCAACACTGATTAATGCATTATGGAGGTAAGAATAATTTTTTAATACCTTTTATTTGTTGATTAAATTATAGAGTTAAATGCACTTTTTTCCATTTTGAAACAAAGATGTCCAACGATTAAGGAATTTTCATGTATATATTTTCTTTGTGCTTTTAGATTGTTTTTTGATTGGTAAATCTCAATATTTAAAATTTCAGTGAACTAATTTTACAGTTAGATGACTTAGTGTGTTTAATAGTGATGATGAGGCTTATAATTGCTATGTAAATTTTGCTAAAATAAATGGTTTCTCAGTTAGACGTGAGCATCATTTGGAAAGTGCGGTATATGGGAAGTTATAAGAGGGATTATGTTTGTCATCGAGTCGAAAAGTGTTGTTCTAAAAAAATAACAGAAAAAGAGGACAAAGAGATCAAAAATCTTCCGGATGCAATTGTAAAGCCAAAATGTCTATTGCCAAAGATATAATTGATGGCATGAATCATTGGACAATTATATGTTTTGATAATGTCCACAACCATGAACTATTGAGTGACAAGGAGATGAGATTCCTCCCCGCTTATCAAAATATTGACATTGTTGATCAAAAGTGTGAAGATATGGCACTTGAGCCTAACTCAACCCCAAAAGCTAGCTCTGGAGGGGAGGATTGCCCAAGTCCATATAAGCAAACCACCAGTCCATTCCCCAACCAATGTGAGACTTTTACCCACTCTAACACCCCCTTCACGCCCAGGGCCCAACTGGAGCGTGGACCGGGAGTCCAAATGAGGATGAACCTGGCTCTGATACCATGTAAAGATATGACACCTGGGCCTAACTCAACCCGTTTATTAACCCTTGGTCCTAACTTGATGCGATGATGTTTTGCAAATCGGCATGATTCACAGTCCAAAGAAGGAACATTTTGAAACTGGGGGAAACGTTTCTTTAACAAAGGTAAAGAAGGATGACCCAACAGACAATGTGCTTCAAATGGAGACATGACACTTGAGCAGGCAGCAAATCGAGGCTCATATTCATCAAGGATATATAGATCATCAAATAGATGTCCCTTACCAATAACCTTATGCGTCGCAAGATCACGAAACAGACAATGATTGGGAAAGAACGAAATATAACAATTAAGATCTCTAGTAAGTTTACTCACAAAAATTAAATTGACGGCCAACTTCGGTAGATTTAATACAGATGACAGAGTAATAGAAGAGATTGCTTTGACGGTTCCAGATCCCACAATGCTACATGTTGACCCATCAGCTACTATTACATGAGAGGGTGCTTTGTGTGATTAAAAAGTAGAAAATATATTAGGATTACCTGTCATGTGATTTGTAGCACCTGAATCAATCACCCAATTATTCGAAGAAGAGACAGACATGATTTTCTCGAATCAACAAGAGTAGTAACTGAAGTGAATTCTTTAAGGGATTCTCGATATCGAGAGAACTCTGCAAACTTATCTACTGAAACCAAAATCATCTTTCCCTTCTGATTTGTAGCCATATTTTCTCCTTTCTAATGTTTGAGTTATATTTTCCAACTCAAATACCCAAAATATTAAATATAGGAGGAGCAACAATACAATACAATACAATACTGGAAAGCCAGAAGTTCCCCGGTAATATTAGATTCCAAGAAATTTGCAGCCAATTCACCCAATCAATAATTATAGCCGATGGTAAAAAGAAAAAACCCAGAATAGTTGATATCAAGAACAAATAAGGATGGGAGAGAACAAGCATCCACAAATCACTACTAATTCGATATTGAGTAGGATTCAACAGTTGCAGAAGCACCAAACAGAAACGCAGATCTGAATCGCAGAATTACAAGAAAAAAATATCAACCTCGAAGTGACGAATCTCTACAAACAGTATTTCAACACCAGACAAAACTTGAGGTACGCCGAAAGTGATGATCCACCTCCTCCTACAGTGGTGGTGACACAAAATGACCACTTTGAAAGTGATCGTGCCAAAATCGGAGCCTGTTTCTCTAGGACAAAAAATCAAGATCGAGCTACCTTTTGAAACAGAGCCAAATCAAGATCAAGAAGCCTATAAGCTCTGATACCATGTAAGCAGATTGTTCCATGAGTTTAATAAGAAGAGTGCTTGGATTAAAAAAGGGAGTAAATCCAGGACAATTGCCTTTTACAGAAAAAGATACAAGAAACTTTGTTCAATCAGGAAGTTGTACCAATATTGAAAGTGATGCACTGGAACTACTAAAAATATGCAAGAGTTTGAATGAAAAAGATAGTGATTTCCAGCATAATTTTATGGTTAATACATGTCAGAGACTTGAGCATATCATTTGGGTATTTGGAGATTCCATTTGTGACTTGAACATATCATTTGGGTATTTGGAGATTCCATTCGTGACTTGACCATATCATTTGGGTATTTGGAGATTCCATTCGTGCTTATGAAATTTTTGGAGATGTTGTTATTTTTTGTACTACTTATCAATTGAATCGTTATGAGATGCCATTAGGTGTTTGAATTGGTGTGGACAATCATGAAAACTCTATTTTCTTTGATTGAGTTCTCTTGTGAAATGAGAAAGTATCTTCCTTTTCGTGGGCGTTAAAGGTTAATGTCATTTTACTCTCAATTTTTAAAATGTACATATTTTCAGCTATATATGTATATTTATTCTGCAAAGTTTTTGCGTCTCGTGAATGGAAAGCACCCACAAACTATACTAACAGATCAAGATCTTGGCTTAATAGAAGCCATTGCCAATGAATTGCCGCGTACCAAACATGCATTTTGTATATGGCATATTACATCCAAGTTCTCCACTTGGTTTTCTTTTGTCCTTGGTTGAAGATATTTGGATTCAAATCTGAATTTCATAGACTTTATAAACTTGGCAGCACTGAAGAATTTGAGCACCAATGGGATGAATTGATTTCTCAGTTCGAACTTGGATCAGATATGCATATCAAATTGCTATGCTTAAATCGTGCATCATGGGCATTGTCTTATTTGAAGGAGTATTTATTTGCTGGGATGACAATGAGTGGACGCTCGGAATCTATTAATGCATATTTGAAAAGATTTTTACATGCAAGAACAAGTTTAAAAGAATTTGTTGAGCAGGTCAGGACTGCGGTCAGCATAAGGAATTATTCTGGTGAAGAGGCAAAGATACGACAAAAGTATTACAATCCTCATATTAAGACATTCATGCCAATGAAAAAACATGCTTCAAAAGTCCTCCCAACTTTCGCTTTTAAATTATTAGAAGATGAGAAGATACTCTATGTTGAATATAGTGTGTTTCCCGATAGTGATGGATCACATATTATTCTGCACTACAACAAAACAGATGGTGGACGTTTTGTCTATTGGAATCCGCTAGAAGAGGTTTTTCATTATTCTTGCCGAGAGTTTGAATTTTCAGGAATTTTGTGCAGGCATTGTATTCAGGTGCTTTCTACTTATAACTATTTTATGTTGCATGAGAAGTATTTATTGGCAAGATTTAGGAAAGAAAATTCACTGACTCTAAGATTCAGTCATATGATAAATCCCAATAATGATGACAATGAGTTCTGAAGTCTTCATTATAGTCCGGGATTTGACTGTTGAATCAATAAAAATAAAATATCGTCTTGCATGTGCTAAGAAGGAACTAGAATGAGTGTTACAAATTGTCCAATGTCTTCCCGAAAATGAGGGTGTCATGAAGAACACAAACATGATAATTCTCCAAATGAAGATTATCACATTGGAAATCACCAACAATCCCAGACAAAAGGAAGAAAGAAAGGAAAAAGGCCAGTTGGAGGCATTGAAGCTGCTAAGAAACCAAGATATTGCCATATTCCTAATTGTGGTGGAACTGTCATGACTCAAGAAATTGTCCACTGAAAAGAAAAAAGTTGAAATTCCAGTATCACAATCTCCTAACAAGTAAGTAATAGTTTCACTATGTCTAATCTCTTGTTAAATATAGAAACTCATTATGTATATTGTATACAAATAAAATAAAAACAAATTTTTTTTGGTTGCAGTATTCCCAAAGGAAGGACAAAGAAGCTCTAAGGTGATCAATTAGGAAAGAATCCTTTTGCTTACTGGAACCAGCCACTTCCAATTCTATTTTGTTGAATTCAACTTTGAGTTGTGTAGAGATTTGAAATTGCAAGGGATTATTTTTTTTGTTTATGAACAAGAAATTGTTTTCCTAATCAGAATAATATATTGTATTTAGATCAATTTTTGAATATAAACATGTTTCATTTCATATAAAATATTGTTCCAGATAAGTACAAGAGGAGAACTATAAATGCAAATCTAAATAACGGGAGAAACGAGAACGAATCCACCAAGCAGACACATAGAAGGACTGAACAAGGCAAATCGAGGGAGGGAGACCATCGACAGTTCACAAGAGGGTCAACGACAAATCTGACATAGAAATGGTGCACAAGTCTTAACCCTGGTGTTTATTTTTGCTCTGTATTGAGCTATACAATCATTACTGATGGTTGTCTTAGCTACTATTTCATTGTTAGAGGGAAGGAGAAGAATAGTAGAAGAGAAAGATATTTTGTATTGTGTTGAAAATAATTTATACATGAGTCAGTTGGTTATATAACCACTTCCATACTAGTGCTAGTTGTCTATAGCTGACAGAGACACGTGTTAGACTAACTAACTAACTAACTGGTTCTAGCACTAACAGTGATTTAACCGACTAACAGAAATCCTAATCCAATACACCCCCTCAAGCTGGAGGGTGAAAGATATCTAAAATACTAAGCTTGGATAAGAGAAAGTGATGTTGAGCAACCCCTAAGCCTTTTCTCAACAGATCTGCCAGTTGTAGAGTAGTAGAGACATATGCAGCTTTGATCAACCCATCCTTGACCTTTTCCCTTATGAAATGGCAGTCAATTTCAATATGCTTTGTTCGTTCATGAAATATAGGATTAGAAGCTATCTGAATTGCTGCCTTATTATCACAGAACAACTCTATAGGAGTGGGAACTGACACACCAATGTCTTTTAGCAATCCTGCTAGCCAAATTATCTCAGAAACCACTGAAGCCATGCTTCTATATTCAGCCTTTGCTGAACTTTGACTCACAATATGTTGCTTCTTAGACTTCTAGGATATCAGTGAACCTCCAAGATGTATAATAAAACATGTGACTGATCTTCTTGTGTTGGGACAAGCTGCCCAATCAGAGTCACAGTAAGTCTTTAGCTCCAAATCAGAGTGTCTTTTCATGAAAATTCCAAGACCTGGGGCATGCTTGATGTATCTGATTACCCTGAGGGCAGCAATCCAATGGGATTGCTTAGGTTGTTACATGAACTGGCTTAGCAGTTGCACAGCAAAACAAATATCTGGCCTGGTTATGGTTAAGTAGATCAACTCCCCTATCAGCTTTTGGTACCTCCCAACATCTACCAATGGAGGGTCATCTGTTTTTCCCACATGATCATCATATGCTATGGTGGTCAACTTGATATTGGGTTCTAAAGGAGTGGAAACATGCTTAGCTCCACTCAAACCTACTTCAGAAATCAATTCCAAGGAATATTTCCTTTGGTTCAGCAACATCCCATGTTTAGACCTCATTACTTCAATCCCTAGGAAGTACTTTAGTTCATTCAAGTCCTTAACTTTGAACCTGCTATGAAGAAACAACTTGGCAGATTCAATAAGCTCTATACTACTCCAGTGATAAGAAGATCATCCACATATATGAGAATAATTACAATACCTGCTCCTTGTTGCTTAGTAAACAGAGAATGATCATGAGGGCTTTGCTTGTAGTTATCATCCAATAGTGCTTTGGTTAGCTTGATATTCCATTGTCTTGAAGCCTGTTTAAGGCCATACAATGATTTCAATAGCTTACATACCCTTGTTTTGCCCTGTTTATGGAATTCCAAAGGGAGCTCCATATACACATCTTCATCTAAGTCCCCTTGGAGGAAAGTATTGCTAACATCCATTTGGGACAACACCCAATCCTTAGAAGCTGCTACACAGATCACAGTCCTTACAGTAACTATTTTAGCCACAGGTGAAAAAGTCTCATGGAAATCAAGACCTTCTCTTTGAGTATATCCTTTAGCCACTAGCCTAGCCTTGTACTTATCAACCTCACCATTAGCTTTGCACTTGATTTTGTAGACCCATTTAGCACCAATAGGTCTATGTTCTGCAGGCAAAGTCACAAGTTCCCAGGTGTGATTATCTTCCAGGGCATTAATTTCTTACTACATAGCCTCAATCTATAGTGGATCTTGAGAAGCTTCATGAAAGAAAGTAGGTTCCTTGACTGTGGAGAAACACTGCAAATAAGCTAGATAGGCAGTAGATAGATGAGAGTAAGAGATCTGGCTAGTAATAGGATAAGCACAATTGCCTTTGGGCTTTATAGTTGAGACATAATCTTGCAACCAAATAGGTGGCTTAGCACTTCTTTGAGATCTAGTTGGAGCTGAAATAACTGGTGGTAGATGATCTTGTGAGGCATTACCTGCCTCTAAAGGAATAGCAGGAAAAACTAGTTCTAAAACTTCAGGAACTTCCTCATTCTCAAGTATAATTGGATGCTGACCAGCTACTGTTTTAGGAAAAGACATGTCTTCAGGAGTTGCTTGAACACGGACATCATCAACAAGAACTTCTGAAGGTTCTATATTAGTGGCTATAGGTGTGAGATCAGGATTGACAACATGATTGTCAATAGGAGCAATATCAAGCAAGTCTAGGTCATCAGACTTCTCATTTTGCTTAAAAGGAAACACTGATTCTCTGAAGCTGACATCTCTACTAACAAAAAATACATTGTCTTCTAGATCATATAGCCTGTACCCCTTTTGAGTTTCAGAATAACCAACTAAAATATATTTCCTAGCTCTTGCAGCAAACTTGTCACCTCTAGGAAGTCTGCTAGCGTAACATAGACATCCAAACACTCTTAAGTGATCAATTTTGGTTTCCTTTCCATGTAGCAACTCATAAGGAGTTTTACCATCTAACACCTTGGATGGAAACTTGTTAATCAAGTATACAGATGTCCTTACACAATCACCCCAGAACCTAATAGGGACACCACTTTGAAACTTAAGTGCTCTGGCAACCTGCAAGATATGCCTATGCTTTCTTTCCACAGTGCCATTTTATTGAGGGGTATATGGACAACTACTTTGGTGAATCACACCATTAGAGGCTAACAATTGATTGCAATGTGAGTTAAAAAACTCTGTACCATTGTCAGACCTTAAGGTCTTAATGCATACCCCAAACTGAGCTTTGACTAATGACAAAATATTCTGCAATACAGTAGCAACTTCACACTTAGAATTAAGCAAACAGATCCATGTATATTTGCTATAGTCATCAGCAATGGTAACAAAGAAGTACTTCTCATCATATGTAGGTCTTTTGTATGGTCCCCACAAGTCTACATGAACCAATTCAAAACAAGTACATGCCTTACTGTCACTATTAGGAAAACTTAATCTGTGTTGCTTTGCTAGAGGACATATCTCATATGTGTCCTGGAGATTGTTGCTCACTGTTTTGATAGATGATATATGCTGCATGACCTAACCTCATGTGCCATAGAGATCCCTCTTCTTCTGCCTTAAGTGTGGTATTGACTTTGTGTCCAAAAGATTCTTGTAAAAGATAAAGCCCTTCCTTTTCTCTATCAATCCCCAAGACCTTGCCATCGTAAAGACCCTGAAATACACAAAAATCAGGGAAGAATAGGACAACACAACATAATTCTTTGGTAACTTTTGACACTGATAGGAGGTTGAATTTGAAGTCTGGCACATGGAGGACATTGCCAATCTTGGATGACTTGAGTATCCTTGCATTGACTGCACCTGTGATATATGCTTTTGATCCAGTTGGCACCTCAATCTTATTGTTAAGTTCATCCTCTAAATCTTAATATCAGACAAAAGTTCTCTACAAGGTGTAACATGATGTGAAACACCTGAGTCTACTATCCATTCATATGCAAATATATTGGATAATAGTGCACTTATCCTGTCATGTTAGACATGTAGGCTGCTTTTGTGTCCTTGTCCTCCTCCTTGCTGAGCATCTCCTGATATTGGTGTTCTGTTGGGAAAAACCTGAGTTGCTTCCTGAGGTCTGTGAGAACCCTGCTCCTGAGTTTCCTGAGCTTGTAGTGGCATTAGCATAGGGCTTAGCACTTTGCTTGTAACCATTAGGATTTGCAGGTTGAAAAGACTTTTTTCTACTCTTGAAGTCGGCTGGATATCTAACTATTCTATAGCAGTCATCTGACAGATGTCCCTTATAACCACAATGTATACAAGGAACTCCATTTGATGTTCCTCCTGTTGTACCTCTTGGCTTCTTAGGTCTATAACCTTGTGTTCTTCCTACTAGCATCATCAAAGGATCCTTCTGTCCATCCACAACTCCTAGGCACCTTTGACTTTCTTCCTGAGATGCAATTGCATATGCTTCATTTACAGACATAATTGGAGATTTTGAAAGGACATTACTCCTGATATTTCCATAGCTCTCGTTTAACCCCATTAGAAATTGTAACAGACGCTGAGATCTTAGGTGATCAACATAGAGACTGGACTCTGCACAACTACATGAAGGTAATGAGACCATTACATCCAACTCATTCCTTAGATCCTTCATTTTCGAGTAGTAATTAGTCACTGTATCTGTTCCCTGTCTCAGATTGGCAATTTCTGTCCAAATATAGTAGATCCTAGTCTGGTTAGACCTATCAAATCTCTCTTTGAACTCAGTCCATACCTATGCTGCACTCGATGCATAAACAATGCTGGGCATAAACTCACTAGAAACTGTACTGCCGATCCATGATAACACGATTGCAATGCATTTCTCCTATAACTCCTCCTGATCTCCTTTGTATTTTCTCTTAACACAAGTTCCGTCTATAAAACCTAGCTTTCCTTTTCCTCGCAGAGCTAATTTCATCGATCTATTCCATAGACCATAGTTTTCTGGTCCTATGAGTTTGATCAGGATTAGTACTAGACATGGAGAATTCGAAGCTTGGAGATACGACGGATGATGATGATCAATCTCTGAGGTTTGTCCTTCCACCATTGTTACGGAGCTCGAAAAACTTTAGTTGATCGATTGTGAACTTCAAAAAACAACAATATGCAGCGCCGATTAAGAACGCTGCGTTGATACCATGTTAATTTTTGCTCTGTATTAAGCTATATGATCATTACTGATGGTTGTCTTAGCTACTATTTCATTGTTAGAGGGAAGGATAAGTATAGTAGAAGAGAAAGATATTTTGTATTGTGTTGAAAACAATTTGTACATGAGTCAGTTGGTTATATAACCACTGCCATACTAGTGCTAGTTGTCTACGGCTGACAGAGACACGTGTTAGACTAACTAACTGGTCCTAGCACTAACAGTGATTTAACCGACTAACAGAAATCCTAATCCAATACCTGGGATGATCCGTAGAGCGTTTCTTCAAAGCGGATGATCTCATTCTTGGAACCGTAAACAACTTGATTCCAGTCTTCAAGATTAACGATCACTTTGTAAAGCACGGACTGTTTCCCATCGCTGCTATAACCTTCAGCTTTCTCAATGAATAATCCTAACGGTGCCAATTCAAAGAGTAATCTCAGTTTGGCCTTGGCTGTTGAGATGTCACATTTGTGAAAATACCTTTCTCCTTTACAATGATCTGCGATAATTCGAGAATGAAGTATGAACTTTAAATGAATTTTGAGGTTAATAAGTGATCACATACAGTGGTGTAGCTAGGAATCCAAAAGAAAAATTCTTATGCCAAGGGGATTCAACACCTTATATATATATGAAAAAAAGTAGTCGTCATTTTTGGCCTATTTACATATAGTATAATTTTCAATGAAGGTGGATTCAAATTAAACTCCCCTTTACCACTCCGCCTCCGCCCTGATCACATATCTGCAAAATAGGTAGACGAGTAAAACGGGATGAGATTAGGGGTGGGCATAAATAGGTAGACGATTAAAATGAGACGAGATTAGGGGTGAGCATAAATACTGAAAACTGAAAAAATTGGACAAGAACGAACTAATTTGGTTCTTCGATTTCGATTCTTCGGTTCAGTTTTGCTTTTTTTTTTTCCATAAGTTTAATTCTTCGGTTTGGTGTTCGTTATTAAAAAAATAGTACAACAGTATATTTGGAGATCTTCGGTGCGCAGTTTTACTGTTTATCGTGTATTAGATGCCTTCCAGGGATAATAAAATCGGGAGGATTATTCGTCGGGAGGACTCGGAGGCAACTTGGTCTGCCATCTGAACTTCAATAAACTTGTGTTTAACATGTATTCTTTAGCTAGTTCCCCTGTAAACAGTTGTTAATAATATTTCATATTCAGTTAGATGGACCTTCTCTCCTCTTTGATTTTCTAATTTTGTTTCTTGTACATGCTTTTCTGCTTGTTGTGGCTTAAACGGTGTAAAAACAGTGTTACTTGAGGAAATGTTTGTATCGAATTACTCTGTTTCAATTTCCATGTCTTATTTTCTCTTTTATCTTACTAAAAAAGAACGTCACTTTCTATATTTAGTAGCTCTTTTATTTCAATATCCCATGTGACATGTTTAAGACTACGAGATTCAATAAGTATTTTGTTATATTATTACACGTCCTTAGTCAGAGGCGGTTTTAGAATTTGAATTTTATGTGTTCAACATTCTACAACTATTTCGAGTGTTAATACAGATTATCTTCTAAATTTAAAATTTGGACATATTTACAGAATTTTTCAAGACAATCGCTAATTCGCTATGCATTGTGTTTTAGCCCGTTTATAGTTTTCCTTAATACTGCAGATAAAGAAAAGTAATTCCCTCTTATTTACCTTTATCTTCTGCTAAAACAAACGTTAAGAGATGAAAGTACTTTTTCCTTCCCTCGTTCTATTTTCCCTTTCTTTTTCCCGTCATCAAATGAATGGTTAGTATCAGTGTAAGGAAGTCTTTTAGTGTTTGATTAGGTACTCATTTTATTTCACTCATTTACACTGAAAAAATCGCTTTAGAAAATCAAATCAAAGTTGAAAAAAATCAAACCGAACCAAACTAATTTGATTTGGTGTTCGGTGCACAATTTTTTATCATAACCGAAAATCAAAGAACTGAACCGAAAAATCGAACGTCCACCCCTAAATGAGATGATAAATATCTGGTTTTACATCAAGCACCATCCCTCTAGTCTATATCAAGGTGTGTTTCTCCTTGACATAGTAATCTATCAGCTATCATCAAGAATGGCGGGATTTCATTTAAATAGCAACTTAGGAGGCATCAACAAAGCAAAAAATGAGAAAGGAAAAACAAGAGAAAAGGTATAGAAGGCAGATTCACGCACTGGTAGATATCACTTATCAACAATTGAAGACAAAAATGAGAAATGATGGTAAACCTTGGAAGGGAAAAATTGGGAAATTTGGGTAAAAGGACAAAAAGCTCATATTTTTAATGAGTTGGCAGGACATTTAAGTAAACTAAAAAATGGGTTAGGGGTTAACATATACTACCTTGATTTGTGTCTATCTTTAGCATATCGACGTCTAATATATATCCTCAGATTAATCTATGTTTGCTAGAAAGTGTGTACTGGATAGTGTAGCCCTAGTGGCCATGAGTTATTTTGAATTGCACTCTACCTCAATTCTACAAGTATCTTGGTTTTTGCTTTGCAATGATGCTAAAAGAGGGAAGTTAGTTTAGATACAGTAAGTCAATTGGTTAGTCAATATCGTGCATTGTTTATCATCATCAAAAAAGTGAAAATTGTTGGGAAATGGAAGTATGAAGTATGTAGTTTTGATGATTGACATATGAACCAGGTTCATGCAATATCACTATTAAAAAAAAGCTCAAAACCGACCTTCATTTCTGGCCTCTGAAGGTCGATTTTCTCAACAAAAAAATTGACCTAAACGCTTAGGCTAGAAAGTTTTCCGGCTCAAAACCCAATGTTGCTACTTTTCTTATTCTTAGAGTATTTCTTGATAGTAAATTTGAAACCATTTAAATTTGACCAAGAACAGGGTCCAGAAAATATGGAGAATAAAAAGTGAAGTTCAAAAATGATGAAAGGAGTTTGAAAAACACGAAATCCTAATTTATATGCGCAAGGATAGAGGTTATTGCTGCCTTAGGCGATGTGCCACCATCGGACCAATGACAAGATTACGCGTGTCAAGCGCATTTAAGATGGTGGGGCCGACATCTTTTCTCGGAGAGCCCTTTTGAGTCGTGGTTGTCGTCGAAACCTATGAAAATTATTCCACTTCCCGGTCATGATTGACATCACACCTATAAAGCGAAGGAACTATCTGTATTGGGTAAAAATAGATGGAGTACGTAACAACATGCATGGAGAACACATCTTTTTTATTTATCAACACTGCAATATTCAAATGCTAGTATTCAAATCTACAAGATAGACTAAGACGCATGCCCTTGACCTCATACAAATTTAAATGTACCAATCTTCCGGTAAACACATTCTTTATTAAACAATCTAAAAAGAAAAATAAAATAAACAAATTAAAACAGAGAGGGGGAGAAATTACTAGATTCTTTCTTCTTTTCTTTCATGTTTCCAAACGTAGGAGAATTGATAATCTGCACGACCTACTGCTTTAGTTAGTTAACTTTATTAGTTTAGTTAACTTTATTAGTTGCCTATCAATGAAACAGGTTGCCTAACTTGTTTCAACAGTAAGAAAATAGTAACTAAATAACACAATAATTTTTACGTGGAAAACCACCCGGCTCACAAAGGTGTAAAAACCACGACTTGTACCTCTATAGGATTTAACCCCAACTTCACTAACACAATGAGCCTCAATGAAATGATTACAACTCGATGTAATCTAGGAATTATAAACTCTAATTCCTAACAACACCAACCACCCAAGGTTTGTGTATTTCAAATCTTCGAGGTAACCCAACTTGAAGACAACAATCCTACTTCAGTTTATAACACACTGAACTATGATTACAACTCAAAAAACAACTCCTAATACATCACTACTAAGACCTTAGCTAGACTATGTACTTAGGACCAGGTTTTTTAATGTGTTTCTTCAGGTTCCTCCGTTGCACTTGCTAAAGTCAATTTCACAATTGCCTTTGTTTGCTCTGTGAGTGCGCAAGTGCTTTGGATAGCAGCTCTGCTATTTAAGCACAACTCCTCAAGGAGTTCTTCTTTCATTTGAACTCTTTCTTTTATCCGAACTCTACTTGCTTAGAGTTCTACTTCAAGTGAGACTCCTCCTAGAAGCTATGCTATTTAAGCCCATCTCCTCAAGGAGTTCTTCTTTCATCCGAACTCTACTTGCTTAGAGTTTTACTTTAAGTGAGACTCCTCCTTGCATTCAAACTCGTGCCTTCTTAAGTGTTGTAGTCAAACTTCAACTCTTCAATTTGGCACTTGAATTTATTCTGAATATTGACTTAGAGTTATCCAATAACTCACTCTAGTATGCTGACTTGGATTGTCCCATTTCACGAGCTTACATCACAATTTTAGATTCACCAACCCTGTGCATTGAAGGACCAGCTCAACTTACATGTTTTATGTTACTTTGTTAATCATCAAAACTTCATAGGATCCAAAAAATTTCCCCTTTTTGATGATGACAAATGCTATGCCTTTGTGCCATCTGTTGCAAGTACCTATTTGCACAAGAGTTTGAAACATTTGAATGGAACAGGTTAAGCCACGGGTTATAAATACTACATAACCCTTTCTTGCCCCTTTTGGCATCATCGAAAAGCTGGTTCAGTGCAATAAGAATGTAACCAAGTCAGACAATTCATGGCCACTGGGGCTATCATCAATTCAACAGAAGAAAGACAAGCTAACATAAAATTTGCATTAAGAGAGGGAAAGAGAACAAGTCAAGTAAAGACCAACAAGCCATATTATTAATCTTGTCACTGCAGTCACTACATGAGATATAAGCTAGTAAAATAGTAAATCAAAACAGTTGAGCAGACATGAGACAAGGTTGAGGATGGGGCTTGAGGACACTAGGAGTTAGGAGCAGAGGAGAATGGAATAGGTGATATCAGATGAGTCAACCGATGAAGGGCTTCCTTTTTCTATTGCATGAGTGGCCTGGGCAGCATCCTGTAATTTTTTCCAGCTAAAGCATTCCTCAGTTTTTGCAATGGGGTGTCAGTTCTCCTCATAGAAGCAGGTAGAGCAGCATGGTTCACTCTTACAAGAACGCCCTTTATGGTTTGGAAGGTCCAGACCTGAACAAGGACGGAGTAATCATCAAAGATTTGAGCCAATCAGAACCCACATGGGAGAGCAGGACCTTTCTAATCCTTCAAGAGCACACAATACATGTGCTTGATGATCAATCTTGGAAAATTAATTTTCGCTTTCATATCTTGGAGCTCCATGATGGCCAGGTCAAGAAAGTTTGCCTCAGTTCTTCTCTCTTTCCTCGGAGTAAGAATCTTATGAACCACATCAAAATACAGCTGATGCAAAGGTGAAATTTCCTTCTTCAGTGCAAGTTTGAACCATTTCAAACTAAGCGGACCAATTGGACTGGAAGTAGGACTGATGATGTGAAAGTGGTGACAGTTTTTTGAAAAAGAGGCAAGGACTCTTGATTTTTGACGGTTATGGTGTGAGGTGCATATTAATGTGATAGACACAATTAATGTATGGAACAAGAGAGCTCAACTGTTTCATTTGATAATTACTAACATATCACAAGGTAGATCATACCTGACGTGAATAATTCACATGAGCATAATTTGTTTGCTTGGACCATGTCTCTGCACAATTTTAACACAAGATTAGGTTAACATATTTAACATCTGGAATTGGGAAACACAACTAAATGTGCAAGACTGAGTTGAATGACATATTGCTAAATAATCTCAAGCAAGGAACCACCTATACTAGCCAATTCATTGAGGGAGGTTTATGCCATCTTAATCATCCCCAACTCTAACCTATTTTTCTCAAAATGCTCCCTACTCAAAGCCTTTGTAAAAATGTTAGTAATTTGTTCCTCAGTCGGACAGAACATGATTGAAATAAGACCTTTTTCAACATTGTCTCTGAGAAAATGATGCCTTATGTCAATATGTTTAGTTGGTTGGTGTTCCCCCTGTCACCGTGACAATGGTTGTTCCCCCTGTCATTTCGGCATCGATTGTTCTCCCTGTCATTGTGCGAGCAATTTACGCATCAGATGGACCAGGTGGTACAACCTGTTTCTGCAGACTGTCATCAACATTACTTTCAACCTTTGTCACATAGCTGGGAGCTGTTGAGTAGATTATGCTTCAGGCCATCAACATGTACACTTCTTCTACTGCCTTTGCTGTAGATTTTCCAATCTTTCCAACTCCAGTAACTCTACCCTTCTTGCCTCTTCCAAAAGAAAACATTCCCCCCTTTGATTGAGGTAAGTGAAAGGAACTTTTCTTTGTCTCCTGTCATATGTCTTGAGCAAGCACTATTCATGAACCAATGTTTCTTGCTCCCTTTCACTTTCACTTGCAAAACTGCTTAAGGGTTAAATTTAGGAACCCAGACAAGCTTGGGTCCTTTCTTGTGAGCAAAAGGATGTATTAAATTTTTTCTAGCCCATTTAGGCAACATGTTAGTGGACCTGTTCCTTTGCACAGATTCAGAACTGTTTCTTTTTGCCAGTCTAATGTTTTTATTTGTGAACCAGGCTGCAGTTGGACATTCAGTAGTGGGATTCCCCATATGTCCACAGATAAAACATAGATCTTTAGTAGAGGCAGTTTCTTTGTGAAATCCTAGACCTGCCTTTTCACTATGAGTCCTTTCTCCTAACTTCTTCACTATTCTAGATGAGTTGGTCCACCTATTTGCCTTTTCAAGATCAAATTTTATCCTGGAGTTTTCTAGACTCAATTTTCTCACCCTTTCCTTTTCATAGAGAAGATTATCTTTGCATTTTTTAGTTCTAAATTTCTTGACTATCACCTACTTTATCTTTGCAATTTTCAGAGATTGCATTTTTTAGGACTTTTGATTTTAGACTTAAGTTGATTGAATCGAGTGAGTGACCTATTCCTTTAGGATACCATTTTCTTTGTCAATTACAATCTTACAAGTCTCAAGATCGATATGTTCAAACTTCAGACTTGCAAGAGCACTGAACAACTGGTTCCTATCAAAAGTTTGTTCAACAAAGTCTTCAATCTCATCAGAGCAACAAGTTTTCTTTTAGAAAAAAGATGCAACTTATCTTTAAGTTCAAGAACACTTACCTCAGAGTCATCCTCTTCTTCTTCCAGATCTAAGTCTCCAATTGCCATGAATGTAGTTTCTTCTACTTCTTTATCATCAAAATCCTCAGTTCCTGATCCCCAAGCATCTACCATTACATAGTCTTCTTTTTCTTTCTTCTTAGAGTTTATCTCTTCATTTATCTTTTCTTCCTTCTCAGCCCTTTCCTTTCTCCACTCAATTTCCCATTGTGGACAATTTCTAACCATGTGTTCAGTATTTCCACACTTGTAGCATCCTTCTTGATTTTTGTCTGTGGACCGCTTCTTGCTACTTGTTCCTTTCTTGTCATACCCATTTCCTTTCTTGAATTTTTTTTGAAGTTTTTTTCCAGAAATGCAACTTGATCTTCATCAAGATCAGAATCACCACTGTTGGATGCTTTGAGTGCTAGAGACCTTTATTTGGAGCCTCCCCCCTTCTTGGAATTTTCCATGTTCATTTCATATGTTTTCAAGTTTCCAACCAGTTCATCTAGGGACATATCAGTGAGGTCCTTTGCTTCTCTGATGGTTGTGACTTTCACATCCCATTTTGATTTTGGTAGAATTCTGAGAACTTTGTCAACTTGTTCCTCAGTGGTCAAGATCTTTCCCAAGGATGATAGTTCATAAACCAAGGTAGTGAGTCTAGTGATCATGTCTTGCAGTGACTCACTTTCCTTCATCTTGAAGGTTTCATACTCAGTAAACAACATGGCTACTCTGAACTTCCTCACTTGGCTTGTTCCCTCATGTGCATTTACTAAGGCATCCCAGATCAGTTTGGCAGTAGTACAACTGGACACTCGGTTGTACTCATCCGTACCCAGTCCACAGACTAGGATGTTTTTTTCCTTAGCATTTTTCTTGAGAGCAATGAGGTCACCCGAAGTGAATTCACTTCTTACTTTCTTCACAGAGGCTCCTTCAATAGTTTTCACAGGAATAGTTGGACCCTCAGTGATCCTGTCTCATAATTCATAGTCTTCAGCTTGAATGAAGTCCTCCATTCTAGCTTTCCACCAAATGAAATGAGATCCATTGAAGAGAGGAGGCCTAGTGGTGGATTATCCTTCACAATGTCTAATTGGTGGTGTAGAATTCATTTTCTAGATCTGATCTTAAAGTGTTAGCCTTTAAATAAGATGCCCGCTCTGATACCAATTGATAATTTGTACGATCTACTGCTTTAGTTAGTTAACTTTATTAGTTGCCTATCAATGAAATAGGTTGCCTAACGTGTTTCAATAGTAAGAAAACAGTAACTAAATAACACAATAATTTTATGTGGAAAATCACCCGGCTCACAAAGGTGTAAAAACCACGACTTGTACCTCTATAGGATTTAACCCCAACTTCACTTACACAATGAGCCTCAATGAAATGATTACAACTCGATGTAACCTAGGAATTATAAACTCTAATTCCTAATAACACCAACCACCCAAGGTTTGTGTTTCCCAAATCTTCGAGGTAACCCAACTTGAAGACAACAATCCTACTTCAGTTTATAATACACTGCACTATGATTACAACTCAAAGAACAACTCCTAATACATCACTACTAAGACACCTTAGCTAGACTCTGTACTTAGGACCAGGTTCTTCAATGTGTTTCTTCAGTATCCTCCGTTGCACTTGCTAAAGTCAATTTCACAATTGCCTTTGTTTGCTCTGTGAGTGCGCAAGTGCTTTGGATAGCAGCTCTGCTATTTAAGCACAACTCCTCAAGGAGTTCTTCTTTCATTTGAACTCTTTGTTTTATCCGAACTCTACTTGCTTAGAATTCTACTTCAAGTGAGACTCCTCCTAGCAGCTCTGCTATTTAAGCCCAACTCCTCAAGGAGTTCTTCTTTCATTTGAACTCCTTCTTTCATCCGAACTCTACTTTCTTAGAGTTTTACTTCAAGTGAGACTCCTCCTTGCATTCAAACTCGTGTCTTCTTAAGTGTTGTAGTCAAACTTCAACTTTTCAATTTGCCACTTGAATTTATTCTGAATATTGACTTAGAGTTATCCAATAACTCATTCTAGTATGCTGACTTGGATTGTCCCATTTCACAAGCTTACATCACAATTTTAGATTCACCAACCCTGTGCATTGATGGACCAGCTCAGCTTACCTGTTTCATGTTACTTTGTTAATCATCAAAACTTCATAGGACCCAACAAGAATTTCAAAGTTTTCTTAATAATTTAATAACTCGAGTTTTCTTCTGTTGAAGTGAAAATATTCTTTCTTGAACGGTGCAACTCTTTGGTCCTTGGAAACATGATCTCACTGTGACTCAACGTGCAATATCAAAAGTTCTAGTCATAATGACCAAGATTGCCTAATTAGACTTCTCTATTCCATATTAGTTGTCAAAATTACTAAAAGTACTTTTCTAAAATATTTTTCATTTTTATAAAATCAAGATCCTATATTGTTTATTAAGTGTTTTAAAATAACCAAATATTGAATACATACTATAGAAATTATAAACAAGAATAGTTTAAACAAGAGATAATTGATATATTGATATTATGATTGTTCAAATACTAATAAGATTAACTTAGCTTCATCTTAACTAGAGTGCATATTTATTGGAGAGAGATAAATGTAAACTAGTAAATTTTTTTTATTTATGATTAATTTCTTAAAAGGTGTGCAAAAGAAAAACGTGACAATTAATATGGAATAGAGGGAGTAGTTTTCTACGTACCAACAATGTAAAAGGTATTGTCTAATCAAGTTATTTATGAACTAATAAAAGATAAATCTCAATAATAAATCTAATTGATAACCTAATAAAAATAGTAATTCATTTTCTAGTAAAATATTTTCCTATTAAAACAAAGGCATTTAATGTATATAAGCCAAAAATAAGCAAAAGGTACTTTCCATAATATTTACAAAATGAAATGTTTACTAGAGCACTTTGTTGAATACTTATACTTGCAATTATGTGAAAGGCAATTTATGCAGAAATCTAACTGAAGTTAGGTATCATAGCAAAAGAAGTCGTATGTCTTTGTAAAGCAAATAAATATAACACATTTGTCTAGCACCTTCCTTAGACAAACTATAATAACCAAATGCAATCAGAAAAAATCATAGCTAATAACATTGCAAGGAGGGGGGGTGTTGGGATCTTCTGAACCTGCAAAACATTAGCAACAGCATGACCCTGAGTCAACTCGAAGTGATAAGTTTCACCACTAGCTATCTTGTTATGTATTCAAAAATTCAGCTCAGCCTCTTTTAATGAAATCCAACGCCTAATTTGCTCTATTTTGACTCCTCCCAATTTTCCTTTTTCATTAACCAGCCTCATTTTATTCATGTAGATTGTAGCTGTCCTTTTAATTTGGCAAATCCCATTGGGATAATCTGATAAACATATCCATCAAATAAACATGATCATTAGGTTTTCAGGAAAATGATTAGTACATAAAGGAATAAAAATCTAGCTAACGAGAAAACAGAATGTACAAAATTATTGAACCTTACCATATAAGTCGTGTGTGACTTTTTTACAACAATTTCATAATAAGGATTGTCACCATTGAGGTTCACCAAATTGTATCGACTGCTCATCTTTGGATCGTCTTTTTCACATTCACTATCATCTTCTTCGTCCTCTTGATCTGCAACAAACTTGATATAAGTATAATAACTACTACGACATGATTCTTACAGAAATGTTCTAGAGTATTTATGACCACATGTTTTAAAAGTCTTATGACCATATATATAAATGTTATGACATGTTTATAACCACTAGTTTCAACAATGCTCTTCATTTCATTTTTAAACTATATGTGTCTATTCAAATTTTATCACATAAATTGGAACATGGGAGTTACTAGATTAAGGATCTTACTTATAAGTTATACTCGCATTGATATACAAGTCTACAGCTACACTAAAGATCAAGTTGTTAATTAGTTTAACAAATATAGCAAGCTTATCGGTACCAATGTAGGGTTGTTACTCGTGCTCTTCGCAGTCTTCACTTATTTCTTGAAACATATATACAAAAACAATGTATTACTACTAAATACATTCTGTTAATAGCTAATAAATTAGATAAGATGCTTTCTTTGCACAAACTAATTCATTACTTGCTTCTCTCATCGTGGATTTTTGTTCTTCAAATCTTTTATTGCCTATCCTAGTATAGGGCATACTCTTCACAAGGATGATCTCTTCATCCTCATTGTATCTCAAGGAGGTTTGGCCAAAAAGCCACCTCTTGTACGTAACTTTTTTGGATGTGAAATCTATAGGTTGGGGTCTGTACCTAACCCCCCATCGTTAGGTGGTTTATTAAAAACAAAAAAGAAAGATGCTTTCTTACCTCAAGACTCTTCTTCCTCGATTACATTAGTATTAGTTTGAAGGTTAACTTGAATATCATCCCCTTCTTCCCCTTTTTGTCCTTTTCTTTTTCTCTCCTGTACTAAGGGGCCATGGCTCAGATTCTCATCAGAATGTTCATCCACATTTAAAGTACCTGTAGAATCATCTGACTCAATCTCTTCCACAGAAATCGAATATCCAACAACAGAGATCAAGTCAGATGATTCTACAGATACTTCAGATGTGGATGAACATTCTGCTGAGAATCGATCCATGGCCCCTTAGTATAGGAGAGAAAAAGAAAAAGACAAAAAGGGGAAGAAGGAGATGATATTCAAGTTAACCTTCAAACTAATACTAATGTAATCGAGGAAGAAGAGTCTCGAGGTAAGAAAGCATCTTACTTTTTTTTGTTTTTAATAAACCAAATAACCATGGGGGGTTACGTATAAACCCCAACCTATAGATTTCACATCCAAAAAGTTACGTACAAGAGGTGGCTTTTTGGCCAAACCTCCTTGAGATACAATGAGGATGAAGATATCATCCTTGTGAAGAGTATGCCCTATACTAGGATAGGCAACAAAAGATTTGAAGAACAAAAATTCACGATGAGAGAAGCAAGTACTGAATTAGTTCTTGCAAAGAAAGCATCTTATCTGATTTATTAGCTATTAACAGATGAATAAAGTACTTACGAGATGGCTTAATTCATGTGTGGAAGAAATGATTTGGCAGAACTTGGGAGGAGGAGTGTCAGAAGAAGAGTTCCAAATGGAAGAGCCACATAACTTGTTTACCATGACTATCGTTGAGCAAAGGACGGGCAGCTGTTGAGAAAAGATTTTTATAGGACAAAGCAATTAGGCAGACATAAGAAGCTGCCCTAAAATATTGAATGAGGAAATGAATATCAACTTTATTTAAGAGAAACGCGTGACTAGTGTTTGACCAGAAATTTTGAATCGGATTTTGAAAATCTTCGAATATCTATTTGGTCATGGATTGTGGATCAGATTTTGAAAATCTTTCTTCAATTTTTTTTCAAGTTTCAGTCCTATTCTTTGAAATTTTTTCACTTTCACTCACAAAAGTTTAATGTTATCAAGTAAAATACATGTCCAAACACAACTTGAAATTCCAAAAATCACAATTTTAAAAACTCAAAATTTTTAAATTTCAAGTTTCAACTTTGAAATGCGTGTCACTTCGCATGGTGCTATATATGGCATGTATATAACTTCCATAGTTGAAAGTTAGATTATGAAATAACCCTTCATAAGCTAAACGACTAAATTACCCTTACCTAAAAGTGTAATTACTCTCCATTAAATAATTTATAAACTACTTAATATCAGCCTACTAATAACTTTTCACCTTCTCATTGAAGTTAACTGTTAACATTTATTATTTGTCTTAAGTTGCTCTTATATGCATTGAACTTTTAAACTCTCAACGTTGTGATTAATTTTTCCAGATTAAGTACTACTTTAATTCTTGTATTATTGGGAGATTAATATTCAATAAATGATAAGTAATGGCTATTGCACAGTGTAATTTCAAAAGCATATTTGATCACACTTCACGGCTTTTCACCTCCTTTACTAAAAAACTTTTTGTTTTCTTTGTTTCATGGTTTCTCCATTTGCACAATTGATTCAATTGGGATCCATTATGAAAGGTATTAATTACCAAATTGAATTGATAATAAATCATTAAATCATGCTCAGTAATCAGCTTATATAATTTGATTTGTAATTCAAAGAATATTTATACTCCCACCAATTCAATGAAATAGTAGTGGAAAGCTCCAGACTTACCGAGTATGTTCATTTTTCTTTGTTACTTCATATGAATATTAATGAAAATGTATAGTTTTTGTTCATGCAAATTTTTATAGGCTATAGCACCACTCTTAACTGCTAATTAGTTTAGAGAATTTTTATATATTTAAACTGTCAATTTATTACAACCTTTGGATGTCCTTCCTTTCAAATTCCTAATTGTTA
Source organism: Jaltomata sinuosa (assembly GCA_003996215.1). Lineage (NCBI taxonomy): Eukaryota > Viridiplantae > Streptophyta > Magnoliopsida > Solanales > Solanaceae > Jaltomata > Jaltomata sinuosa. Next base: position 262,894 of record QJPP01001295.1, read on the forward strand.
TTATACATGCATTCATGTATGTTTTGTTTCAACCTCTATTTATTTGCTAATCACATATGTTATTTCCTCATAGTCAATGTTTAACAAGCTCATTCAAATATGTTTCTCTGTTCTTTTGATTTTTCATCATTGTTCTTTACCCAACTTTTCTGCGTTGCTGGAGGAATTTCTCTAGAATAATTAACACTTTTTCACAGTTTGTCTAAATCCTAAACTATACACATCATCATTTTAATTGACATGGGTTGATATTCAATGGTGTTGGAAGGATCGTTAGCAACCAAGGATGATCTAAGCTAAGGTATAACTACAAATGGATAAGGAGCAGAGCAACTGGTGTAAAAAAAGGGGATAAGAGGCCATACTACATAGCCTCCTTTTCGTATGAAATTTCTTAATTTTTCACGCTTATTACATTCAATTTGAGATGAAAGGACATCAAATAGTCTCATTCTAACAAAGAATGGTAGGTGATGAGCTCTATCCAACAATTATTATTAATTATATTTATCATAATTAGCTACTTCTTTGTAAGGAGAGAATATATATTTATTCTTACTGTCTTTATTAATTCTGTAAGATTTGTTTATGTGCTTTTCCTAAAATTTAGAGCAAGAGTTCATCGCTATATCACATATTATTATATGCTATATTATCTTAATTAGTTTTATATAATTCAACATTTCCTATTTTGCAAACAACAATTAAAAATTAAATGAAAAGAATTAGGTTGACACTGTTATATTTGTATAGAGAAACATATACAAAAATATAATGCAATAAATAATTATCAACATGAGATTACTCTTATAGAAATTTTATAGGAAAGTAGAGGACAAGCGTATAACGTACGTTTTCAGAACTAGTATATATATATATATATATATATATATATATATATACCATGCCTGGCACTTCACATGGTGCTATATATGACATTCAGATAGTTTTTGTTGGTTTGATATTCCAAAAACATCTATTCTGGATTATGAGTGTGCAGCAATCTTAAATGAATCCATTTAAGGAAATTGTACCACCTCGCCTTTCATGTCATGTCTAAGTCGCTTCGTATACTTTTTAGAGCTTAAAAATTAAGTCATTTGACCCATGAGTTGATTAGAAACCATTTGGTACGAGTTTTTGGACCTAAACGAAAGTTCTGGATACATGAAATGGTCAGGATGATGCGGTAGCAGGTTCACGCTATGGGCTCCACGCCGCACTTATCATCAAACTTTAGAACATTGAAATTCAGCCATCCAGCACTATGGGGTATGTGGCACGTGGTCCAGAGTGCGCTATGAGCTCCACGGCGCACATGGCATGTTCATGGGAAATTTTCCTAACTTCGTTTAAATAAGGGTGTTTTCGTCTTATTTCTTTAAGGAAATCACTAAGCATGACTTCTAAAGCCCCAAAGTGGTAACACTCAGAAATATTATTTACTTTTCCTCCTCATTTTCCACAAACTCCAAGAAGCAGTTCTCCAAGAAACACTTGGGGAATTCAAGCAAGGGTCTTCTCAAGCTCTCTTCCTAGGTTCCTTGCTCCATCTTAAGGTATTTAAGGCTAACCTTTGGTGTGAAACCCTGTTCTTCCTCACAATTATGATGTAATAGTTTTTTCTACTTAGAAATCAAGCTCCCAAATTCTTAAAGTTAGTTTCTTTATCTCTTGGTTAGAATTCTTGAATCCTCTCTGAGAAAGAGTAGAAATTCCATAAAATTAAACTCATTCTTCAAAATTTGATTCTTATTTCATTCCTTTGTATTTGTTTCAAACCTTATGAAAATTATCTTATGATTAGATGTATTGTTCATATTTCACACCCTTGTCTTAATGTCACGACTCAATTAGCGGGCCGTGCGAGCACCTACTCTAATCCACCTAGATAGGAGAACTCTTATCACCCGAACCAACAGGCAATGCGAAAAAGAAAATAACCATTAAGTAAGTCCCTTTTATACATGAGAAATCTTTTTACAAATATTTGGAAAATCTTTATACAACAACTTTAAAAATATAACAACTTTTAGAACTTGCGAAAATTTACTAACAATATAACACAATCTCCCCAGAACCTAGTCTAAGCCGGTACAAGAGCTTCTACAAGATGAGCTTATAACATAAGATGGACACAACTCCCACCATAGAAGGAAGTAGGAGCTGCTGGAAGATCACCGCAATCCTGAACCTGTGAAACATCACCAACCCTGCAACCAGACTATACCCAAAAAGGTATAGCAAGAGTAGAATCAGTACAAACACACGTACTGGTAGGCATCATCGGCTGACCCGAATTCACTCCTACCATCATATAAAAATCAAGGTAAAATGCACAAGGTAAATGCTTCAACCTATTTCAACATCACTTTTATCAATCCCTCCTTTCGGAACCGACCTTCCGAACCCTTCGCTGCTAACTCCACCACCCTAGCCTTGACTCTGACATCTAGGACTTCCCAAGTCTCACTCATAACTAGACTTCTCAAGTTGCCTTGTCACCTAGACTTTCCAAGTCTCACTTTAACCTTTACCCCAGTAAACTACCTTGACTAAATATCCAGACTTAATCCGGCCAACTACCCCACCAAACCACTTAATGCCCGCAGTATTACCTACCATTGTCCGAACATTTCTAGGACCTCTAGGACAACTTTTCAACCTGTTTATATTAACCAGTAACTACAACCCAGGCTCTTTGTTTTCCTCCCAATATACCAATCATATAGAATCCTGCTAACGACCATTGACACCTTCAATGACAGCAACAGAGTTACATCTAAATCTCTTTTATTACATCACATAACCCGGACCCTCCATCTACACCTAAGTATTCAACAGACTACCCCGGTCTACATCAAGACCCACCCTTAGCTTATTAACCATAATAATTCCTGACCGCCATTAGTACACTTAATGACAACAATTTATGAATTTATAACCTCTTTTACATAGTTCGGACCCACCCGGATCCCCCTAACACATCTAAGTGTTAACATGGCAAACCCGATCTACACCAAGACCAACTAATAATCAATATAATAACCCGATCTACACCAAGACCAACTAATAACCAACATAATAATCTAGTCTACACCAAGACCAAACTAATAACCAACATAGTAACCCGGTCTACACCAAGACCAACTAATAATCAACATAATAACCCAGTCTATACCAAAACCAAACTAATAACCAACATAATAACCCGGTCTACACCAAGACCAACTAATAACCAATATAACAACCCGGTCTACACCAAGATCAAACTAATAACCAGCATAATAACCTGGTCTACACCAAGACCAAACTAATAACCAATATAATAACCCGGCCAACACCAAGACCAAACTAATAACTAACATAATAACTCAGTCTACACCAAGACCAAACTAATAACTAACATAATAACCCGGCCTCTCAAGGACCAAAAATGCAATAACACAATTCATAAACACAACCCAGTTCACTCAGAGAACCATTAATAAAGATGCAACAATACAATAAAATAAACTCATACCAGGCGTGGTACCCGAGCCAACCGTTAGTGTTATCCCATACCAGGCGTGGTACCCGAGCTAACCATTAGTGGTACCCGAGCCAACCATTAGTATTCTCGTTCCAGGCGTGGTACCTGAGCCAACCGTTAGTATTCTCGTACCAGGCATGGTACCCGAGCCAACCGAATGTCATACCAATCCACAGTCATAAACAATGGACAATCAACTTGTAAACCCACAAGCAAAATACATAGTTCAATTCACAATACTGTTAAACAGGACCTTTAGACATTACTAAATCATTTCCTAAGCAATGCAAACATCAGACAATTACTTAAACCAAAGTACACAAACATACAGTGCATACATGAAGCAATAACAACCACCTACCCAATTCTGAGTACACTATGAACCGTTAAATCTCGTCCGGAGACTAACCCCAAATCACCCTTTTAAACATGCCATTAGATACCTTTATTCCTGGCCCTCCTCCTAGGACCGAGATACAACATGGGAAAACCTCCCCTAGCCTTAGAAACACAACCATTATGATATTCTAATTATACCAATTCATTTTCCGAAACTTCTGTTCCTTGCACATTAGTTAATTACTAACCCTTTCCGGTTCCCCGAACCTTCCCGACATCCTAGTCCCTAAATTCTATTAGCAAAACAATACCAAATAAGTATACACCCAGAATATCACAAAGCACTGTCACAAATTTACTATTTCCAGTTCAACCAAACAACCCAACAATCTTCCTCTAGACTCCGTGCCCAAAGGCCTAGACATGGATTCTCCCTTTCATTCTACACAATAAATAGGAAATGAAGATAGGTCAAGAGTCTACTCAATGAAAAAACTAGCCTACCTGGACGTCAAGCAGCTGCATGATGCAATTTCTGGCTCCGTGAAGGCATTCCTTGATGGATGACAGGCCCAAAATCCATGGTTTCGCGTTCTTTCAGCCTGAATCCCTCCTCCTGATGGCTCCCAAACTTTGGAGCAGCCTAGGAGGGTTTTTGGAGCAACCCTCATCTGTTTTTGGCTAAAGAAGGGAGAATGAGATTATAAAACCTGTTTCTGAGCTTTCTGGTTCCGTCATTCCACTATAGCGCACTGCCAACCGCTACGACGGTACCGCTATAGAGACCTAAATCCCGCTACAGTGGACTCAATTTTTCAGCACAGATTGTCTTCAGTAAAACAGTCATAACTTTTTACTCGGGAAGCAGATTGTCGAACGATCGGTGGTGTTGGAAAGAAGACTCAGAGATCTTTAATTTGGTGGGTATTGGGACCCCTAACTCCTTGTATTCTATAAGGAATGCACGTTTGAAGTTGATCCTAGTTTGACCTTAGCCCAAAACTAAATCGGTAAGGAAACTTTCAACTTAACTTTATGCTAGGAGTATTGTATGACATTAGTACATATGATAACGGAAATACAACAAACAAGAAGAAACGAAAGAAAAGATATGAGAACTAATAACTAGGAATTGAAATTATGGGCAACAAGGGGCTAAAACCCTCACCTCCCAATTGATTCCAACAACTAGATACTAATTCAACTCAACTAATCAAGGAAACCTAAATGAAATCCACAAGTGGGAGACCTTCGATTAATTAAGTAAAGAAGTTAAACTAACAATCAAGAGAGTCACCCTAATCACTCACTAATTCCTTAAGGGAATTACACTAAGCCTTACACTAGCAACTACAAGTTTAGAGTATCAATCTTCAATATGCAAAAACTAGTCTTCCAAAATGAAGAAAAGCTACTACTTATACTAGGGAATAAGAAGACACTAGCTATTACAGTTTTGCCCTTAATGAAGTAAGGGCCTTGTTTGGTTGCCTTCTTTTGGGAATTCTTGAATTCCTCCTTCCACCTCACTTTAATGGACCACCCTCACATTGTATGCTTTCCTTTTCATGAACATCGTACGTGTCATCTATACCATCCATGCTCGTGTCAACCATGCTATCCATGCTAGTATCAACATACCAAATGTACTCTCATACTAAAGAATTAATCCTAACTCTTATTACGAATGAGAGACACCTGCCTTGATCCCAGATTTTTCAGTAACGATGGAACAGGTCGTTACAACAGATACCAATTTACCCATTGTTCATCCCCGAACGATCTCTAAGGCTGAAGGAATAGAATGAACCAGCCCTTAGAACTTTAACACTCTACCATGAAAGTGTAGAAATAGCCTTACACGAACCACCAAACTCTCAGATACCTCGGGTGTACCCAAGCTCAACCAAAATTTAATTCGATTATGCTCTGTCAAGAAATTTCTTCCTTCGAGCTGTACGAGACCAGTTAGATTACTCCTCCTCGAGTGCCCAAGAAATACGGGGCCTCGTTGAAATACCAGAGCAAAAGAGTTCCAAACATAATGGACCAAAACTTAATTCCCATGCTACAGTGCTGGCAACTGTTGACTTCCGCTATAGCGGTAATTTCTCCGCTATAGCGGAGGTCGCAATAGCAATATGTCAACCGCTATGGTAGTTTACACGAGACAGAAAGTCGTAAAGCTCTCTGAAAGTGCCCATTTTACAACACACTTAAATTCCTGACATTCTGGAACAACCCCTTCACGTCAACCTTCATACCGAGAGTTGTACTTACCCGAATTCAATTCCGAAAAGTCCTCCAAACTCCTTTATGTCTTAGCTAAAAAAATACTAGATCAATACAAGACATTTTATCTAATCCTCACCCGAATTGCCCTAGACCATACCTTGCTCAGAAATCATCCTAGACTAGCCTAGCGTTGAAATTTTAACTCCTAACCCGCGAATTTTTTTAACCTGGGCAATTACACCCTAAATAATGATATACCGAACATTAATTACCAAACACTACACTGTGTTTTTCCTTTGAGACTTCTACCTTATGACCCTTTTCACTCTTGCATGATCAACACATAAGGATAGACCATCTGGAGTATAACCAATAACCAATACACAATTATGGGTTTCATTAACACATAGATTTTCCACCATTTCCTTTTATCGCCCATGGATACTAATCCTTATAATTCCTGCACTAGCTCAACTAGCGATTTAAAATAATCCGAGAATGAAAAACAAAACAGGGGAAAGCAGGACAGGGATTATGCCTTGCCCATCCTGCTATAGCGACTTGGACATCGCTATGGCGACTCCCAACAGTAGCAGCCTAGAAAATTTTCCATTTCTGCAAAATTTCCTCATTCCCCTTCCCTGTTTTCACATTAACACATGAAATCACGTTACGATCTTTAATTATAACCTCAAGATCAACCTCAAATATGCCTAGTTGAGAATTTAGCACCACATTATCATAAAATCAGTTACGAAACACCCCAGAACCGCACACAATATCACGTTCCCGCTATCGTGCACTACTAGTCTCCCTTTTTCCTTCCTATTATTCCCATCTGATCCTGACTGTCCCAAAATCAGAGCTTCCCCACAGTCATCAATTCCTTTTGTCCCCTTACCATCTATACCAATGGTAAGTTTATACCCGAATATAATACAAACTATTCCAATTAAAGCATACCGCAATTTATCCCTAAAGCAAATCATAAACTTTAAATCCAGAATAAATTCAATGAAGTCACAATCATGAGTTACCACAAAAAATTTCTTACCGCAACTCCCGCTATCAATCAATAATAGCCCTTTTCCCCCATGGTTCCCAACCAAGTCCCGACTGTCCTGAAACCAGAGTTTTTCCACAGTAGTAATTCATTTTTCCTCACCATCTTGACCAATGATGAGCCCTTTTTCTGAAAATCTATATGCAATTCTAACTCCACACTCACACAACACTTAATCACACTCAATCATACCAAGAATCAATTATAAATACCTTCAGACTCGCAATTTCATAACAAGGCAACCCATCATATACGAACCCAATAAATCATGCCAGCATTGTAATACACAAACAATTCAGTTTCAGGTTACAACTAAAATCAAACCACACCAATTACTCTATATCCATCCCATCAATGACCCTTAGTTGATCACCCATGCCTTACCACAACCTCTCAGGCCAAATACAAATTGGAACCTTCCCAGTTCCAATTTCCCTTGCTTGTCTTATTGCAATCAGAGTCAAACGACATCCGTTTTCCTTGTCGAGATACCAGTTGGAATCGAGAGATACCAATTATACTCAACCCATACAAGCAAGTGACAATGTCACGTCCCAGACCGCCGTGAGTGACACTCACCCAACCCCCGGGTGAGTGAACCATCACTTTCCTGAACTTAATCGTTCTAACAGCTCAAAACCAGTGCATAAAAGTAAACTAGCAATTCAATGATGATAATAATAAAACTTCATTAAGTTAACATGTGGAAATTACCCCCTAGAATCTGAAAGTCGCAGTACCAAATAATTCTACCAATTTCTAGAGTGCGGGGATGTAACCCCAAAAATATAAGGAAATAGTCTAAGCCCCAAACAAATGGGCTACAACACTAATGATAGATTCAAGGCAGCTCGATCAAGCGGCTCACCCTTGAAGTCTGGAATGCTGGTACTAAAGATGAGGTCGCTTCTCAGCCGCTGGAAGATTGCCTGTACTCACAAGAAAAAAAAAGCAAGTGCAGTATCAGTACACCACCACAGTGTACTGGTAGGATCATCAGCCAGTTTCAAATAAACAGTGTATAATTCAGTACAACAAATCAAGTACCAGTACAGAAAACATGCAACAAGTCAATAGGCTTCCCTAGACTGCAAGTCTCTACCTAGCTTGTTCTCACATGAAATCCACCTTCTTATAATTCTAAACCACAATCACAGAATTTAATAAACTATCCTTTTTGCCTAGCCCGGACCCACCCTAGGATCCCTTCTAAACAACACCTAAGTGTTCAACAGACAACTCGGCCTAATCCAAGACCAACACAACAATTATAACAGGATTCTCGGTCACTCAAGGACCACCAATGAATATCACAATTCAATAAAAACACCCGATCCACTCATGAAACCAATAACAGCTAATGTAATGCAACAATATCAATGCCATGATGCAGTAAAATAAACCCGTACCAGGTGTGGTACCCGAGCCAACCGTTAGTATTTCATACCAGGAGTGGTACCTATGCCAACTATTTGCTATACCCGTACCAGGCGTGGTACCCAAGCCAACTGTTAGCATACCTGTACCAGGCATAGTACCCGAGACAACCGAATGTCAACAATCCACAGTCAAAATAATGAACTAACAACTTGTAAACCAACAAGCAACACACCATTCAATTCACAGACTGTAAAATAGGACCCTTAGACATTCTACACAATTCCTCTAAGTCATGCAATTCATACAAACACTTAGATAAGAGTACAAAATATACAACATTCACAGGAGTCGTAAGCCATCACCTACCTCAAAATGATCCAAGCTCTACTCAACCTGAGCTTTCCCATGTTCCGGATTCCTTTCTCGTTCTTGGTCTAAAACAACATACAAGTACTCAAATTAAAAAACAAGGCATGTGCATTACCCTGATTACACCTAATCCCAGACTCCAGACCAACCATGATCATTCTACCCTTTGTCCCAGGATTCCCGCCATTAATTTTCCTAGTTCTATCATTTTCACGGATAAAAGTAGAGCATTTAACAACATGTGATCATAAAACCTCACTTTAATCAATACCCAAGAACTTTCATGCCTAGAATCCCCCTTCTTCCCCGGATTCCACCATCCCTAAGTTATTCCAACATTTCCCCAAGTTCCCTCCTAGTAATTCTACCGTGTAGGAAAAGTAGTACGAAGATTGGGGAGTAGAAACCTTACCTTAGGGACGAAAAACAATGGAAAATGGAGGAAAATCGCCTGAAATCGCCTTGCCCTTCTCCCAAAACAAAATTATGAAAACTGAACATTTTGGGGAATGTTTCTGCATTAAATCCCGTCACACTCCGCTATAGCAGTCTGCTCCGCGATACCAGTACCTCCATAGCGGAGTCGTCTGCTATGGCAGAGGCTGACCGACGTTGACTTTTGCTGTAGCGGTAATTTCTCCACTACAACGGAAGTCGCTATGGCAGAGTGTCAACCGCTATAGTGGTTGACACAGGACAGAAAGTTGTAAAACCTTTAAAATTAGTCCATTTTACAACACACCTATTTTCTTGACGTCCCAAAATAACCCCTTCACATCAACCTCGATTCTGGGAGTTTTACTTACCCGAATCCGATTCCGAAAAATCTCCCGAACTCCTCTATGTGTTAGCTACAAGGAAAACTAGCTCAACACAAGACATCCAACTCAATCCTTACCCGGATTGCCCTAGACCATACCTTGCCCCTAAACTGGCCGAGACTAGCCTAGCCCAGAATTTCAAACTCCCAAACCCGGAGTTTTCTAACTCAAAAACTTGGCACGATTGGACTACCCATAACGATGGACCCGGTCGTTACAGACAAACCACATGAAAGTAATGAAAGAGGAGAGATGTTTCCTAGAATGTTTCATAGCTTCCCAAAGATTAGATGTGGATGTTAACACACCAATCCACAGGACTCTATTCGACATTTTGCTCTTGTACTGGGAGACCGGTAACCTGGGATCTGATACCATCTGTCACGAACCAACTACTAGGCCATGTGGGCACCTGCTCTAATCCACCAAGATAGGAGAACCCTTACCACCCAAACCAACAGGCAATGCGGAAAAGAAAATAACCATTAAGTAAGTCTCTTTTATACATGAGAAATCCTTTTACAAATATTTGGAAAATCTTTATACAACAACTTTAAAAAAATAACAACTTTTAGAACTTGCGGAAATTTACTAATAATATAATACAACCTCTCCAGAACCTAGTCTAAGCCCGTACAAGAGCTTCTACAAGATGAGCTTATAACATAAGATGGACACAACTCCCACCATAAAAGGAAGTAGGAGCTGCTGGAAGATCACTGCAATCCTGAACCCTGTGAAACATCACCAACCCTGCAACCAGACTATACCTAAAAATGTATAACAATAGTAGAATCAGTACAAACACACGTACTGGTAGGCATCCTCGGCTAACCCGAATTCACTCCTACCATCATATAAAAATCAAGGTAAAATTCAAAAGGTAAATGCTTCACCCTTTTTTAACATCACTTTTATCAATCCCCCTTTTCGAAACCGACCTTCCTAACCTTTCGCTGCCAACTCCACCACCCTAGCCTTGACCCTGACATCTAAGACTTCCCAAGTCTCAATCATAACTAGACTTCTCAAGCCGCCTTGTCACCTAAACTTCCTAAGTCTCACTTTGACCTTTACCCCAGTCAACTACCTTGATGAAATATCCAGACTTAATCCGACCAACTACCCCACCAAACCACTTATGCCCGTAGTATTACCTACCATTGTCTGGAATTTTCCAGGACCTCTAGGATAACTTTTCAACCTATTTATATTAACCAGTAACTTCACCCAAGATTCTTAGTTTTCCTCTCAATATACCAATCATATAAAATCCTACTAACGACTATTGACACCTTCAATGACAACAACAGAGTTACATCTAAATCTCTTTTATTACATCACAAAATCCGGACCCTCCAAGGATCCTCTATCCACACCTAAGTATTCAACAGACTACCCCGGTCTACACCAAGACCCATCCTTAGCTTATTAACCATAATAATTCCTGACCGCTATTAGTACACTTAATGACAATAATTGTGAACTTATAACCTATTTTACATAGTACGGTCCCACCCAGATCCCCCTAACATATCTATGTGTTAACATGGAAAACCCGGTCTATACCAAGACCAACTAATAACCAACATAATTGTCACATCCTGAGGCTACCCCCTGGGCGTAACACGGGACTTGAGACCACGAGTGCCTCAAGCTAACCCTTGATCATAGCATAACTTAGGCAAAATAATTAAATGAGAGGAAACATAATAAGGAAATCTAGAAATGTAAGCATAGATAGTCAAACTGAATGGAAAAAATACAATATAGAGAAAGGACTCGAATACTGTCTATGTCTGAAAAGCCTCTACGCATGACATAAAGAGTTAGTAGGACAAGACCCTAGCTAACTCGAAGTACGAAATGAAAAACTAACACAAGCTAGAAACATAACTAGTCCTCGACCTAAGAGGACTCACCAACAGCTGTCTGGGAGTGACCGAGAAACTCTAGCCACGAGTCAGAAGAGGTACGCCTGAATCTGCATCATCAAAAGATGCAGCGCAAGATATGCGTCAGTACGACATGATGTACTGAAAATGCGGGTTATGCATAAATAATACGAAATCATGCTTAAAACATATTTGGGAATTGAGTTCATGCATAATCGAAGAAGTCGTAAGTAAATATCATAGTTTGAGTAATAAGCATGAGTTCGTAGTCAAAACTTCAAAATAAGATATCATAAAGCTTAGAAAACTTGAAATCATTCATACGGGAGTTTCTTATAACTGACAATAGACCATGTGAGCTACATGGAATCTAACTATATAACCCTAGTTAGCAAAGCTGACTTGAACCCTGCCAAGGAATGAGTCACCATACCCAACTATATAACCCTAGTTGGCAAAGCTGTCTTAATGCCTGCTAAGACACATGACACCATTATCAAGATGTGGATCCACTCATAAGCCCATAGGGCACTTTATTTCATAATCTACGCTGGCAATATAGTTTTGGAATTGGGTAATCGAACCCTCATCGCTCGGTGCTAAATACTACTCCCAAAACATGCACATATAGCTCATAATTTCTTATTGGCACAATCTCATGCCAAATCTTATTCAAAAAGCATAAAAACACATCGGGCATCATGCAAATTCTCATATCATAAGTTCATGAAGCTTAATATAGCCATAGTCCAAAACATTCTTTTCTTTCTAAATTCATACTTGAAGAATTTGGCATGCAATTTCATAAATTCATAAAGCCATGATGTCTAATCATGCCCAATTTCACTTGAAAACATGCAATTCAATGGAATCATGCTAGAAATCAACTTAGATGCTTGGGCTTTTGAATCTAATAGAGGAATCATGATCAAATCGTAAATAAGTAATAAGAAACAATGAATTTAAGCATAGGAACTGATTTCATAAGTTTTTCCCAATTTAGATCAAAACCCTAATTTCATAGGTTCATAATTCAAAATAAGAATTTGGGATTGTGGGCACAAGGGTGAGAGGAACCCATTGTTGAATACCCACACACCTTGATTGGAGCTAACCACTTGAATTGAAAAGACTTAGGAGACTTGGACTTGGAGCTTGAGACCTTGAGCTTGGGAGAGTTTTTTCCCTCTTTGGGAGATGAATGAGGTAATGAGAAGGGACTTAGGCTAATAAGGGTGAAAACCCTTCTTGAAATAGTTAACATTTAGAAGTTAAAAGGGTGGGTAATGACTAAAATACCCCTAGGACTTAAATGAGAAATTGCAGGAAAAAGGGGCCACCTCACGGGCTACCCGACGAGCGTCGTTCCCACGATGTCCCGTCGGCCAAGGCGTCGGGCAGGAGGTACCTTGGTTGGGTCTGCTGGACCATTTCAGTGACGATCTCCCATGGGTCGTCATACCCACGACGCCTGTGGCCTAACCTATCGGGGAAACTGGGTGATGGGGAAAAGTGGCTGGGGGATTTCGACGGTGGGTTCACACGGGCCGTCGCACCTGCGATGCCCATCGTGACAGCCCATCGAGCTGAGGCAGCTGGCACAACCTAACTGTTTGGTTCCCACGGAGCACCCCACGGGCCGTCTGAGCTATCACACCCGTGACGCTGCCCGTCGTGACCGCCCATCGAGTTGAGGCAGCTGGCACAACCTAACTGTTTGGTTCCCATGGGGCACCCCACGGGCCGTCTGAGCTATGACGCCTGTGGTGCTGCCCGTGGTGACCCACAATTGCAGAAAAGCAAAAAACTCCCTAGATTCAGGATTCAATAGCTGGTTCATTTTTCCGAGGTGTTACAATAATAGTCCAGTCTACACCAAGACCAAACTAATAACCAACATAGTAACCCGGTCTACACCAATACCAACTAATAACCAATATAATAACCCAGTCTACACCAAGACCAAACTAATAACCAACATAATAACCTGGTCTACACCAAGACCAACTAATAACCAATATAATAACCCGGTCTACACCAAGATCAAACTAATAACCAACATAATAACCCGGTCTATACCAAGACCAAACTAATAACTAATATAATAACCCGGCCTACACAAAGACCAAAATAATAACTCACATAATAACCCGGTCTACACCAAAACCAAACTAATAATCAACATAATAACCCGGCCTCTCAAGGACCCAAAATTCAATAACACAATTCATAAACACAACCTGGTTCACTTAGAGAACCATTAATAAATATGCAACAATACAATAAAATAAACCCGTATCAGACGTGGTACCCGAGCCAACTGTTAGTGTTATCCCATACCAGGCGTGGTACCCGAGCTAACTGTTAATATTCTCGTATCAGGCGTGGTACCAGAGCCAACCGAATGTCAGACCAATCCACAGTCACAAACAATGAACAATCAACTTGTAAACCCACAAGCAAAATACACAGTTCAATTCACAAGACTATTAAATAGGACCTTTAGACATTACTAAATCATTCCCTAAGCAATGCAAACATCAGACAATTACTTAGACAAAAGTACACAAATATACATTGCATACAGGAAGCAATAACCATCACCTACCCAATTCTGGGTACACTATAAACCGTTAAATCCCGTCCGGAGACTAACCCCGAATCACCCCTTTAAACATGTCATTAGATACCTTTATTCCTGACCCTCCTCTTAGGACCGAGATACAACATGAAAAAACCTCCCCTAGCCTTAGAAACACAACTATTATGATATTTTAATTATACCAATTCATTTTTTGGAACTTCCATTCCTTGCACATTAGTTAATTACTAACCCTTTTTGGTTGCCCGAACCTTCCTGCCATCCTAGTCCCTAAATTTCATTAGCAAAACCATACCAAATAAGTATACACCCAGAATATCACAAAGCACTGTCACAAATCTACTATTTCCAGTTCAACCAAACAACCCAACAATATTCCTCCAGACTCCATGTCCGAAGGCCTAGACATGAATTCTCCCTTTCATTCTACACAATAAGTAGGAAATAAAAACAGGTCAAGAGTCTACTCAACAAAAAACCTAGACTACCTGGACACCAAATAGCTGCACGATGCAATTTCTGGCTCCGTAAAGGTGTTCCATGATGGATGACAGGCCCGAAATCCATGATTTCATATTCTTTCAGCCGGAATCCCTCCTCCCCATGGCTCCCAAGCTTTAGAACAACCTAGGAGGGTTTTTGGAGAAACCCTCGTCTGTTTTTGGCTAAAGAAGGAAGAATGGGATTATAAAACCCATTTCTGGGCTTTCTGGTTCCGTCATTACGCTATAGCTTACTGCCAACCACTACGGCGACCTAAATCCCGCTACAACAGACTCAATTTTTCAGCACATACAATTTTCAGTAAAATAGTCATAACGTTTTACTCGGGAAGCGGATTGACAAACGGTCGGTGGCATTGGAAATAAGACTCAAAGATCTTTAATTTCATGGGTGTTGGGACCTCTAGCTCCTTATATTCTATGAGGAATGCATGTTTGAAGTTGATCCTAGTTTGAACTTAGTCCGAAATTAAATCGGTAAGGAAACTTTTAAATTAACTTTGTGCTAGGAGTATTGTATGACATTAGTACATACCAAATTTACTCTCATACTAAAGAATTAATCCTAACTCTTATTACGAATAAGAGGCACCTGCCTTGATCCCAGATATTTTCAGTAACGACGGAACAAGTCATTACACTTAAGTTTCTATGAAGATTGGTTTGAGTTTTGAAATATTTCATTAGGAAAGTTTACAAATTCCCTCTATACTTATTGAATTTTTGAAAGGATGTACTTTTAACTTGAAACTTCAAACAAGATATGCAGTATTTTGAGCAAGGCTCTCCAGTACACAGTTTATGATATGAATTGAGAACAGACTCACCAATCTGAATTTTAATTCACCTTAAAAGGTTATAGTATGAGCACACATATGTTTTGAAAGGATTATTTAACACCAAAATAGGTATGGGTTTAGATGACCCAAGCTTCAAAACTATGTATGTCAATGTAGGATAGAATTGTGTCGTGTTGAATCGGGAAACTCCTCTTTAAGCCCCTAGTACAGACTTAGTTTTGATCCATAATTCAGTTTCGTTCTATACCCCGTCAAGGTATAGAACAGCTCTCCCAACTGAGCCAAAAGTTGGACATCATGCTTTCACATGGTGTATGTTAGTTATAAGAAACTCCCTAGCAGAAAACCAGTTAATTTTAGAACTTATATTTGGCATCCACCAGTTTTATAATGTGTTTTATAATGCATTGCATATAATCATTTGCATATCTTAGTTATTTTTTTTCTCTCAGTTGCTTATTTCAGTTACTCATCTATTTAGTTACATACTTCAGTTGTTTAGCTCTATCAATGTTGTTTTAATTCAGTTGTATTACATGCCGTATGTTTCATGTTTGACGTTATTTGGTGCTGCATAGTTTCATGATGCAGATTCATGTACTCAAGTTCATCAGTGGGCACATCCTTAGACTTCATCTCCTCAGTTGTTGGTGAGTCCTCTTCGCATTCAGAGAACTTGGGTCCTGTTTAATTTAGATTAGTTTATGTCAGTTGAATAAAGGTAGATTGGGGGCCTTGTCCCGATAGATATTGTTTATTCCAGTGTTAGAGGTTTCATTAGACAGATAGTTATTTCTAGTCAAAACAGTTATTCTTTCAGATTTCTAGTTGACTTAAGTCCTGACATTTATAAAAACTTCTTTGCCATTTATCAAGCTTCCGCATTTCAGTTCAGTTATTTCTAGTAGTATGCCAGACCAAGGGTACTCTTGGGTCACTAGGTGACTTCGGGTGTCGGTTCTGCCCAGGGTATAGGCTCGGGGGTGAAAAACTTAGTACCAGAGCCTTAAGTTTGAGTGTCCTAGGTCTGTCTATAATGTCATGTCTAGTAGAGTTATCTCCAAATGATGGAGAGATTTGGAGTTTAGTGTTGATGATTGGGTTTTCTTGAAGGTTCCGCCCATGAAGGGGGTTATGCGGTTTGAAAAGAAAGGGAAACTTAGTCCCGAATATATTGGTCCCTACCGAATCTTGAAGAGAATTAGTAGAGTAGCCTATGATTTAGATCTACTTGTGGATATAGCATCCGTTCATCCAGTGTATCATATCTCCATGCTTAAGAAGTGTGTACATGTGACCCCTCACTCATTGTTTCAACAGAAAGTGTTGGTGTGAAAGATAGATTATCTTATGAGGAAGTTCCAGTTAATATTTTAGATCAACAGGTTCGCAAGTTGAGAACCAAGAGGAAGTAACTTCGGTGAAATTGTTGTGGAAAAGTTAGAAAGTGAAAGAGGCTACTTGGAAAGCCGAGGAGAACATGAAAGCCAGATATCCTCGCCTATTCACTCCTCAAGAGGGAAATGTCTAAGGTAATGGTTTTACTTTTATAATAGATCCTATGAACTCATGTTTGAACTTGTTCTTGTGCGTTCTTTAGTGGTTGGTTATGAAGCCCTTGTTGCTAGCAATGTTTTAAAAAGCAGTTTTAGAACTCGCTGCGGGGCGGGGCACTGGCAAAATGTCGTGGGGCTCAAGTGTGGGGCTTAGTTCCGTGAGACTTACGCCTCAAGCGCCCGATTGTACGCTCTAAACACGTCCAACGCTCATTTCTCGGGGCTCACCTAATAGTTTTTACATAAATTGTGTCAAATTTCTTAACCAACACTATTGATCCTCATAATTCTTTAATAAATGAATGATGTCTAATAATTTTTTTCATCTATAAAAATAAGAAAATTTAGGGTAACTCAAATAATAAGTCATATTATCGCTTATTTACTATTTGAAAGTAGTGTTAGGGTGAATATCACTTAACATTTCTGTTTAAAGTATATATCCAAATTTTTACATCTTTACTTATCATTTGTTTTTATGTTTTTGTCCTATATAACAAAATTATCATATTTTATTATTTTGTTATTTGAAATTGTTTTATTTTTATTTATAAAGAAGTGATATTTTAATTATAATAGTAATAGTTAATTGTTTATTACTTTTAGGAAGGTAAATTGCACAATATGATAGTCATACATTTTAAGAAATTGTGATTCTTTTACTGTTTGAAAGTTAAGATTTCAGAGTTGAATTGCATCCCATAATAGCTTTTATATCATTGCATTATTCTACTTATAAAATGATGTTAGAAGTTTTGTTTTCTATGATTTTTTTTAATCATGTTTAAAATATTTAAAATTATTAATGTATTTTTTTATAATTTCTGTGTTTATTATACTATTTTTACTATATTATAAATTAAAAATTAAAGATCTGTGGGGCTTACGTCTCGCCCCGTAATACGTAAAACGCCTAGCCTCATGCCCCCGCCTTTTAAAACACTGGTTGCTAGTATAATTCAGTTCATGTTGATAAGTACAGTTCCAGACAGTCAAGAGAAACTATGTCCAGTTCAATTCATACATTTCCTTCTAGCCATGATCCTCATCTGAGGATGAATGATCCCAAAGGGGAGATATTGTAACACCTCGCCTTCCATGTCATATTTAAGTCACTTTGTATGCTTGTTAAAGCTTAAAAATTAAGTCGTTTGACCCATGAGTTGATTAGAAACCATTTGGAATGAGTTTTGGGACTTAAACGAAAGTTCTGGGCACGTGAAATGATCAGGGCGATGCAGTATCAGGTCAACGCTATAGGATCAGCGTCGCACCTGTCATCAAACTTCAGAACATCGAAATTCAGCCATTCAGTGCTATAGGGTCCATGGCGTGCGGCCCAGAGCACGCTATGAGCTCCGCAGCGCACAGCCCAAACTGTGTTATGAGTTGTGCGGTAGACAGGATATGTATTTTTTTACAAAATTTAAATTTCTTACTCCCCCTTAAACCCTCCCCCCTCCCCCCCCCCCATCACAAAAAAAAGTATTTTTTTAAATTTTTTTTTTTTTAAAAATTTCAAACTTTTTTTCTTACCCACCCCCCAACCCCCAACCTCCAATTTTTTTAAAAAATATTTAAAAGTTTTTTCTCACCTCGCCCCTACCCCTCGCCCCCAATTTTTTTTTTTTTTTTTAAAATTGTTTTTTTAAAAAAATTTAAAACTTTTTTCTCACCCCAACCCCTACCCCCTACCCCCCATAAAAATTATTTTTCTAATTTGTTTTTTTTTAAAAAAAATTAAAACTTTTTTCTCACCCTACCCTACGTCCTCCCCCCCCCCCAAGAATTGTTTTTTTTAATTGTTTCTTTAAATTTGTTTTTTAATTGTTTCTTTAAAATTTTTTTTTTAAAAAAAATTAAAACTTTTTTCTCACCCTACCTCCTACCCCTCCCACCCCTACCCTCCTATCCCCCCTCCCCCGCTATAAAAGAAGAAAATTTTAACTTTTTTTTAAAAAAAGTTATAGTTTTTTTCTTACTCCACCCCCTTACCCTATTTGTTCTCATTGTTTTGTGTTAAATATATAAAAATACTTTTAGAAAATATTTTTCCACTACTTACGTACCGAACACAAAAAAAGAAGTAAGAAACAACTTGTTTTTCTAGAAAATATTTTCATCAAAAACATTTTTCTTCATACCGAACACACCCAAGGTTTCTGTTTTCATAATTCTCATCAATTCACCTTTTAATTCTTCCTCCTTTGTCCAAATTTAGAATAGACGTCTCATACTGCACTTGCTAATTTGTATTGAACCTCAAAGAGGTCAACTATCTTGATGCCTTGATCCTCTTATAGCCAATCGATATGGTCTTCTCAAAATCACCGAGTAGACTTGAAATCAGATTTATTCTGTGATCCACACGACTCAAACAAGAATCCTATTTTTTTTGCCACCTAATGATGTTCTGATTGAAGATACCAAGATTAGGCCTTGATATATATCTTATATATTAATATCCAAATCTGAAGTGCATGAAGGCAGGAAACAGACCAGAGTAGAGCATGCTCAACTCTTTACAAGTAGTTAGGGGTCGTTTGTTTGATAGTTGGTTTTTAGGTGGGTTATATACATGTATTAAATCCTGCATAAGTAATAGACGTTTGGTAGTAGCTAGTTAGAAGGTAAATTATTCATGTGTAAAATTAATACGACGTTTGGTTTGCAATTTAGAAACCCGCATAACTAATACATGTATAAGTTATGAGGGAATCTATGTATTATATTATGCAGGATAGAAGGTAAAATAAGTAATACATGTATAATTAATACATGAATAACTAATCCCTGCATAACTAATACCTCTAGAGGTGTTCACGGGTCGGTTTGGATCGATTTTTGGTCAAAACCAAAACTAAACCAATTTAGTTGATTTTTGAATTTCTAAAACCAAACCAAACCAAATAAATTAACCCTTGGTTTGGTTCTTGTCGGTTTAGGTCGGTTTGGTTCGATTTTTTTTGGTTTATGATCCTAACGAATGATAAATTGATAATAGTATAAAAATGACGATGGCCAAAAGGCTTGCCTAGATACAAGTCCTAATAACACCAACTAAGAAAATGTCTTTAACAAGCCCATCTTGTTTGGCATTGCAAACAATAATTTTGTCTCTTGAATTTGTGAATCAAATGCCAAAATAATAAGCATTAGTAGTACTGTCTATAGGATAAAAATCACAAAATATTTTGTAGGGAAGCAACACCGAAAAAATGAGACAATAATCCTCTAAATTCTAATGCATTAATTAATATTATGAAAAGAATCCCAAAATACAATAATAAGCATTTGATTTGTTGCGCATTATTTTAAAATGAAAATGAAAAATGAGTTCCTACGGTTAGAATTTAGACACCTAAAGATTAAAGTGTTGGGCTTGAAGTTGTGAGTTGTCAGATTTGGGCTTGAGTAATTATAATATGATAAAGTTAAGTTCATGATTAAAATGTAATAAAATAATTATATTTGATTTATGAATAATATATAAATAATTATAAAATTTGTATATATAACTTATCGGTCCGGTTTGGTTATTTTTGCAATTTTTTTAGTAAACCATAACCAAATCAAATAATGTCGGTTTTTAAAATTCAAAACCAAACCAAACCAAACCAAGCCAAATATCGGTTTTTTTAATCGGTTTAGTTCGGTTTGCGGTTTGGTTTGGTTTTTAACCAAACCGTGTACAGCCCTAAATACCTCCATAAATAATACATATCCCTCATAACTAATCCCTACATTACTAATACCTGCATAACTCTAACCGGCTACCAAACGATAAGGTTACAAAATAGAGATCCATATATACAATGTTTCCTTCCCTTTCAAAAAGAAGCAACTAAAACAGAGGAGAGTAGCTAAGCAAAACATGCATTGGAGTTTTAGAGTACTAAAAAAGAGAAACAATCTTATATACCATCAGCAGAAGGAAATATGATGACATTGAACAGAAGTTTGGATGTATTAGCCCATTCAAAGACACAAACATCACCTACTTTTAGGTTGTTGTCCAGCACAAACTCCTTCCAACCGGCACTGAACTTCGCGTTTGATGTTCCAAGAGTGCATTTTACAGTCCATCGTCTCTTGCTTGAAACTTGAAGTACCACATCACTATGTCTAGTGGAAAAAAACTTCCTAGCTACTGACAGCGTTATGGTCTGTCAGTTTGAAGGATGCGTTATCACATAGAACAAAATATTCATCATTTAATAGTTATTCTTATAGTCATGGATTAGCTTTTATAACTAAAATATCCAAGTATAGCTATGTTACTAATTGCATCGGGCCTCTGGCCGGAGATACATATGATTAAATAAAGATCAAAGTATTGGAAAGTCGATAAAGTATCTTACCAGTTTGTATGGTTTCGAGACATACGATGGTTGCATAAAATATATAACAAATGGATTCTTAGATTTAAAAGCTTTAGCTCTTTGATATGCTATAGTCCTCTCTTTGTCCAATACTGTCATGTTCTTAACATAAACCATCTCAGTTTGTTCCTTGTGCATCCTGCAACTTTCTCCGCTTTCTTCAAACAGAATTTCAAAATCAATGTATTTCTACTAAAATATCATGTAAGCAGATGATTAACTCTGTTAGTAAGCCAGAGTAAACACTTCCTTACTTTTGGGTTTTCTTGTGAAAGACGGTGAAGCTGCATCCTCTTGTGACTTTTCCACCTTGATACTTTTGGTGTGAAAATCAATTGAAACATCATCCTCTGCCTCCCCTTCTGGTCTCTTTCTTTTGCTGCCATGTCCCACCAGACAATGGCCCAAAATCTTAACAGAATGCTCATTCTCAGTGCCATCACCATGTTCTTCTGAAAAAATTCAAGCCAATATAACCTTAAATGAAATGATCAAGTAAATTACTACTACAGAGAAAACTGTATACTCCAGACTAACTTATAGGAGAGAATTCAACTTTATGACCTTTGATTTTTGAACTGAGACCATATGAACCTCCTGTCTGCTGCTTTAATTTTTCGGTGTCAACTACCTTGGGTTGAGAACATGGAACAGAATTATCAGTTTTGATAATCTTGCTTTTACTATCAGAACCCCCTGGCACTTCTCCAACTATATTGTGCATGGGTGTGCTCCCAGCTGCACGAAATATTGTGACATCTACAAAGAGCTGAGAGCCCTTAATCACTTCAAATACACAAACATCACCAATTTTCAACTTATTGTCCAACACGAATGCCTTCCAACCAGAATGAACTTTAGCACTCCCTGTTCCGAAAGTGCATTTAACAGACCAAGATCCACTGCCTGGAACACGAAGCACTAAATTGCCATCGTTCTCAAGGAAATACTTCCTAGCAAATGTTGACGATATGTTCTGCCAAAAGAATGGACTCAGTAACACGATTAACGGCATGAATCTATATGGATTGCATAAAGATATTGGAATGTCTACAGAGTTTATAGCTTGTAGCTTACCAGAATATATCGTATGGAGATATATGATGGTTGCATAAAAGATATAATAAATGGACTCTCAGATTTAAAAGATTTTGCTCTTTGATATGCTATAGCCCTTTCTTTGTCCATTACTGTCTTGTTCTTATCATAATCAATCTTCGATTGTTGCTTGTGCATCCTGCAACTTCCTACGCTTTCTTCAAACAAAAAACCAAAATCAATGTATTACTACTAAGTTGTCATGTGAGTAGAAGATTAATTATGTTCATAGAACACCTTACTTTTGTTATTTCTTGTGAAAAAAGGCGAAGCTACATCTTTTTGAGACTTTTCCACCTTGATACTTTTGGTGTGAATGTCGACTGGAACATCATCCTCTGCATCCCCTTCTAGCCTTTTTCTTTTGCTGACCTCTCCTAATGAATAGTGGCCCAAAATCTCAGCAGAACACTCAATCTCAGTGCCTTCACTATGTTCTTCTGAAAAAATTCAAGCCAATATAGCCTTGATGAAACGATCAAGAAAATTTCTAGTAAAACGAAAGATGTATATGCCAGACTATCTTATGGAGATAATTCAACTTTATCACCTTTGATTTTTGAGCTGACACCGTATGATCTTCCTGTTCGCTGCTTTAGTTTTTTGGTGTCAACTACCTTGGTTTGAGAACATGGAACAGAATTATCAGCTTTGGTAACCTTGCTTTTACTATCAGAACCCCCTGGCACTTCTCCAACTATATTGTGCATGGGTGTGCTCCCAGCTGCACGAAATATTGTGACATCTACAAAGAGCTGAGCGCCCTTAATCACTTCAAGTACACAAACATCACCAATTTTTAACTTATTGTCCAACACGAATGCCTTCCAACCAGAATGAACTTTAGCATTCTCTGTTCCAAAAGTGCATTTGACAGACCAAGATCCACTGCCTGGAACACGCAGCACTAGATTGCAATTGTTCTCAAGGAAATACTTCCTAGCAAATTTCAAAGATATGGACTGCCAAAAGGAGATGGCTAAGTAAATGGATTTTGACATAGTGTAAAATGGTATAAAAGAAATATTAGAACTATGCAAAGTACATAAAGACTATAGCTTGTAGCCTACCAGATTGAATGGAGTAAAGACATATGATGGTTGCATAAAAGATATAATGAACGGATTCTTAGATTTAAAAGCTTTTGCTTTTTGATATGCTATGGCGCTCTCTTTGTCCATTACTGTCTTGTACTGACCATAAACACTCTTGGATTGTTGCTTGTGAATCCTGCAGTCTTCATTGCTTTCTTCAAACAGAAAATTAAGATCATTGTGTTAATAATAAATGGATTTACGTTATATACACCAACAACGTAAAGTTGCTTTTTAAACTATTCGCGTAATTTAACCTATGATAGTAGGGTAGTTACCATTTCTACAAAGCTACTAATTACTAGTAATACTTTTCCTAAAGATCTACAACCTGATAAATAACTTGATTGTGTAATTATTTTTACACTATCAGTGCATAGAAATTAAACTCATAGTACTAAAATTTCATGTAACAAGATGAATATTTTCAATTCAGTTCATAGACGGTAAGATAAAGAGCATATAAGTTCCTCACTTTGGCCCTCTCGTATGAAAGAAGGTGAAGCTACATCCTCTTCCGACTTCTCAGCCACCATTCTTTTGATATGCATATCAACTGAAACATTATCCTCCGCATCCCCTTCGTGTCTTTTCCTTTTGCTAGACTGTCCTAATGGAATGTGGCCTAGGTGTTCAACAGAATGCTCAACCATATCATGAATTTTTTCTTTCGGTTTCTGGCTTCTTGGAATACCCTCTAGGATATCTACAGAATCATCTGACTCGGACTGGTCAATTTTTGGTGCATGGTGTGTTTCATGGCAATGGAAGGTGCGTATACCATAGGCAGAACTGTATGGATATTGGATTTCTGCTGCACTCAAATCAAATATGATGATATTATAATGGGAGCGAGCATTGTATCCGAACATTAAAAAGTGCCCACAACTTATTGAATAATAGTCACAGAAATCCTGCCATCCTTTGGCTAGCCAAATTTGGGCTTCAGAATGTTCCACTTCAACCTCCCATACTTCTCCACTGGGAACCTCAAGATACACAGGGTTTAACATGTTCTTGCAATATCTGCTCGCAAAGTCTTCCGGAATCCTCTGCGTGCAAAGGAAATCTGGACTCAGTTTCATACATCTCGGAATCAAAGACAGTAAAACATACAAGTTTAACCTGAGAATCCTGCAATTACTAAAGCAGACTTGATCATTCATACAATTACTAAAGCCTTGACCATTTAATGTAACTATATACTCCCTCCGTCTCATACTAGTTGGTAATCTTATTAAAAAATAGTTGTCCTATATTAGTTGTCCACCTTAGAATTTTTTTTCCCCATATTACCCTTACAATTAATTATTTTTGAAAGTGTAAACACTTGTTTGTAAAGTTTCAAAAAAAGTTTCTTAAGAGATGAATTAGTAAAACTAACTTCTTATGTATGATTTCTTAAAATGCTGTGTAAAAAAAAAGATGGTCAACTAATATGTGACGGAGGGAGTACCTGACTCTTTCATTGAAGTTTACACCTAAAATTTCCCTGTGAATTCCTATGACTCGTACAAAAGCATAAGCCTAAATTTGTCAACATTCTTTATGAAGTTCTTAACTATACTCTTTTCCCAACTTTTAAAACCTTAATTATCTCTCATTTTGTATTCACATCACTTCAAATTTCTCTCTAATTGTCTCCCCTGCCCAACACCCCCCACCCCACCCCCACAGTGTTAGCCAAAACCAGAGGATGCATGCACACCACTGTATATCTTTGGTTCAACAGACACACATGGTTGAATTTTAAAAAATAAAAAATCAAAAGAAGAGATCAAGTACATACTAGACGGGTGCATTCATGTTGGGATAATATAATTTTGTAGAACTTTGGTTGCACAATAATGTTGTTATTAGTAGGACAAGAATAATTCCCAAGGGAAAATCCTTCACCACTTTGCCGGCGGACCTTGCTTGCCATGACTTGCTCTTTGCTAATCGAGCTGCAGGAAATAGCAGCAACAGTAATTTCCTTGTTTCTTACAATATTCAATAGTGTGTCATTCTCTAGAGTAGGATGGTAATTTAACAGTCAGTATCCCAATTTATGGAACACACACTCTATTTTAATTATTTTCTAAAAAGTACCTTTTTTGTTCTAATTTATATAATATAATATAATTAGAATTTTAGGAGTCAATTAATTTTTTTATCGAAATTTCTCTATACGGAGAGAAACTAATATGGTGAAAAATCGAGTATAATACTAAATTGAGATCCAAATAATAAGGGTGGGTAATTTGACTTTATTTTAGGGGACGTGCAAGAGTTAAACATGATAAGTATTCTTTCCATTTCATAATAACTGGTGTTTTTAACTTGGGCATACTTCTTAAGAAAAGTACTCACTCTTGAAAAATAAGAAGTGTTTTTACATACTCAGTGTAGTCTCACAAAGTGGAGTCTGAAGAGGATAGAGTGTACGCAAACCTTACCTCTACCTCAACAGTAGAGAGATTTTTTTTGATAGATCTCCGACTCAAGAGGAAACAGTCTAAAGTAGTTCAAAAGAGAAGTAATGAAAGTGAAAGCATAAGAAAACATATTGAGCAGTAACTACAACAAAATAATACGATAATCGAAGTACAAGAAATAGCAGAAAGAAATGAAAATCAAAGAACAAGAAACTACATGAGTAATACTACGACTACTAGTATGGACGGGTAACGAGACAACACACTTCTAAACCTTCTACCCTAATCTGTGTCTTTCACAACCTCCTAGCTAAGGTCATGTTCTCGATAAGCTGAAACAGCGCCATGTTCAGTCTAATCAGCTCTTTTCAATACTTTTTCGGCCTACCTCTACCTCTCCTGAAATCATCCATGGCTAACCTATTACACCTCTGCACTGAGACATCTTTGCATATAATCTTTACATGTCTGAACCATCTCAACCTCGCTTTCACATCTTGTCCTCCATCAAAGTCACTCTCTGTAACACCCCAATATTCAAATTCACGTTAGACTCAGAAAATGTTTGCACTTTCTGCAACTATCAGGTCTCACGGGCACTTGTCACGGACCGTGCGAGGCACGATAGCCCATCGTGCCGGCCGTATAGACCGTCTAGTCATCTTAGCATCTCATGGACAGACTCTACAGGCGCCGAAAGTCAGACGAGCCGTCAGAGCTGTCGTGGAAAACCTCCAGTGACACTGCCACCCATTCTTAGTCCCGACGGGCGAAGGCGACGGCCGTGGGCGCCACCACGGGTCGTCAGCCCCCATCGTGGGAAACGGCCAAAAGAACAGTCAGGTATGCCCTCTCCCGACGGTCAGACTCAACGGGCCATCGTAGGTACGATGGGCCGTCGGACACGGTCGTTCGACGAGTTTTTCTGTAACTTCTTATTTTAAGTCAGGAGTATTTTGATCTTTTTTCTATTCTTTTAACTCCTAAGTTAAGTTGTTTTAGGACAAATTAAAGGGGTTTTAGTCTCACTTAGTTAGTTTTTCACTCATTCTCTCAATTCAAGCTCCAAAAGAAAGAAGACGGATTCTTCTCTCAAGCTCCAAGGACTAGGGTTTCATCTCCAAGTCTCCATCTTCAGTTTTTGGCTAAGAGAAGCTTTGAGTTCAGATATGTGGATATTCAAAAAGGGATTCCTTTCACCCTTATGCCCAAAACCTCAAGTTTTATTTTGATTTTATGAAATTATGAAATTAGGGTTCTTACCCAATTATTCAAATCATTATGAATTTAGTTTATTTACATTAATACATGATTTGTACTCTTAAATATGTGATTTGGCATGAATTTCTACAAGTATCTGTTGAACCCATGATTTAAGAAAGGATTTACCATGAATTGGCATTGTTCCATGTTTTCAAGCATAAATTGGCATGTTTAGATAATATGACCTCAAGTTTCAAGAATTATGTTTTCATGATTTATGTGACATTCTATTCTGCCATTAATGCTTATGAAGTAGTTTTCAAAAGTAAAGGTTCGTGAGTAGAATGACATCTAGGAATGTTTACATGAATTATGAACAGTATGGCATCTAGATATGTCCACACGATTTATGAATAGTTTTGGCATCCAGATATGCCCTTGTATATATATATGAGTTATAGTATGTTTTGGGGAGTAGTATTTAGCACCGAGTTAGACTAGGGTTCATCGTTTCCTTAAGTCTCAAAACTACGTTGCCAACGTAGGTTGTTAGTCCAGTGGGCACACGATAGTGGTTCTACTCTAAATATGGTCTAGTACCCTGATAAGGTACAAGACAGCTCTACCAACTACGGTACAAATGTTGGATTCCATGTAGCTCACATGGTCTATGTCGATTAAGAGAATCTCCCACAGAAAATAGTTTTTAATATATGAATGTAATTGACTCTTTGCTTTCAGGTTTCAGACTTACTACTGCAATTTACGAATATAAACATGTTTTCAACTTATGATATTGCATTGAGTCATTACATTATAGATTTCACTATTATTACATGATTTCAGTTTAAAGTATGTTTTAAGCATGTTTATCATGGATTATGCATATCTCATATACGCAGTACATTCCATAGTACTGATCGCATACCTCTTTGTGCTACATCTTATTATGATGTAGATTCAGACACTTATTCCCAGATTCGTGGCTAGACCCAGCATGATTTTCAATCAGAGTTGGTGAGTCCTCATCATTCGAGGGCTAGTTGTGATTCTTAGTTAGTTTGATGACTTTCATTCAGTACTTAGAGTTAGCTAGGGTCTTGCCCCAACAACTCATTATGTCAGTTTTAGAGGCTTTTCAGACATAGCTGAACAATCAGTATTTCATGTTTCAGATTTTGATATTCTTAGACCTTGATTTTTATGTTGATTTAGTTTGCTCATCACTTAAGTTTTATGCTTTCGCTATGGTTATCTATGTTAGCTTAAGTCATGCTAAGACTAAAAGTTAGCTTGGAGTCACTTGTGATCCTAGGTCCCGTGTTACGTCTAGGGGGTAGCCTCGGGGCGTGACACTCTCACTTTGTCCTTGATATTCTCATTTCTAATCTTGTTTCTCCTAATATGTATGCCCACACATCCATCCATTGCAGCTTCCTTATTTTAGCAACTTTCAACTTCTGAATGTGAGAGTTATGACTGGCCAACACTCGGCCTCATGCAACATAGTTGGTCTAACTACTATTCTATAAAACTTGCCTTTGTGACACACCTTCTTATCACATAAGACGTCGAATCAGAGCCTCTATTTTATCCACCTTGCACTAGTTTAGTGAGCTATATCCTCATCAATCTCTCAATTTTTCTTGGATAATACACCCAAGAAACTTGAAACTTCCTTATAGATGATCTGTGCATTAAGTCTCACTTTCACACTAGCCTTATGCGTTAACTTTTAATATGATATTTATTTAACATAATTTTTGATTACATAAAAACATACTTATTTAAATATGGATAAAAATGGGAAAAAAAATCAACTCCTTTTTATCATGTGAAACATCACTTGTTTTGAACCAAAATTAAAGGATGAAATTATCGCTTACTCCCTCCATCCCATATTAGTTGGTCACCTTATTAAAAATAGTTGTCCCATATTAATTGATCACCTTACTAAATCAAGAAAGCATTAATTCCATATCACCTTTGCAATTAATTTATTTTTAAAATATTCACACTTATTTGTAAAGTTCTAAAGAAGTTCCTTAAGGGGTGAGTGAGTAAACTACCTTCTTATTTATGATTTCTTAATATGTGTGTAAAAAAGAAAGTGACCAACTAATATGAGAAATAGGAAGTATTATGAAACAATGGGAGTAAAATGGACCGGAGGAATAATTTTAAACTTTTCACTTTATCTTTAATGAGATAATTATAACTTTTATAATTTATTTTAAATCATAAAATTTAAAAGTTGGTATTCTTTTTCTTAAATTCCGTATATAATCAAATACCATTACATTAATTAGGATTATGGGATGAATTTTATTGTATATTTAAACTTACATGTCTTTTTTTTTTTAATTCTACAATAAAAGTCATAAAATAAAAGGTTTAATAAAGAGATTAAAAGAATTAGTTAAAGAATGGTCCCGAGATTCAAATTAATGGCCTACAGTAATTTTAATCTTCTTCATTAGAAATTTCTCTTACATTGAGAGTGTTTAATCGGTGAGATAACATGTTATAATTCTGAAATAAATTACTTATGATATTATTTCATGCATGTTTGATACATTTTTTATTCTGAGATTAGCAATCTCAAAATTATTTATACCTTAATTATGATTTTATTTTTATATCATATGCAATGGAATTACAATTTTAAAAAATAAAATAAAAATGACACTAATATAATTTAACCTTCATATTATAATCTCAAAATAATTTATTATCAACCAAATTATCCCTAAGAAATTATAAAATTTATCTGTAATATACACATAATAGTTTTTGTACAATTTGTAGAGTGCAATATACTGTATTAAATTCAACCCCCTCAGTCAGTAGATTTGATTGATTAACCCAGTCAAGTAAGTATAAATCATTATAAGTGGCTTTCCCAATTCCTAACATTTTCCCTCAACAATTCCTCAATTATACGGTAAAATATCTATGAACAATCCGTTTGGCAAATGACTACTTTTTCCGTTCCTAAATAAATGATATTTTAGTATTTTTATTTTATTTTTAAATAAGTGATGTATTAGATAATCAAAAAGATATTAATGATATCTTTTTCAATTTTACCCTTCTTTAAATAAAAATAGTTTTACATAACCAAGAATACTACTAAAAGAATTACATTTTTTAAAAGATATTTATCAAGGGTACGTTAATAAAAAACACTTTAATTTTTTAAGAATAAGTAATTTCTTAAGAAATATGTCCAAGCTAGAAACATCACTTATTTAGAAATGAAGAAAGTAGTAGAAACTTTTTCTGAAATAATTTTGTTTACTTTATTTTAAAATTAGTATTTGATTATAAATTTTTTAATCAATTTGAAATTGAATTTCAAATTTGAAAATCTATTTTCAAACTCCATCTTCATAATATTCAAATAAAAATGCTCTCTTTGTTCTTTTACAAAAAGTATAATAATCAAACAAAATTTCATTTTCAATTCCAACTTCATAGATTTCAAATAAGGTATAAAAGTATTTGAAATCCCGCAACCAAACGCCTAATACTTTCGAAGTGACTAAAGAATTAATGATGATGCTTTACATTTTGGGGTCACTTGGTTGATGGATAAAGTTATGCAAGGATCATCATTTTGAGATTATAATTACAAAGATTAACACTTCTTGGATTATTTAGGATGTGTTTAGTATGAAGAAAAGGCTTTCAGAAAATATTTTTCCATTTGTTTATGTTCGATTGATTAATATTTTTGAAAAATATTTTTGAAAAAATAAGTTTTTTAATAATGAGAAAAATGACTTTTCTAATGAAAGTTGGGAAAATAAATTTTACAACTAATAAAACTTACCTCAAACTACCTAACATGCATGTTTCCAAATGTAGGAGAATTTTGAAGTTTTCTTAATAACTAGTGAATTTGTTCGCGCTTCGCGCAAAATTATAGCATTTCACGAAAATATTTTTTCAAATGCTTTTATATGGAAAGTTTCATATATTTGATAGGAGTAATATTAACTATGAAAATTATACTTTATTTCCACAAATTTACAATTACGTAATTGTTGTAACTGTTAACTTTATCTTTTAAATATTTGGTTACATTATTTATTTCTCACACACTTATTCTTTGATTTTATCCCTGTAAGGTCTATATATATACTTTTTTTTATAAAAAAAACCACTATATATATACTTACATACATAATAATCTTTCATGTAAGTGTATGATAAAATTTATCTCTTTTTCTTAAAAAGTTATAATTTTGTACTTCTGTAATTTTTCCTTTTTTTAGTAGGTCATAAATGTTGCAGCAAAAATATATAAGGTAAATGTCACACTTTGCAAAAATTGAAAGGTGTTATTTTTCACTACTTTTTTTATTTGAACCGAAAAAATAAAGAGGCATTTCTATGATTACTTGTTAAGTTAATTTCTCAATTGTAGTCGGGGCATAGAAACAAATTGATAATATTCATTTTTCATAATTACCAAAGAACAATTACTGTAACGATCAGGTTCGTCGTTACGGGTAAACCATTCGTGCCAAGTTTCGGGTTAGAAAACTTCCGGGTTTGGGAGTTGAAAAATTTGGGCTAGGCTAGTCTCGACCGGTTTTGGAGCGAGGTAGGGTCTAGGGCAATCCGGGTAAGGATTGGGTTAGATGTCTTGGTTCGAGCTAGTTTTCCTTGTAGCTAAGACATAGAGGAGTCCGGAGACCTCTTCGGAATCGAATTCGGGTAAGTAGAGCTCCCGAAATCGAGGTTGACGTGAAGGGGTTGTTCCGAAACGTCGGAAAAATAAGTGTGTTGTAAAATTGACACTTTTGGGGGACTTTACGACTTTCTGTCCCGTGTCAACCGCCATAGCGGTTGACACACCGCTGTAGCGACCTCCGCTATAGCGGAGAAATTGCCGCTATAGCGGAAGTCAACGCGGGTCAGCACCGCTATAGCGGTAGGGTCCGCTACGGCGGTATCA
Organism: Jaltomata sinuosa; assembly: GCA_003996215.1. NCBI lineage: Eukaryota > Viridiplantae > Streptophyta > Magnoliopsida > Solanales > Solanaceae > Jaltomata > Jaltomata sinuosa. The sequence goes on from QJPP01001295.1 coordinate 295,149, forward strand.
CTATAGTGGAGCGGGGACTGCTATAGCGGAGCGACGTGACTAGAAAACCCAGAAAATGGATTTTTAATTTCATTCTCTCCCATTCAGCCCTAAAACAAACGAGAGCTATTCCAAAAACCCTCCTAGGCTGCTCCAAGGCTTGGGAGCCATGGGGAGGAGGAATTTCGGTAAAAATGATGCGAAACCACGGATTCGGGCCTGCAAGACCGCCAGAAACGCCTCCACTGAGCCAGAAACGCACGGTTGCAGCTGCTTGGCACCCAGGTAGGCTAGGTTTTCATTGAGTAGATAGACCTGCTTACATTTCGTATTTATTGTATAGTGGGAAAGGAGAATCCATGATTAGGTCTCCGAGCACGGAGTCTAGTGAATTCGGTGTTGGTTATGTAGGTGCTAGGAATTGGTTGGATTGAATTGTGGGTTATGGATAATTATTTGGGGCTGTTTATGTTGTCCTGGTATGATAAGATGATAGGGCTCAAGGACTGGGATGTCGGGAAGGTTCGGGGAACCGAGAATTGCAAGGATAACTAAATGGGTATGAAAATGGAAAACTCCTAGGTGAGATTTCGGGAATACGAAGGGCATGATAAGTAGTGTTGGTTTTGCTAAGGGCTAAGGGGTGGTAATTCACATTGTTATTATTTATGCAAGTCCGAAATCAATGTGGTTGTTAAATTATGCTAAAAGGGAACCGTTCATTAATCGTAAATAAAGGGTGAGTGTGTTTGGCTTCCAGACGGAGGTCGAGGCTAAGTTATATACCCGAAAAGGAGGGTAGGTGATGGCTTACAGTTCCTGTGAATGTTGTATATTCTTGTACTCTTATCTAAGTGTTTGTATGAAATGCATTGCTTAGAAGAATTGTTTAGAATGTCTAAGGGTCCTGTTTTACAGTCTGTGGATTGAACGGTGTGTTGCTTGTTGGTTTTACAAGTTGTTTGTTCATTATTTGACTGTGGATTGATTGACATTCGGTTGGCTCGGGTACCACACCTGGTACGGGTATAACAAATGGTTGGCTCGGGTACCACGCCTGGTATGGGATAATACTAACGGTTGGCTCGGGTACCACGCCTGGTACAGGATATACTAACGGTTGGCTGGAGTACCATGCCTGGTATGGGTATAACAAATGGTTGACTCGGGTACCACGCTTGGTACGGGATACTAACGGTTGGCTCGGCTACCACGTCTGATACGAGTTTATTTTACTGCATCATTGCATTGATATTATTGTATTGCATTGACTGTTATTGGTTCCGTGAGTGGACTGGGCTATTTTATTGAAATATGATATTTGTTGGTGGTTCTTGAGTGATCGGGAATCCTGTTATATCTTTTGAGTTTGGTCTTGGTGTAGGCCGGGTTGCTATATTATGTTATTAGTTTGGTCTTGGTGTAGGCCGGGTTGTTATGGTATATTGTGAGTTGGTTTTGGTGTAGGCCGGGTTGTTATGGTATATTGTGAGTTTGGTCTTGGTATAGGTGGGGTTGCTATATTATGTTACTAGTTTGGTCTTGGTGTAGGCCGGATTGTTGTAGTATATTGTGAGTTGATCTTGGTGTAGGCCGGGTTGCTATATTATGTTATTAGTTGGTCTTGGTGTAGACCGGGTTATTATGTTGGTTATTATTTGGTCTTGGTGTAGACCAGGTTTGTCATGTTAACACTAGATGTGTGAGGGGGATTCGGGTGGGTCCGGACTATTTAAAAGAGGTTATGTGCTCATAAATTGATGTCATTAAGTGTAATAATGACGATCATGAATTATAATGGTTAATAAGCTAAGGGTGGGTCTTGGTGTAGACCGGGGTAGTCTGTTGAACACTTAGGTGTGGATGGAGGACCCTTGGAGGGTTCGAGTTATGTGATCCAAGAAGGGATTTAGATGTAGCTCTATGGTGGTCATTGAAGGTGTCATTGATTGTTAGGTGAATTGCATGTGGTTGGTAAATATAGAGGAAGACTGAGAGTCTGGGTGTGGTTATTGGTTAATATAACCAGGTGGTAAAGTTGTCCTAGAGGTCCGGGAAAGTCCAAAAAATGGTAGGTAATACTTGGGTATAAGTGATTTGGTTGGGCTGTGGGCCAGATTTAGTCTGGGTATTTAGTCAAGGTAGTTGACTGGGGTAAAGGTTAATGGTGACTTGGGAAGTCTACGTGTCAAGGTGACTTGGGAAGTCTAGGTGACAAGGTGACTTGGGAAGTCCTAGATGTCAGGGTCAAGGCTAAAGGTGAAGGATGGAGCTATAATATTTATTTTCATTTTTTCCCTGTTTTCCTATATGATGGTACGTGTGGATTCGGATCGACCGATGATGCCTACCAGTACGTGTGGTTGTACTGACTCTACTCTTGCTATACATTTTTGGTATAGTCTGGTTGTAGGGTTGGTGATGTTTCATAGGTACATGACGATGGTGATCTCCAGCAGCTTCTGTCCTTCGATTCCATGACGGAAGTTGTGTCTCTTTTACATGTTCTGTATAAATCTTGTGGTAGCTCTTGTACCTGCTTAGACTAGGTCCTAGGGAAGGTGTTTTTAAAGGTTGTAAAGGTTTTTCGCAAATTCTTTAAGTCGTCTATTTTATGAACATTTTCTGTAAAAGAATTTCTCATGTATAAAAATAGACTGATTAATGGTTTACTTTAATTTTTGTGAGTTACTTGTTGGACAGGTGGTGAGGGTTCGTCTATCTAGGTGGTTAGTGTAGGAGCCTGCACGGCTCGGTAGGTTGGGTCATGACAGATGGTATCGGAGCCTAGGTTACTGATCTCCTAGTACAAGAGCTAAGTGTCGAATAGAGTCTTACGGATTGGAGTGTTGACGTCCACATCTAATCTTTGGGGAGCAATGAGGCATTCTAGGAAGTATCTCCCCTCTTTCATTCCTTCTCGTGCGGTTTGATTACTTGCTTGTATGGGTTGAGTCCAATTGGTATCTCTCAATTTCAATTGGTATCTCTCAATTTCAATTGGTATCTCAACAAGGTAAAGGATGTCATTGGACTCCGGGTATGCAAACAAGCAAGAACGGTTGGAATCGGAAAGGTTCCAATTGGTATTTGGCTAGGGAGTCTAGGTAAAGGTATGGATGGATCGGCTAATGGTCATCCATGAGGCGAATAAAAAGCAATGAAACTGATTTGATTGACTGTTTAAGCTTGAGACTTTAGATTGTGCTTATGAGTATTGATGTTGTTTGAATGACTGCAAATGTTTGGTGTGCAATTATTTGATTTGCTATGAATATTTTGGTCCGGGAGGAGTCATTACTTGAATTGGTGTGCTTTGGTTGATAATTACTTTTTATGTGTACTTAAAATTGGTCAGTAAAGTGGTGTTACATTTCGGAAACGGGCTTGCCATTGGTAAAAATGGTAAGGGGGAAACTCCAGTTTTAGGACAACCGGGATTAGTTAGGAACCATGGAGGGAAAAAGGGCTATCATTGCTTGATGGCAGGAACTGCGGCAAGGAAAATTTTGTGGTAACTCATGATTGTAACTTAAAGAAAATTTATTTCCAGCTTTGAAAACTGTGATTGTTTTAAATATAAATTGCGATATGCCTTAACTGGAATTGTTTGCATTACATTCGGGTATAGGCTTGCCATTTATATAGATGGTAAGGGAACAAAAAGGGATTGTGGACTGTAGGGAAACTCCAGTTTCAGGACAGTCGAGACTTGGTTGGGAACCAAGGGAACAAGGGATCCATTAGTGTGTAATGGCGGGAAGATATTATCTGGAAGCAAATGTTGTTGTGATTTCTTTGTATTTCATGATGTGTCATGTTGATTTATGATGCGATAATGCCGGGAATGGTCTTGAGGGTGGTTTAAGACCATGACAGGATTTACAGGTTTAGACAGTGATAACTGGGAAGGGGGATGAGTGCATTTAGCTGGAAATAAAAATTTCTTGTACTGTTACTATCGGGACCGCTATAGCGGAAGCCAACCGCTACGGCGGAACTGCTATAGCGGAGTGACCACCGCTATAGCGAAAAGGGCCCGAGGCAGGAGCCTCAGCATGTTTTCCCATGTTCTCATTCATTCCCGGGGGCAATGTAAAAGCAAGTATTAAGCTGCGAATTACTTTGTAAAACAAGGAAACCAACGATTTAGCTAATATAGTACGCGTAGAAGGGAATTTGTCAGAAATTTAGCATCCATACGCAAAGAAAAGAAAGGGTAGACATGGTAGCCGGGGCTATTGATAAGATTGTGATTGACCATTGGTGAGTATAGTCACCCATGTGGAATTTGACAAGATGACCCGTAATTGACTGAGTAGTGTTGGACACTGCTCATAGGTTATGTTGTGAAGGTGATTATTGACTGGTTTATTGTTGAAAATCCTTAGTGGTAGGGTCAATCGAAGGAGTGGGGTTATTAAATAGATTCTTTAACATTATTTATCTCTCTTCTTGACCATGATAATACCAGTGTTACTGCCCTTTAAGAGGTAGGGGTGTATCAGTTTTAGCCTCGGCTAGGGTGTAAGTGCCCAGATAGAGTTCCCCCTAAGGTGAGAGTTGACAAAATCTCAGGCTAGGATGGGTTCCAATGGAGTTTTTGTTGTTGTGTGGTTTAGAGGCACGTGGTGTCTTGGGGTATAGTGTTGACAGGAGTAAGGTGATAGGATGATAAGTGAGGGGCATAGTACCCCGTAGAAAGCTTACAGAATAGAGTTCGGGTTAGTAGAACTCCGGGTATAGCGGAAAAGGGGTCGCCATGGTGGGATCTGGTTCCCTTGTCATGAAAATTGTTTTGGGTCATTCATTGAGTTTCTTTCGCTCTGGTGTTTCGATGAGGCCCCGGATTTCTTGGGCACTCGGGGAGGAGTAATCTAGTTGCCTTGTGCAGCTCGAAGGAAGGAATTCCTTGATAGAGCGGAAGTGAGTTAAATTTTTGGCTGAGTTGGGTATACCAAGGGATTGGGAGGTTTTCGGTGGTTTGCGTAAGGTTATATTTACGCTGTCATGGTAGAGCATTAAGATTGAGGGACAGATTTGTTCTTTCCCTTCGCCATAGAGATCATTCAGGGATGAACGATGGGTAAATTGGTATCTGTTGTAACGACCAGGTTTGTTGTTATGGGTAAACCATTTGTGCCAACTTTCGGGTTAGAAAACTTCCGAGTTTGGGAGTTGAAAATTTTGGGCTAGGCTAGTCTCGACCAATTTTGGAGCGAGGTAGGGTCTAGGGCAATCCAGGTAAGGATTGGGTTAGATGTCTTGGTTTTAGCTAGTTTTCCTTGTAGCTAAGACATAGAGGAGTCAGGGAGACTTTTCGGAATCAAATTCGGGTAAGTAGAGCTCCCAAAATCGAGGTTGACATGAAGGGGTTGTTCTGAAATGTCAGAAAAATAAGTGTGTTATAAAATGGACACTTTTGGGGGACTTTACGACTTTCTGTCCCATGTCAACCACCATAGTGGTTGAAACACTGCTGTAGCGACCTCCGCTATAGCGGGGAAATTACCACTATAGCGGAAGTCAACGCGGGTCAGCACCGCTATAGCGGTAGGGTCCGCTATAGCGGTACCTCTATAGCGGAGCGGAGACCGCTATAGCAGAGTGACGTGACCAGAAAATCTAGAAAAGGGGTTTTTAATTTCATTCTCTCCCATTCAGCCCCAAAACAGGCGAAAGCTATTCCAAAAACCCTCCTAGGCTGCTCCAAGGCTTGGGAGCCATGGGGAGGAGGAATTCTGGTAAAAAGGATGCGAAACCATGGATTCGGGCCTGCAGGACCGCCAGAAACGCCTTCACGGAGCCAGAAATGCACGGTTGCCGCTGCATGGCGCCCAGGTAGACTAGGTTTTCATTGAGTAGATAAACCTGCTTACATTCTGTATGTATTGTATAGTGAGAAAGGAGAATCCATGATTAGGGCTCCGGGCACGGAGTCTGGTGGATTCGGTGTTGGTTATGTAGGTGCTAGGAATTGGTTGGAATGAATTGTGGGTTATTGATAATTATTTGGGGCTGTTTATGTTGTCCTGGTATGATAAGATGATAGGGCTCAAGGACTGGAATGTCGGGAAGGTTCGGGGAATCGGAAATTGCAAAGATAACTAAATGGGTATGAAAATGGAAAACTCCTAGGTGAGGTTTCAGGAATACGAAGAGAATGATAAGTAGTGTTAGTTTTGCTAAGGGCTAAGGGGTGGTAATTCACATTGTTATTATTTATGCAAGTCCAAAATTAATGTGGTTGTTAAATTATGCTAAAAAGGGAACCGTTCATTATTCGTAAATAAAGGGTGAGTGTGTCTGACCTCCAGACGGAGGTCGAGGCTAAGTTATATACCCGGAAAAGAGGGTAGGTGATGGCTTACGGTTCCTGTGAATGTTGTATATTCTTGTACTCTTATCTAAGTGTTTGTATGAATGCATTGCTTAGAGTAATTATTTAGAATGTCTAAGGGTCCTGTTTTACAGTCTGTAGATTGAACGGTGTGTTGCTTGTTGGTTTTACAAGTTGTTTGTTCATTATTTGACTGTGGATTGATTAGCATTTGGTTGGATCGGGTACCACGCCTGGTACGGATATAACAAATAGTTGGCTCGGGTACCACGCCTGGTATGGGATAATACTAACGGTTGGCTCGAGTACCACGCCTGGTATAAGATATACTAACGGTTGGCTCGGGTACCACGCCTGGTATGGGTATGATAAATTGTTGGCTCGGGTACCACACCTGGTATGGAATACTAACGGTTGGCTCGGGTACCACGCCTGGTATGGGTTTATTTTACTGCATCATTGCATTGATATTATTGTATTGTATTGACTGTTATTGGTTCCGTGAGTGGACCAGGCTATTTTATTAAAATGTGATATTTGTTGGTGGTTCTTAAGTGATCGGGAATCTTATTATATCTATTGAGTTTGGTCTTGGTGTAGGCTGGGTTGCTATATTATGTTATTAGTTTGGTCTTGATGTAGGCCGGGTTGTTATGGTATATTGTGAGTTGATCTTGGTGTAGGCCGGGTTGTTATGGTATATTGTGAGTTTGGTCTTTGTATAGGCCAGGTTGCTATATTATGTTACTAGTTTATTCTTGGTGTAGGCTGAGTTGTTGTAGTATTTTGTGAATTGATCTTGGTGTAGGTCGGGTTGTTATATTATGTTATTAGCTGGTCTTGGTGTAGACCGGGTTATTATGTTGGTTATTAGTTGGTCTTGGTGTAGACCGGGTTTGTCATGTTAACACTAGATGTATGAGGGGGATCCGGGTAGGTCCGGACTATTTAAAAGAGGTTATGTGCTCATAAATTGATGTCATTAAGTGTAATAATAGCGGTCATGAATTATCATGGTTAATAAGCTAAGGGTGGGTCTTGGTGTAGACCGGGGTAGTCTGTTGAACACTTAGGTGTAGATGGAGGACCCTTGGAGGGTTCGAGTTATGTGATCCAAGAAGGGATTTAGATGTAGCTCTATGGTGGTCATTGAAGGTGTCAATGGTTGTTAGGTGAATTGCATGTTGTTGGTAAATATAGAGGAAGACTGAGTGTCTAGGTGTGGTTATTGGTTAATATAACCAGGTGGTAAAGCTATCCTTGAGGTCCGGGAAAGTCCGGAAAATGGTAGGTAATACTTGGGTATAAGTGATTTGGTTGGGCAATGGGCCGGATTTAGTCTGGGTATTTAGTCAAGGTAGTTGACTGGGGTAAAGGTTAAAGGTGACTTGGGAAGTCTACGTGTCAAGGTAACTTGGAAAGTCTAGGTGACAAGGTGACTTGGGAAGTCTGGGTGACAAGGCGACCTTGAGATGGCTAGTTATGAGTGAGACTTGGGAAGTCCTATATGTCAGGGTCAAGGCTAAAGGTGAAGGAGGGAGCTATAATGTTTATTTTCATGCTTTTCCTGTTTTCCTATATGATGGTACGTGTGGATTCGGGTCGTTCGATGATGCCTATCAGTACATGTGGTTGTACTAACTCTACTCTTGTTGTACCTTTTTGGTATAGTCTGGTTGCAGGGTTGGTGATGTTTCATACGTACATGACGATGGTGATCTCCAGCAGCTTCTGTCTTTCGATTCCATGACGGAAGTTGTGTCTCTTTTACATGTTCTGTATAAATCTTGTGGTAGCTGTTGTACCTGCTTAGACTAGGTCCTAGGGAGGGTGTTTTTAAAGGTTGTAAAGGTTTTTCGCAAATTCTTTAAGTCATCTATTTTATGAACATTTTCTGTAAAAGAATTTCTCATGTATAAAAATGGACTGATTAATGGTTTACTTTAATTTCCGTGAATTACCTGTTGGACGAGTGGTGAGGGTTCATCTATCTAGATGGTTAGAGTAGGTACCTGCACAACCCGGTAGATTGGATCGTGAAAATTACATAGATTACTTTTTAAGAACATAAAATGAAATATAGGAAGCCCTACTTCAAAAGATACATTTTTAGATTCTTCTTTTGTTTTGATGCACAAACAAATATAAAGAGATACTCTTTCAATTTATTTGTCTTAATTACTATTTGGACAGTCAAAATATATTTTCTTTAGCTATAGTTTTTTCAATACTTTCTAAATATTTTCAATTGTTAAATATTATGATTTATAGTATTTTTTATGCATTTTTCAAATATTTAAATTTTATTTCAAGAAAAAAATTGAAGATTCTACTTTCGAGTTCACACCAAACATTAATTAATTTGACCCTTATATTTTGACTCAAGCCAAGCAAATTGAAACAAAGGCCAAAAGGAGTAAGAAATTAACTTTACAAATGTTTTCGATCAAAAGCAATTGAAAATAGAATTATGATCAATCCACACACTCTCGTATTATCTTTGCTTCATTTGTGTCGTATAAAGAAAAAGGAAGACAAACATGAAGATAGCAAAAGAATAATCCCACAATAATAAAGTAATAAGGCCATATTTATTGGGTTACTCGTGATCATGATGATTAGGAGGGAATTTTGGGTATTACTAACTAAAGATTGCTTTTCTAATATTGATTTTAAGATTTTAATGGTCTTAAATAGGTGGAATTAGGTGCAAAATATTTTTAAAAAGTGGTAAAAGCAGAAAATTAAAGTAAAGATAAATAGAAATTTTGGTTTTAGATAGATAGACGATCAAAAAATTTGTACAACTATAATTGGTGGAGAACAATACTATCTTACATCTTCAATATTGCTTAGTTGATAAATCTTATCTCTTCATATATGTCGTGCTTTAATAAACATTACATTTTCATGCGAGTTGTGATAATTAAGACACTAATCAATAATTACAAGAAAATATCATTTATTCACGAAGAACCAATTATAAAAGTAATTACATTTCATAAACTCTATCAATAATCAAGAATGATAAGTCAATACAATGAAAAATCAAATAGTAAATTTACTTGATAAAGATTGGAGGCCTACCTGAAATAGCGTAAGTCATGATTTACTTGCTCATGTTTCAAATTCTCTAAGGAACCAATTATAAAGAGACAATTTTTTATACACCATGCGAACAATATTAACACTTAATCATATTATTATTTTATAAGAAGGTGTATAAATTACTTGCTTAAAGTTAATAAAAAGAAACGAAAATATATGAAGATAGAATAATGTTGCAATACTCGTTACTCTAAATAAATTTCAATTACTATTATGAAAAGAATTGGGAAAAAGTGAAAGTAAATCAAAATTAAGAAACGAAGATAAAGAAGAGAACATATTGCAGTGTTCATTACTCTACTATTAGAGAAGTTGTCTTTCATATCTTTTTCCTCGTGGTGGTGATCATCGTAAATCTGATTTTTCTTAATTTTCTTGGAGCTCTTATCGATATCCCTTCCTGTAAACCGATGAACATTCAAGAGTCTTCTTTATCAAGTTAAATTTAAGTATTAATGTAATACTGCAGTAATAATATAAAGGCATTATTACTCCAAATATGAAATGAAAAAGATAATCTTGGATAGGATCTCATGAAATCAAAAATATAAATTATATAGATAAAATGGAGGAATACCATAAGGTATATTAAATTTTTAAATTAGATATTTGAAAGTTATAAATATGAAAAGCATGAAAATTATGACTATTATTAATGGTAGAAATTTAACAGGGGAGTTATTGATATGAGTGATGGTGGGTAAAACTTTTAAAGCAAATAAAGGAAAGAAAAAAATCAAACGAAGATGATAAAAAGACAATTGAATGAATTTTAAGAATAATAGCAACGTGTGCTTAAGAAACGGATTCTTCTTTATTTAGGCTAGTTAAGAGGCAGGATTTTTATGAGGCAAGATTTATGACATTTCTTACCCAAAATAAAAAGGTGAATAGAAAGAGGAATAATTGTGAAAATTTTGAAAAAACTCCAAAAAAAGGAGAAAAAATAAATAAGAATTCAGCCCTTAAAGAGCACCACATCAGCGAATCCATAACCCTCCTTTATATATATATATATATATATATATATATAGATAGATAGATAGATTTAATAACTCGAGTTTTCTTCTATTAAAATAAAAATATTCTTACATGAATGGTGCAACTCTTTAGTCCTCGGAAATATGATTTCACTGTGACTCAACGTGCAATATCAAAGTTTGAATCATAATTATCAAGTCTGCTTAATTAGTTGGACTTTTTCATCCAATATTTAATCATTAAAATTACTAAATATACTTTATCAAAATATTTGTCATTTTATAAATCGAGATAAAATTAATTAATTTTATCATATTTTGCCTATTAAGTGTTTTTAAAATAATTAGATATTGAGTACATATTATAGAAGTTATAAACTTGAATAGTTCAAACAAATAATTATTAATTGGTATTGTAATTGGTCATATATTAATAAGATTAACTTAGCTTCGTCTTAAATAGAGTGCATATTTATTGAGATAGAGATAAGGGTAAATTAATAAAAAAAAAAAAACTTTTTATGATTCTTTAAGAGATGTGCAAAAGGAAAATGTGACAACCAATATGGAATAAAGAGAATGATTTTCTATATTACTAACATCTAAAAAGTATTTGTCTAATCAAGTTACTTATAAACTAATTAAAGATAAATCTCAATAATAAATACTAATTAGATAACCTAATAAAAATAGTAATCGATTTGCTAGTAAATTATTTAACTATTAAAAAAGGCTTTTAATATATATAAGCCAAAAACAAGTAAAAGTACTACTTACATTTCATAATGTTTATAAAATAAAATGCTTACTAGAACACTTTGCTGAATAACTATACATTTATACTTGTAGTTATAACAAGGCAGTTCATGCATAAATCTATCTGAAGTTAGGTATTCTAGCAAAGAAGTCTCAGTTTATTTGCCTTTTTAAAGCAAGCAAATATAACATTTGTCTGGTACCTTTCTTAGACAAACTATAATAGCCAAAATGTAATCAGAAGAAATCGTAGCTAATAATATTACAACGAACGGGGTATTGGGATCTTCTGAACCTGCAAAATATTAGCATCAGCATGTCCCTGAATCAACATGAAGCGACAAGTCTCACCACTAGCTATTTTGTTATGTGCTCGAAATTCAGCCCATCCTCTATGAAAACCCCATGCCTAATATGTCCTATTTCCACTCCCCACTTTTTTTCTTTTTCATTTTCATTAACCAGCCTCATGTTCTTCATGTCAATTATGCATGTGTGTTCGGCGAATCTCATTGGGATAATCTAATAAACATATTCATCAAGCAAACATGATCGTTAGGTTTTTAGAAAAATAAGTGGCATATAAAGGAATGAAAAATCTAGCTATCGAGAAAACATAATGTATAAAATTATTGAACCTTACCATATAAGTCGTTGTGTGTATTTTTTACAATCATTTCATAATACGGATTGTCACCATTGAGGTTCACCACACTGTATCGACTGCTCATCTTTGGACCATCTTCTTCACTTTCACTATCTGCTTCTTCATCCTCCTGATCTGCAGCAAACTTGATATAAGTATAAAAACTAATACGACATGATTTCTACAGAAATATTATGTAGTATTTAAGGTCACAAGTTTTAAAAGTCTTATGACCATATATATAAATGTTATGAGATGTTTATAATCACTAGTTTCAACAATAATCTTCATTTTTTTTAAAACTATATGTGTCTATTCAAATTTTATCACATAAATTGAAACATGGGAGTTACTAGATTAAGAATCTTATTTGTAAGTTATACTTGCATTGATATACAAGTCTCTAACTACAAAAATCAACTTGTTAATTAGTTTAACAAATATGACAAGCTTATCGTGCTCCTCACAACCTTCACTTATTTCTTGAAACATATATCCAAAAGCAATGTATTACAAAGTACTTTCTGTTAATTGCTAATACATCAGATAAGATGCTTTCTTTGCACAAACTAATTCATGGCTAGCTTTTCTCATCGTAAATTTGTGTTCTTCAAATATTTTGTTGTCTATCCTAGTACAAGGCATACTCATCACAAGAATGAGCTCTTCATCCTCATTGTATCTCAAAGAATTTTGGACAAAAATCCACCTTTTGTACTTAATATTTTGGTTGTCAAATCTGTAGGTTGGGGTCTATAGTAACTCCCCCCCCCCCCCCCACACTCCGTTCGGTAGTTTATGAAAAAAAAGATAAGATGCTTTCTTACCTTGAGACTTTTTCTTCCCTAGTTACATTAGCATTAGTTTGATGGTTAACTGAAATATCATCCTCTTCTTCAACTTTTTGTCTTTTTCTTTTTCTCTCTTCTACCAAGGGGCCATCGCTCAGATATTCAGCAGAATGTTCATCCACATTTGAAATATCTGTAGAATCATCTGGCTCAAACTCTGTTATTGGATATTCATTCTTTGCTACCCTTTAATAAAATATAGTAACATTAAAATGAGAACAAGTATTGTATCCGAAAATCAAAAAGTGCCCGAGGCTTATTGAATAATAGTCGATGAAATTCTTTCATCTTTTGGCTAGAAAAATTTGTCCTTTAGAATGTTCCCCTTCAACCTCTCATACTTCTCCATTGGGAACCTCAAAATACACAGGGTTTAACATATTCTTGCAATATCATATCACAAATCCTTCTGGAATCCTCTGTGTGCAAATGAAATTAGAATTCAATTTCTCACTCTCATTAGCTACCTTCTTCTATTGAATAAGGTCAAAGATTCAATTTTTACATGGTATCAAAGTAACACATATATATTACCTTGATTAATTCTACAGGTACCTGCTACCTCCTATCTACACATTCTTATATTTGAGTCTTATTAAATGTTGAATCCATGTTATATATGTTCATGCATGCTCCAAGCCTCCAAATGTCTATCCTTGGGGGTGAAAGAAATATTTTTGGTTGAGGAGATGAAATTTTGTCTTCTTACATGATTTTGAGAAATTCTCATTGAGTTAAACCCATATGTAATTATTTAAAAATATATATTTCCTCTGTCCCAGTTTATATGACTCACTTTTCTTTTTAGTCAGTCCCAAAAAGAATAATATATTTCTGTATTTAGTAATAATTTAACTTTAAAATGACTATTTTACCCTTAATGAAATGATTTATAGCCACACAAACATCTATGACTTATTTTAGAGCATAAATTTTAAAAGTCATTCTTTCTTTCTTAAACTCCGTGCCAAGTTAAACTAACTCACATAAATTGAGATGGAGGGAGTAGTAATTATCGGATCTAAATCAACAGTTAACAAGGAAATAAAGTACAGTTGCACTAAAATAGAATTCAGAATCCGTCAGTGAATCCAAGATTGAAAAGAGAAATTAAAGAAGGAAGGATGAAGAAAGTACTTACGAAATGACATAATTCATGTGAGGAAGAAATGATCTAGAAAAACTTGGGAGGAGGAATGTTAGAAGAAAAGTTGCAAATGAACGAGCCGTGGAACTTCTTTATGGCCATGACTGTGGTTGAGCAAAGAATGAGTAGCTGTTGAGGAAAGATTTTTATCAGACCAAGACGTGACTTACGAGGCAAAAGAGGTAGACATAAGAAGTTGCCTTAAAATATTGAATGAAAAAATAAAAATAAATAATATTTAAGACAAATGCATGATTAGTATTTGACCATAAATTTTGGATCAGATTTTAAAAATTATCTTCAAATATCTATTGGGTCATGGATTTTGGATAAGATTTTAAAATTCTGACTTTATAAAATTTTCAAGTTTCAGGCCTGATTTTTGATAAATTTCACTTTCACTCATAAAAATTTATATTTTTAAGTAAAATGCATGTCCAAACACATTTACGTCTCTGAATTATGAGTGTGCAACAATCTAAATAAATCCATTTAAGGAAGTATTTCCAAGAAGAGAAAATACATAAAATCTTCACTAAACTTGATAGTCAAACTTACTTTAGTACTTTAACTTTACGAGCATTTAAATACCCCCTATTCTAGTTTGAAGTGAATTAAGTATCCCCTAAGGAGTGACATGGCAGAGAGAGTGCACTCACTTTCCTAAAAATGTGTGAGAAGAAGAAGAAAATTAAATTTACAAAATTGTATATATGACATTTTTTTATTGATCAACATATAACTAATATTTTAAATATTTTTTCTTGAAATATTAACATTTTTTTTAATTATGTGAATTTTCTTATTTTGAGATAAATAAAATTTGTGACACTCACTTCTCTTTTAATTTTTTAATCTTTCTTTTCTTTATTTGGTTGTCTTCCCCAATGTAGCTTCTTCTCCATTGCAGCCCACTGTATCTTTCTTCTTCAATATCAATCATTTTTTACATTCCTCTTCATCCCCATGACTTCCATTCCATCAGTCCTTGGATAATCCACTACTCTATTCCTCATCATCTCCATTATCATTGTCATCGATTTCACAAAATCTAGCACCAATACCATCACCACAGCCTGCATCCACTCCACATCTTTCATCAAAATAAAAGAATGATACATAGCTTATAAGCACATTTGGTGGTTGTCATCGAGAGAGTCAAAACCAGGCATCAATTATGCAAGAATCTGTAACACCCCAAGTTTTCAGGCTAAGATTTAAATCATTCTAAGGTGTTTAGTTGGATCCGAACCCAATAAATTATACTGTACATAGGTATTAAGATTAATTCTTAAATGTGAAAGTGCAATAGATGTGAATTAAGGTCTTAAGAAACCTCTAACATAAAGTTAAGTTGAAAGCTTCTCTACTGATTAAGTTTTCATATAATTTCATTCAAGGGTCAACTTCAAAAAATTATTTCTCCCATTATATGAATATTTACAAGGCCCGTGACCCACTAAATTAAATATTTTTGAGTTTTCTTTCCTACGCCACCGATTGTCTATCAATCCGGTCTGGAGCAAGAAGTTATGGATAATTTAGTGAGGCACTGTCCAAAGGGTGCGATGGAGACCATGGAATGGGGCTGGGAGTGTGCTATGGAGACCGTAGAACGGGGCTGGGGACACATAATGGGCTTCATGGCGTGCCCCTGCCCTTCCCAGATGAGATTTTCCTGAACTCCCTTTAATTTAAGGGCGTTTTAGTCATTATACCTCTTTGGAAACCGTCCCTTTTAACCTTAAAAATACTCCATAAGATCAAAACACCCAGTTTCATAATTGAAATTCTCTAATTCCTCTCGCAAGCTCCCATACTCAAGTTCTCAAGAAGGATCAAAGCTAGGGCTTTCTCATCAATGTTTCTTCTAGTTCTCAAGAAGCTCCTAAGTTTCTTCTCTAAGGTATGTGAGACTATCCTAAACCAAGATCTTCAATCTTTTATGTTCAATAAATCATCTGTAATAACCTGGGGCTTGAGTTATGCTCCTTGGATCTCAATAAGTCTCTAATTCATTGATGTCACTCTTGAAGTCTATTCAATTATATTCCTATTTCATGAAACTAATGACATATGGTCTTCTATAACTCTTGATATGACTTCTAAAAATTCAGGAACCCTCTAATTATGAAGTATTGTGAATCCCTTATTTATGTCCTGAAGTTTTTATGAGTTTTATGGATTTTTAATGGTGTCTTGGTTTAAAGGTGTTAACTATATTGATTTTCTTGTTCCCTCACAATGACCCAAACTTCTAGGATTCAAGCAAATGTTTTAGAACTATTTTTCCTGAACCTTTTATGCATCATGAATTCTTTTCTTATATTTTAAAGTTTAATGAACTCTTGTGATTGCTATGGTTTTGAATGAAATTTTATGATGATTTGGTCATTTTACTAAAACTTAACTACTATCATCTTCAAGGAGTTTTTTAATGGTTTCCAATGACCTTTATGAAGCATAAATAATTGTTAATAAAATGTAAAAATTCTCACAACCTCCATGATGATGTTTTAAGTGATGAACAGATAGACTTGCAAGTCTTGGTAAGATACCATTATGATATGAACTTATTTATGTTTAATGGATGATTGTGAGATGAAGCTGAATGACGATATGAACATGAACAAAATATGAGCTTAAAGAGAATTAGATGGTTAACCGAGAAGGTGTGAGTCCAAAAGGCTTACTACCCGAAATTTATATTTTGCCAATGTAGGGATGGTTTATTTCATAATTTGGACAATCTTAGATGTATCCTATACGAGGATAATTTATGCAGGCCTATATGATGTTATATCCCGATCCATGTGGCAAATGTAGATCAAATCTCAGCTGGTCAGGTGTTGATCGGATCTACATGGCCCGTGGTGTATATATGATATCGGTGATATTATCTAGTTCAGAAGTAAATTAAATGATGTTAATGAGTCTTTTCAGTTGATGATTTATGTACATAACATCTCATGTTCCCTTATTCAGTTTATCGTTTCAGTTTCATAAATATGTACTACATTATACTTCCTTTCTCAGTTTTTCATATCAATACATTTCATTGTGTTGACTTTCTTGGATGCTGCATCGTGCAATGATGTATGGTCCAAGTAGCACATTTGTGATTTTCGTGCAACTAAGTTCATTCGTACCAGCCGATAGTAAGCCCTCCATCTTTTGGAAGGCATGAGTTATATTGATGATTAGATGTGCTTCAGGTATTAAGGTATAGCCGGGCCTTGTCCTAGTGGATATTGGCTTATGTACTTGGAGGTTTCATAAACCTATGTAGATATCAGTTTTTAGATGTTTTCTGATGTTTTTAACTTCTATCAGATTTTTTGGGGATTGCTCCATATTTAAGTTTTTCCTTAAAAAATTAAGGCTTAAGTCATTGATGACCCCTTAAAGTTGTCCAGATAATTTATTTGAACATCTCAACTAGGACTAGTACCTATTGAACACCTTTTTTATCTAAAAAATTATTCCTATTAGACACTTTTTGATAATCAACAAAAATGTGAAGTGTGTGTGATACACTCGTGATGACATGATAAAAATGACAAATTAAAAGTTGACATGTGGCATTGAGGGCCCAAAATAATTGTTAAAAAACAAATAATTTAAGTTAAAGAAAATAGTTCCGCCTACCGCCCCACCCCCAACCCCTCCCTTCATCTTCTTCCCCTATTCTTACTTCATTTTCTTCCCCATTCTTGTTTTAAAACTTAAATTTCCTTCTATTTTTTTTTCTTTTTTCTATTTTGTTTTTAGTTTTGAATTTAATTTATGTTTGGTGTTTGATTTTGTAAAAGAGATGGAGAAGGAAGAGAGAGGTATGGTGGCAATGATGATTCTATTTTTTTGGTGATAACGATGATTTTATTTTCTCGGCAAACAAATTAAGGTGGGAGATTAACAAGAACAAAAAAAGGCTAAGAAAGAAGAAGAAAGGGAAGAAAATGAATAAACTAACAAGAACAAGAAAAAAAGATGCAGGAAAAAATTTGCTGAGATGGGTGAAGAAGACGACTGGATGGGGGTGGGGTTGATTTTCCTTTTTTGATTAAAAAATTGATATTTTTAAAAATAATTAAAAAGTTGTTTTTAGTTATTGTAGTGTCAAGTGTCAATTAAAGAAAAAAAGATGTAAGCTTTTTCAGAAAATAAGTCATTTAAGACGTATTCACGCGCTTAACAAAAGTGAGACACACATTTTTGGACACATCGACATTTTGTATTTAATAGGTACATATTTTGAATAATTTAGGTGTTCAATAGGTACTAGTCCTAGTTGAGGTGTTCAAGTGAATTATCGGGACAACTTTAAGGGACTGTCGATGCCTTAAGCCAAAATTTAAAGTTTATGAAATGGATTTCTATGCTGAATTCGTTTTTTTGATTTTAAAAATATTTTACGTCCCCTCGTTACAATTGAATGCTCATGATGTAAGCCAAGTAGTTCTCTCGGGCCAGTGATGGCTTCGAGTGTCGGTTATGTCTAGGACATAGTCTCGAATCATGACAAAACACTTATTGATTCGTAGCACATTACGCAAAAAATCAATAAACCCTTTGTTTTCCGTCCTTCTTGTAAGGATTTAGAGTCAATGTTCAAACTTTCAAGTGAAATGCATTACATATAAATATGGTTCAGTTGAAAACTTACAATGGATAAATGCGATAAATTTTGGGGATTAATGAAAAAGGATAAGATTTGAAAAAATTTAAAAGGCATATATGGAGTATATTTAACAAACAATGGCTCTTTCAACTCAATTTCAATGGGGAAAAGAAAAAAAGGAAACACATTTTTTTGCGATGATTGTCCTTCACAGTGATGAATGAAAAACAATGGCGAAATGCATAAGTAATATAAGGAAAAAAAAAGGAAATTTGATAAGGCGAGGAAGAAGGAGAAATGACGTATTCAAAATCATGAGAACATCATTATTGAAAGAAATTAGTTTCAATTTTTTGTTGCCATTGTTGAAAGGAATTAGCTTCAATTTTTTGTTGCCATTGTTGAAAGGAATTAACTTCAATTTTTGGCTACCATTATTAAAAGAAATTAGCTTCAATTTTGGAGTCAGTGATGATGAAGCTCTTTGTTAAAGAAGATAGACGCACATGATTTTAGGTATTAATTAATTAGTGTATGTAAATTTTTAAAAAGACGTTAAAAAAATGGTGAATAAGAAAAAATAATAATCAATGATGTGGTACTTACATGGCTATGACGTGACGCGTGTGTAATGCACCCAAATTATAAGACTGGTATTATAATCTCACGGTGGTACTTAATTCACTGCAAACTAGAATAAAAGTGTATTTAAATTCTCATAAAATTGAAGTGTTAAAGTAATTTGGGCTGTCAGTTTTGATGGTGATTTTATGTATTTTTCTCTTCCAAGAACTAGGGTTTTATTCGTTTCATCTAGATCTCTCTACATAGTATTCTATATACTTCAACACTGACTCACTGTTTCTATCGTTAATTAATTAATTATTATTCAATTCAAATAATTGAAGAAAATTCAATTTCTGATTTGAGTTTTTATTTTATAACAATTGATTCTCTTATAACTTTTCAGTTTCCTTACCACTAAGAATTAGAAAAACGGATCTCTCTTTATGCCTATGTATGTTTTTATGTTTTTCAATCATTCATGTGTATCAATGATCTTCTCCATTTTTTATCAAATTGTTTCTACATTATATGTGTTGGTTATGATGTGAGATGAAAAGTTATAAGTTAAGGAGTATTTTTCTTTTTAAAAAAATCTCATTTTTTAACCTTTAATCTCTCTCTCTCTCAATCTCTCTCTCTCAATCTCTCTCTCTCTCAATCTCTCTATCTATCTCTCAATATCTCTATCTCTCTCAATCTCTCAATCTCTCAATCTCTCTATCTCTCTCAATCTCTCAATCTCTCTCTCTCTCAATCTCTCTATCTCTCTCTATCTCTCTCTATCTCTCTCTCTCTCTCTATCTCTCTCTATCTCTCTATCTCTCTCTATCTCTCTCTATCTCTCTCTATCTCTCTATCTCTCTATATCTCTCTATATCTCTCTATCTCTATCTCTCTCTATCTATCTATCTCTCTATCTATCTCTCTCTCTCTATCTATCTATCTATCTATCTATCTATCTATCTATCTATCTATCTATCTATCTATCTATCTATCTATCTATCTATCTATCTATCTATCTATCTATCTATCTATCTATCTATCTATCTATCTATCTATACACCCCATCTACCACCATAAGCCATTATCTCTTCAACCACACCTTTTACTATCCGATTTATCATTACGAAATCCACCCATTCTTCAACATACCCTCCATCATCAAAGTCATGGCATGACATGACTTTCGCAAATTCATCTCCAAAAAATAATCTAAAAAGTAATGGAAATCACCGAAAACATCCCAACTAAGAAAAATAATAATTTAGTTCTCCAACCACAATAATTACTGAAAACAAATGATACAATCAAATGTCCGCATTGCCAGACTGCTATTGATGGTTGAAAGAAACACTACTCCCTCCTCCTCCAACTCTTAGACCCAGTTGTCCCTCTGATCCCTTAGTCACTACTCCTTCCTCCTCCAACTCTTAGACCCAGTTGTCCCTCTGATCCCTTAGTCCCTCGTATTTGTTCTGGTTTTTTTTTATGTACAACTGGTGAACTTTTGGATTGCACATGTTTTTATTGTGGGCCCTTGAGAATTTTATTGGTACATGTTAATGCTAGTTACTGCTTTCTCCTTGACCTGTGTCTTATTTTTGCTTGTCGATGGCTAATAATCTCAAATTAATCTATCTTTGCTAGCAGGTGTGTACTGGGTAGTGTAGCCCCAATGTCCATGTAATGACTCATTCTATCGTTACTAAAATTATCGCGTCCAAGAAGCACGGGGTACAAGAATTTTGTTACCACCTTTGGTTTGGGTTCATAAAAGACTTAGGGAAATAAATTTGGAATAGAATAAATTGAGAAGGGATAACACCATCCCGCCGTGGCAGAAATTATTTCGCTATAGAGGCATCATAGTAGTGATATGTCAACCACCATAGTGGGGTATTGAAAATAGTCCACCCGCATTTTTAATTGCCTTTTCCTCTCAGCTATAAACCAGAATGAGACATTATTCAAAAACTCCCTTAGGGTTTCCTTAAGACTCTGGAGCATTGAAGAGGAAGAAATGCGCTTAGATGGGGTAAAACCTGATGTTTTTTCACAAATTTCAAGATGAAAATCACTAGAGTGAAACAAGGATTGCAAGTTCATGTCTTCATAGCAGCTGCTTGACGCCCAGGCAGGCTAGGCTTAATTGAGTAGTAAAATCTGTGTTATAAAATATATGCATAGCAGAGATTGATGGGAGAATTCATGCATAGACTTGCAGACTAGGTATTTGGATGGATAAAATCAGTACGTTAGGGATATGTGAATGAGATGGATATTGATGCTGCTTTGTTATTCTTTGTGCTTTGTCAGTCGTTAAGGAGTAAAAAAGGTTAGTCATGGTGATGTGTTGTGATTAACGGTTAATTTGTTGTATGAATGATATGTATGCCATATTCCTTGTTCAATAGGTTGATTGCGTGGTTTGGAAGAGGACTTATAGATAAGATGGAAGGTTGGTGAGTAATAAAGCATAGATTAGAGGGGTGAGTGTGTATCCCAATTTGGGGTAGTCTGAAGATTGTCCTAAGTAATATGTGTTTTAGTTTCTATGTGTTATTCAATTTCAGATACTATTGCTGGTAGGAAAGGGTAGGTGATGGTTTAATTATAGTTGAGACTCAATTTGATTTATGTGTGTATGTTAACTGCCTCTTTGTTTGCTTGTTAAAATGCGTGCTGTAAGTGTTATCTGGTTGGATATTATTGCAAGTGCTTAATCACTGAAATGAGAATTGTGTAAAAAGACTTATATGAGTGTAATATGGTTGTGTTGTCTCATATTGTGATTATAAGTGTTATAACATGAGTTGATATTGTAAGATGAACCGGTAAATGTCATTGTCATAGAATTGGTAGAACTTGGGAGGTATAGGGGCTGGGACATTGGATAAGGGTGGTATAACATTGGTTTGGCATAAGGGTGGAAGGCACTAGTTGTCTGAATTATTGGTACATGGACTAAGCTCGTTCCCTGTATGTCATGACTAGTGGGCATTTATAAGACCCATAGCATGTATGTACACGGTATTGGTGAGTTTGATGGTTCTATTAGTGGACCGAGTTACATTGTTGATGTTATTTTAGATCCATAAGTGGTCCGGTCTATTTCCTTACTTGAATGTGTGATCATTTGTTAAGGTCAAGTAAAAAGGTAATTATGGCAAGGTTGAGTTAACGATTGATTAGTCATGGTTGATTTGATGAATTGCTTGTAACTGTCTTATACTTGTATGATTACTTGGTTATTATTGAGAAAAAACTAGAAGAAGGTATAATTTCACGTGTTACATGATTGTACCTGTTGCCATGAGCTGGTTAAATATTGATAATAAGTGACATGTTTACGTGGCCTTATGAGTTAGGTAGTAGGAGTGACATTGAAAGTATAATAAGCGTGTAAAACAAATTGGGTATGTCCTTGATTTAGGTAGCGGTCAAAGGTTGGAGTGTTATGAATGAAGTTAAGATTAAATTTGATAGGTAATTATCTTGAAGCCCCAAAATAAGTGCGTGACAGTGGATCATAGAGTGGGGACAAGAAGAGTGGTTAAGAGATATAAGTAAAATTGTGAAGCTTATGAGTGCATGTTGATTTCTGATATTTATGTTGTGTTTACGTGGCTTTAACCTGGGTTAGATTATGATTCTTACTAGTACATGTGGTTATATTGGTACTACTCTTTTTATATCCTTTTGGGTGTAGTCAATTTGCAGGATCAGTTCAGGTTTCATTGCTTGATGCAGATAGGTATTCTCAGCAGCTTCTGTCTTCTTATGCCTATGGTGGAAACTGAGTCTTGGTCATTTTTTTATCATCTTGTAGTAGCTCTTGTACCTGTATAGACTAGATATTTGGGATAGAAGATTTTTTATTGTAATTGAATGGTTATAGTAAGTTTTATCAAAGATTTTGAAGACATTAATAACCTTCTTTTTATGTCTTCCGCTTATTCGTAATTGGGTGGTAAGGATTCTCCTATCTAAGTGAATTAGAGTAGGTGCCCTCATGATCTAGTTAGTTGAATTATGAAAATTGGTATCAGAACCTTGGTTACCGGTCTTACAAGTACAAGAGCAAATGTCAATTAGAGTCATGCGGATTAGTATATAGACATCCACACCGAATCTTTAGGAAGCTACGAGGCATTTTAGGAACTGTTCCCTTCTTTCTTTCCTCTCGTGCAATCTTAGATGATTATTTATATGGGTTGAATCCAATTGATATCTCAAACCAAAATGAATGGAAGCCACTTGGCTCCATTTGGGATGACACAAGCAACAATATTAGAACTTAGAAGGTTCTAATTAGTATCTATCCGTAAGGGTTGCGTTGTAAATTTTGGATGAATAATTAGTGGTCATTGAGAATGTGAATTTCTTGATATGTGTAGAAAAATAAGAATGATAGCCAAATTGATTAATTAATGAAACCCTATGAACTGATATTTATGTGAGTTGAAACTGATTTGATGTTTGAAAATTGGTGATAAGTGAGGTAGTGGTAAACTGATTATGTGGTTGATTGAGAACTTGTATGACAAGTGATTAAATAGAAGTTGATGCCTGAATGCTAATTGCTACATGTAAAAGTGGTAAGTGAGATTGCTAAATGGTTACGATTGTTCCTCGCCTTAAGTGGTTGTTATGTGAAAAGCATAAGCATCATGAATGCTAGATTTTTGGCAAGGCTTAGTAGGTCATTGGTGTTGAGTTCGTAATCTGCAACCGGAGTGTAAGAATTGTGTCTCGAATTATTTGTAACCCTTTTGAATTGCTGGGTTCCGATCTTGAAAATTGTGAGTTATCAGCTGTACAATTTAGAATTAAACTGTTGTGGAAACGGAATGTGGTAAGGGAACTGCAGGGACTGAAATTTTTTTTTGGTCCACTACCAGTGGGCCGCTGTAGCGAGTACTGTCCCACTACCGTGATCATGCTATAGCGGGAATAATTCTACTATGGTGGTGTCGCGATAGCAGTATGCATGCCACTATAGCAGGATAGGCCTTGGAAGAATCCATGTCTTGTGTTTCTCTATTTTTGCAATTCTTTTCTGACCTGTCCAAACATGTTTATAAGCCACCAACAACCAAGTGAGTAATGTAACATGCAATATATATATATATATAATAGTAGTACATTCATTACTAGGATAATCAAAATAAGCATCCAGAGGTGCAAAAATAAAAGAAATTATTTGTTATATGCCCCAAACGGAGGCAACCCAAATCCAAGAAAATTAGTAATAAGATAGGAGAAGAGGGGAGGTAAACTAATGTGCACACCTGGGGGAGGGGGGTTCTAGTTGGAGGCCCCATGATCTCCAAGGCTTAAAGCGTCAGAGCTCTCCTCTTTCATGCCACTTAGGAAGGACCACGTCCTCCCTCTTCATCTTAGGGAGCCTCTGATTTGAGATGACACACTTGAACATGACCTTTATGGTCTTCCACATCTGGACAAGCATGCGATCCCAAGAGCGCCTCTTTTTCTTCTCTTCATCCAACTCCCTTCGGAGCTCTGCATAGTCCTGGAGAGTTCCCAGTAGGGACTGGTGAGAGGGGTAGCATCATCATCCCTATCATCACTATCTTCATCCTTTTTCTCGGTGGCTATACTGCTCTCCCCTTCAGTGCACATCTTTCTCTTCTTCTTCTGGGGTAGTGTACCCTTTACCTTGAGGGGATAAAAGGGTGCATTACACTCTATATTCGCGTTAGCATCCTCCCTGCACACACCTGCATGCCTGCACAACTTAGAAATCAGACTCAGGAGGTAGGGGGCCTTTTTGTTGCCCCAGTATAAGTCCTTTCACTCTGACACGATCTGTTCCTTTACATTCAGCTGAATCCCGTGCATAGAATAAGAAATCACCAGAGCTCGAGGGCATGGCACATTAGAAGTGTTACCCGATGGACGAATCCTCCAAGACACCAAATTCAGCCACATTCGAGCATCCGCACTGAAGTATGTGCTCTTAATTACCTCAGTATTAGTCCAGTAAACCTTATCATGGTCATTCGCTGTAATAAGAGTATTCCTCAGCCACCGGAGATCTATCTCCCAGGCTTTGGCCATGTCCTTGGTGTTGGGGATATCGGGAACCCTCAGGACCTCATTGATGGGAGATGCATCCACAGAGACATGTACTCCCCGAATGCAGATAATGGGGTAAAGGTTGTCCCATATCACGGTCGGAAGGATGGCATAGAACTCCTAGACCCATACTGAGACCCCAGCCCAAGGAGTTTCCACCAACGGCATTCACCCAAACTTCAGAAGTCGATTGTAGAAATATGATGCCTTCACATCTTTTATGGTGACCCTCCTCTCATAGCAGAAACCCATCCTCCGATAATCTCGGTATCTACTCTGGCAGTTTGCAACAAGAAATCTTTAGAAGGGAAGGGGGATGTTATCTTGACCTTCAGCTATGAAATTAGTGATCCTGCAAAATCATGCGAAAAGCAAAGTTAGAATCCATATGGGTTCAAATAAGTTTCAAGTATAGAAAAAGTTAAGTCTCAAATCTTGGGGAAGCTACTGCCCGTCTCCCTCTATAGCGGCCTTCATCATCCCCAAATCTTGACCGACGCTCCAATGGCGGCCTTTCACAAAAATCAATAGTTTTAAACTTTTTACCATAGATCAGGGTGGGGAAAGTGTTATGGGACCATTATGTACTAAAATTTGGTTGTTTAAACCCCTATACAAGCCCCAACAACCAAGATTTTTTTTGAAAATAACACTTCACATTCTATTCTTGTTCAAGCCCAAAATTGGTCATGAACTTCGTAAATCTTACTCCTAGAATGCCATAGGGGTGTTGTAAATGTAAGAGAAGCGTCCATGCTTCAAAAATTCATCTGAATTCAAGTGAAATTTTGAGTCCAAATTTCGGGGGCAAAAAATGTTCCTCCTTCCATTTTGATAGGCTATTTTAAAAATTAAATATATGGGTGAGGCCTCGGTTATCTTGTGTATTCGAGAGCTTTTGACAAGATAGCCTTGTGCAAATCCCCACTATGAGAGACCAGGTGAGGAGGGTTGTATTTGAATAGGTACAATATAAATTGGGTAGACTTTATCATAAGGGTTGGCGAGTGAAATTTTGAGGTAAGTATTATGACCTATATGAGAGAGTTAATGACTCGAGTACGTTTCGTCCAGTTCTTGTCCTATCATGATCATTCAGGGATGACCGATGGGTAATTTGGTATCTATTGTAATACCCCATTCCATCATTACTTAAATCGCCGCATCCAAGGAGCACAGGGTATGGAAATTTTGTTAACACCTTTGGTTTGGGTTCGTAAAAGATTTAGGGAAATAAATTTGGAATAAAATATTGTGGGATGGGTTGACTCCATCCCGTTGCGGTAAGAATTATTTTGCTATAGCAGCACCACGGTAGTGGTATGCTAGCCACCATAGAGGGATGTCAAAAGTAGTCCGCTAACATTTTTAATTACCTTTTTCCTCTCATCTATAAACCAGAATAAGGCATTATTCAGAAAATCTCTTTAGGGTTGCCTTAAGGCTCTACAAAAATAAAGAAGAAGGAATGCGCTTAGACGGGGTAAAACTCAACATTTTCTCATAGATTTCATGATGAAAATCACTAGGACAGAGCAAGGATTGCAAATACATGCCTTCCTAGCAGCTGTTTGGCACGGAGGTAAGCTAGGCTTAATTGAGTATAAAGACCTGCGTTAGAAAATGTATGCAAAGCATAGATGGACGGGAGAATTCATGCATAGGCCTGCGTGCTAGGTGTTTTGATGGATAAAATTGATAGCTTAGGGTTATGTGAATAAGACGGATAGTGTGGAAAGTGTTTTGCGATATTATTGATATTGTGCTGTTATTCTTCGTGCTTAGTCAATAAGTTAGGGAGTAAAAATAGTTAGTCATGGTAGTGTATTGTGCTTAACGATTAATTTGCTGTATGAATGATATATATGCCCTATTCCTTGTTCAATAGGTTTATTGCATGATTTGTAAGTGTAACACTCCATAAATTCTAAGCTGAGAACCAGACCAGAAAATCCTAAGTATTAGGCTATCAGAAGACAGAACAGGAACCACGGACGGGTCCATAGATCGTGGAACAAACCATGGGTCGTGGATGCCATCCGTGAAACATGTCTTGCAGACCAGCCTCTGATTAGTGATCCATGAGAGAAATCCATGGAACATAGACCAGACAATGAGCCATGGTTGCCCCTCGTGGAAGCAGTCCTGCAGGGTGACATTTTGCCCAAGAACCACAACCATGTTCCACGGACCAAGAAACAGTCCATGTGCCATGGATGGTGGGCCGTGGAAATCAGACCCGCAACTTAGCAATTCCCTATGGGAACCATGAGAGAGTTCCACGGCTCGTGGAACCATCCACAGATCGTGGTTCCCAGCCGTGAAACTTAGGTCCCTTATTTTTTAGCAATTTTCATTAAGTTTTCTCAGGGGTATTTCTGACCTTTTACACTCTTATAACACTAAAACTACGTCATTTTTAGCTACCCTAAGCCTAAATACTAATCCTCAACCACCCCAAGTCCCCGATTCCCTCAAAATCATTAGACACTTATTCAAAGAACAGAAAAATGCAACTTTTCTTCTCTAAGGCAAGAGTTAGGGTTCTTCAACTTCAGGCTCCCAAACCTAACAATTTTACCAAGATTTTTTCCTTTAAGGTATGTGAGATTTCATCAATGGGTTTCTTTCACCGATTGAGTCCCAAAATTAACCCAATTCTTCAGTTCAGTTCCTCCTTCAGAGCCTAGGGATTCATGAATGTTATGAATTTCTTAGTGTTCCATATTCTTATCATGAATAAAACCTCGAATACATGTTTCCTTAAATTTAGCATTTTTGTGTACTTGAAATTCATGAACCCTCAGTATATTGCATCATTCATGGTTTTGAACTTATGTTAGAAATTTCACATTCTATTTAGATTATAGAGTTGACATAAATAGTTGTTGTCACGCTCCAAGGCTACCCCCTAGACATAACACGGGACCTGAGACCACAAGTGCTCCAAGTTAACCCTTGTTCAAAGCATACTCAGATCAATACAAGAAACATAGCGGAAGCATATTACATGAAAAAAGACAACTATAACTTCAATA
Organism: Jaltomata sinuosa; assembly: GCA_003996215.1. Lineage (NCBI taxonomy): Eukaryota > Viridiplantae > Streptophyta > Magnoliopsida > Solanales > Solanaceae > Jaltomata > Jaltomata sinuosa. The sequence goes on from QJPP01001295.1 coordinate 323,281, forward strand.
AGAACAAGGTCTAAGAAGTATAAAATCCATAAAACGGAATACAAATCTAGCTATGTCTGAAGCCTCTAAACTGTTATAAGAGTTGATGGGACAAGACCCCAACTAACTCGAGAATCTAAAATAAAGATAACAAAATAACTAGACTGATGCTAGTCCTCAAAGAATGAAGACTCACCAACAACTATCTGGATATCTGGCATTGCCTAGCCACGAGCCTGATGAAAAGGACCTGAATCTGCATCATCAAGAGGATGCAATGCAAGATATGCGTTAGTACTATAGGATGTACCGAGTATATGAGATATGCATTAATGAGGTAAAACATGCTTAAAACATACTTAAAACTGAGATCGTGCATAAAAGAGAAGTCATAAGAAATATCATAACTTAAGCATAAGGGAAAAGGTAGCATAGCATAAGACTTAAAAACATTCGTACGGGAGTTTCTTAAAACCAACAATAGACTATGTGAGCTACATGAAATCCAACTATATCACCCTAGTTGGCAAAGCTACCCTGAACCTTGCCAAGGCATGGGGTACTATACATATCATAGCGTGGAACCACTTTCATAAGGGGACACTCTCAACTAACGAGGACCCTTCTTTATGAGGAGACACTCTCGACTAACGAGGACCCTCTTAACCTACGCCAGCAATGTAGTTTTGGACTTGGGTTATCTAGAACCCTCATCGCTCGGTGCTAAATACCACTCCCAAAATATACTTATAGCTCATATTATACTAGTGACATATCTAACGTCAAGTCTATTTGAAAAGCATAAGGACATATCTAATGTCATACAATTCATATATCATAAGTCTTAAAACTTAGCATAGCCATAATTCAAAACATACTTTTCTTTCTAAATTCATAGCTTGAAGAATTAGGCATGAAATTTCATAATACATGAGGTCATGTTATCTAAACATATCAATTTTCACTTGAAAATATGCAATTAAATGGATTCATGCTAGAAGTCATCTTTAATGCATGGGCTTTCAAAATCAATTAAGGAACCTCAAATAAATCATAGATAAGTAGTGAGAAACCATGAATTGATGCTTTAAAACTAAACCCATAAGTTTTCCTCAATTTGGGAAGAACCCTAATTTCACAAATCCATAAAAATCAAAGTAAAAATTATGGGTTGGGCATAAGGGTGAAGGGAATCCCTTATTGAATACCCACATACCTTATTAAAGCTTGCTTGATCAAAGATTAAAAGAAGTGGAGGCTTGAACTTGGAGCTTGAGACTTAGGGCTTGAAGGAGTTCTTTCTCCTTTTGGAATAAGATGGCTTAGAAGATCTTAGGCTATTAGGGGATAAAATCCTACTAAAAATGGTCAAAACGACCTCACCTAGGAGTTAAAGAATAGAGGAAAAGACCAAGATACCCCTGACTTAAAATAAAAAGCTGCAGGAAAATTATCGCCTCACGGGCTGCCTGACGGGCGTCATACCCACAACGTCCCATTGGTCAAGGCGTCTAAGGGAAGGTCTAAAATTCTGGGGAGTTGAAGGGTTCTGACGACGTGGTCCCATGGGCTTTCGTAGCCATGACGTTCGTGGCGTAGCCCGTTGGGGTACTACAAGGTTGGGGAAAGCTGCTGAAAGATCCCAACGATGGGTTCCCACGGGTTGTCGCACCTGTGACACTCGTTGTTACCACCCATAGGGTGGAGGAGACTTGGATCTGTAGCCACTGGCTGGTTGTCACGACGCACCCCACGGCCCGTCACGACACCGACGCCTGTGGTGGCTTTCTATGGTGACTAACAACTGTAGAAAGTCCTAGATTTTGAGTTTGACAGCTGATTCAAACTCTGGGGTGTTACAATATCTCCCTCTTGGGATCATTCATTCTCGAATGAAGACTAAGCAAGGAAAACTGGAGAGAAAACAGCCCAACCAAGCAACAAATAGGAAAACTGAAGAATAAACATGAAAACTGATCTTTTCAACTTAAACATGATTGAACTAACTTCGGAAACATGAATGAATGCTAGGACCATGAGGGAAACTTATGGAATAGAATCGGAGGGACATACTAAGGAGGAAACTAATACCTCAAGCTAAAACTGAGTTAGAAGGAAAGATATGAGGGTACTTGACTTTTATGGATGGTTTTGCTTCCCAAGTAGCTCCCTCAACTAGCTGATTTTGCCAAAGGACCTTTACCGAAGCAACTTTTTTTTCTCAACCTCCGAATCTGATGATCAAGGATCTCCATGGGAATTTCTTCGTAAGTAAGGCTATCCTTCACATTCAAATCTTTCAAAGGAACAATCAAGGTTGGATCACCAACACACTTCTTTAACAAGGAAATATGGAAAACCAGATGAACCACTTCTAAATCTGATGGCAAATCCAACTCATAAGAAACACTACCGACTCTCCTCAGAATCTGATAAGGACCTACATAGCGGGGGCTAAGCTTCCCCTTCTTCCCAAATCTCATCACACCCTTCATGGGTGACACCTTTAGAAATACCCAATCATCAACCTCAAACTCCAACTCCCTTCTCCTCACATCTGCATATGATTTCTGTCGACTCTGAGCGGTCTTCAACCTCTCCCTAATAATTTGAACCTTCTCCATAGTCTCATGAACTGAATCAGGACCAATCAAATCTGCCTCACCTACCTCAAACCAACCAATAGGAAATCTACACCTCCGCCCATAAAGTTCCTCATAATAAGTCATCTGGATCCTAAAATGAAAGTTGTTGTTGTAGGCAAACTCGATAAGAGGTAATTGATCATCCCAACTAACTTTGAAATCCATCGCACAAGCTCTCAACATATCCTTCAAAGTCCAAATAGTACGCTCTGCCTGGCCATCCATCTGAGGGTGAAAAGTTGTGCTAAGCTTAACCTGAGTACCAAGACCTTTCTGAAATGACTTCCAAAACTAGGATATAAACTAAGTACGCCTATCAGAAATGATAGACAATGGAACACCATGCAATCTGACTATCTCCCAAATGTAGAGTCTAGCATAATCGTCTGCTGAATCCATAGTTTTAACAACCAAGAAGTGGGATGACTTAGTCATCTGGTTGATAATCACCCAAATAGAATCATGTTGCCTTTGAGTATGAACAACCCAGTAATGAAATCCATATTGATCTCTTCCCATTTCCAAGTAGGAAGATTAATATCCTGAGTCATACCACCCGGTCGCTGATGCTCTACCTTCAGTTGTTGACAATTGGGACACTTAGCCACAAAACTTGTTATGTCCCTCTTCATGCCATTCCACCAATAGACTTCCTGTAGGTCGCAGTAAATCTTGGTGGCACCGAGGTGAATAGAATACCTGGAGTTATGAGCCTCTGTCAAAATTTGATGTCTCAACCCATCTATGTCAGGAACACACAATCGACCCTGATATTGAAGCACACCATCTCCCCCTTAAGAGAAAACCTCTACCCTTTACTAATGGACTGCACCCTTCAACTGGTACAAAATAGGATCACTGTCTTGCTTTTCCTTCACTTCGGCTACCAATGATGATTCAGAACCATTTTGAATAATAACACCACCTTCGGTCGAATCCATAAAGTGAACTCCCAATCGAGCAAGTCGATGAGCATCCTTAGCCAATTCTTTCCTTCCATCTTCAACCAAAGACACACTACCCATGGACAATCTATTAAGTGCATCCGCCATGACATTGGCCTTACCCGGATGGTAAAGCACGCTCATATCATAATCTTTAAGAAGCTCAAGCCACCTCCTTTGACGAAGATTTAATTCCTTTTGAGTGAACACATACTAAAGGCTCTTATGATCAGTGAACACATCCATATGAACACCATACAAGTAGTGAATCCAAATCTTCAAAGCAAAAACCACGGCCGCTAACTCAAGATCATGAGTAGGGTAGTTCTTCTCATGAATCTTAAGCTGTCTAGAAGCATAAGCAATCACCTTACCACGCTGCATCAACACACAACCCAAACCAATCCTAGAAGTATCACAATACACCACAAAGTCATCCAAACCCTCGGATAGAGCCAACACTGGAGCTGTGGTCAACCTAGTCTTCAATTCCTAAAAGTTCTTCTCACATAGATCAGACCACTGAAATTTAACCTTCTTCTGAGTCAATCGAGTCAATGGGGAAGCAATGGAAGAAAACCCTTCCACAGATCTCCTGTAGTAACCAGCCAAACCCAAAAATCTCCTAATGTCAGATGGGGAAGTAGGTCTAGGGCAGTTCTTTACTTCCTCAATCTTTTGAGAATCAACTCAAATACCATCTCTAGTCATAATATGACCCAGAAAAGCAATAGACTTCATCCAAAACTCACCCTTACTAAACTTAGCAAATAATTGCCGGTCCTTGAGAGTTTGGAACACCACTCTCAAATGGTCCGCATGCTCCTCCTTACTCGGAGAATAGAGAAGAATATCATCAATGAAAATAATCACAAACATATCCAAATACCATTTGAACATATGGTTCATCAAATCCATATAAGTTACAGGAACATTCGTTAGACCAAAAGACATAACAATAAACTTATAATAACCATACCGAGTTCTGAAGGCTGTCTTCGGAATGTCACACTCTCGAACACAAAGCTGATGATAACCGGATCTAAGGTCGATCTTGGAGAAGAAACTGGCACCCTGAAACTGATCAAACAAGTCATCAATCCTAGGAATGGGATGGGATACTTATTCTTGATTGTGACTTTGTTCAATTGACAGTAGTCGATACACATTCGGAGGGAACCATTTTTATTTCGCACAAATAAAACTGGAGCACCCCATGAAGAGATGCTGGGTCAAATAAAACCCTTATCAAGGAAGTCTTTCAACTGGTCCTTTAATTTCTTAAGCTCCACGGGAGCCATTCTATAGGGAAGAATAGAGATAGGATTCGTATCTGGGAGAAGATTTATTCTAAAGTCGATCTCTCTCTCGGGAGGGACTCCGAGCAAATCTTCAGGAGACACTTCTGGAAATTCATTCACAACAGGAACTGACTGGAGGGATAGGGTTTCGAACTCCGTGTCCATAACTCAAAGTATATGATAAACATAACCCTTAGAAATCATCTACCTAGCCTTAAGGTAGGATATGAAATGACCCTTAGAGAATGGAGGAATACCTTGCCACTCTAAGACAGATTCATTTGGAAACTTGAAACTGATAACTTGAGTACGACAATCAACTGAAGCATAACAAGTATACAACCAATCCATACCAAGAATAATATCAAAATCAGTCATCTCCAACTCTACTAGATCCGCTGAAGTGACTCTATGAAGGACTAAGATAGGGAAATTTTGGTAGATTCTTTTGTCTAGGACTGACTCACCAATAGGAGTAGAAAGACAAAAGAGTTCTAAGAGCTTATCAGGACTAATTTTAAACTTGCAAGCAACATAAGGGGTCACAAAAGACAAGGAGGCACCCGGATCGAATAAAGCATCCACATCGAGGGAGAAGACTTTAACATACCAGTAATAACGTCCAGTGAACTCTCCTGGTCCTAGCATGAGGACATGGCATAAAGATAGTTCTGGCGCTGACCAACAGAACTAGAAGTAGTGCCCTGTTGGGCCGGTCGACCTCTTGGGGCTGCTGGGGCAGACAGAGTCCTACCACTTCCCTGTCCTTTTTTAGCTGAAGGGTAGTCTCCAAGCTTGTATCCAAAACCTGACCACATCCAAAGCATCCACCTGAACTAGCTAAACACTCACCAAGATGAATTCTACCATACTTGTTGCAAGAAGGGTAAGGAGTCCCCTTTGCAACACTTCCCTGCGAATAGGAACTAGGTCCTCTACCAGTCTGATCATAATGAGGCTTGGGGGACTGGGTAGGAGCACTAGCTGAAGAATGAATGGGGCCTAATGATTTCTTCTAAAATGAAGAGCGATGTCCACCTCTGAACTTCTGATGGCCAAAACCTGAGCTCTCCGACCTAACCCTCTATTCTCCCTTGACTTCTCCCTCAACTTGTCTCCCTCGATCTGTTGGGCATGATTCATAAGTCAAGAAATATCCATGTCACCCAAAAGCATAGCGGACCTACACTCATTCTTTACCAAATCTGACACTCCATAAACATACTTACATATCTCATCCCACGAGTCAGCCACCATGGAAGGAGCATAGCTAGAAAGCTGGGAGAACTTTAATCCGTACTCCTGAACCGACATAGAACCTTGCCTTAAATTCACAATCTCTTCTACCTTAGCTTGCCTCAACTCCCTCAGAAAGAATCGGTCAAGAAAAGCCTTCTCAAAGCATTCCTAAGTCATAAGGACCATACATCCCTAGCCCTAGCATCTTTCCATTGAGTGAACTAAATATGAGCCACGTCCTTGAGTTGATAGGAAGCTATCTCAACATAATCAACACTGCCCACTTGCATCACACTAAAGATTTTCTTTACCTCATCCAAAAAATTTTGTGGATCCTCACCAACTTTCGAACCCTAAAACTCAGGTGGGTTCATGCGAATGAAATATCAAACTCGGGCTGCTATTCCACCTTGAGGGTGGACGGGAATATGAGACATCTGCCCTCCAGCAGCAGAGAGGATTCGATTCCCCTTATACGCGATGTGGCGTAAAATACTAAATACTCCTGGGTAACCGATAGCGAAGTAGTACCGTAAGGGTAAAGAACCCCTATTCAATCTCATATTGCAAGAAATCCAAGAATTTCTGGGGGCACTAGCATGAGAAAAAATGGTTGAAAGTCTACTATTTGATATAGAGTAAAACAACCCAAAATCCCAGGAGCTATTCCAAAATCACCTGCTGATTAGCCTGAGCGGCCATAGTCTGAGCTAGCATATGAATGACATTTCTGAACTTTGCATTTATGACCTCGGGGTCTGGGATCAGAGGATTAGCATTTTGGTCATTGGCCCAGCGAGGCATAGCACGGTGAGGAGGCTTATCTTGGGCGTATTTATAGGCCCAATTTCCCTATTTACCCACGTTTTAGCCTTGTTTCGAGGGCAAAAGTGATGTATATCCCTATGATTATGTGCATTTTCATGGTGGTGAACTAATATAAGTGATTAGATGCTTTGCAGGGAAAAAGATGGAGGAAAACAACCCATGAGAGCTAAAATGGAAGCATAAAAGCATTGGAAAGGAGTTAGCAACGTTCTGGGATAAAAAGAGAGCAAAAGAAGAAAATCTGGGTTGTGGCGCATCAGTGGCGCATCATCCCAGCCCCCAAACTACTGCGGGATGTGGCTGGCGCATTGGTGGTGCATCGCCCTAGACCCCAAACTACTGCGGGGTGTGGCAGGCGCATCGGTGGCGCGTCACCCCAGCCACAAACTCAGAAATTTTCCAGCTTTTTCTACTCCAAATCCAAGTAGGAAAAGGGGTTATTTTCCTCATACTCTATAAATACATTCTCAATCACGATTTTTACCCAACGTTTGACCTACGAAGAGCTAGGAGCCGCCGTGGAGGCCGAAGAATATTGGTTTCATCTTTTCTTCTCCTTTATTATTTATTTTACATTTTTTTTGGATGATTAATTGTAATTGCTCCATGTCTATGTGGAGTTAAACTTCTCGTTCTAGGATTATGGTAGCTAACTACATGATTGTTTAGTAGACAATTGATTCGATTATTTGATTATCATATTAGTTGTTCTTATATTCTTGTACTTACTATTTTAATGCTTAGCTACCATTAAAATAAATCTATAATCTCTTTGTGAACTCGAGAGAAGAATCATTGAGATAGAACGAAGAATATAAGGAGCAAGACCTCTCTTTTGTAACGTAAAGGGCAGGTTAGCGACTAGGATAGAGATATACCTAGAACGCCTTGCTTGGTTCATACGGGAAGAAATATAAATGCTTTTAAAATAAGATGTCACATCCCCGCTCAATGATATAGTTGTGATGCTATTTTGAATAGGCAACTAGAGGCTCGAGAAACCATAGTTGTAATATCAACCCCAAAATCAACAACTAGATAAACAAACAAGTCGATGAAATTGCCTACTCAACATGATTGTTAGCAAATCCATAGTTCTAGATCGACTTCATCATATTGATTACGTGAAAATCTGCTCTTTGTTTGGTTAATTGTTCATTAGTTAACTTTTTCTTTTTATTTCTAGATTAGTTAAGAATAAATTCTCCTTTGAGTTTTTGTGCTTGAATAAATAATTAGAACCAGTTTAATTTAGTGAAATAGTTAATCGACAAGTCCCTGTGGGTACGATATCTGGACTTACAATCCTATATTACTTGTACGACCGCGTACACTTGCGTGTGCGTTAGGACACAATAAGTTTTTGGCGCCGTCATCGGAGAATTAGAAATTAATTATTTATCTATATTGGACTTTTTCTTTTTATTTATTTAAGTTATTGTATATATTTTGTTTTCTTTTATAGATAGTTTTTTTTCATTTGATAATCTTCGTAACATCACATCTAGTGATAAAGATTGGTTGAAGGATGCATACTATTCATATGTTGGTAATCCTTGTCAATATTGTGGAGGAACCCACCTAGGTATCAATTGCCATTATATTCAAAAGGGCGGGTGATGCACACCTACCCAATCTTTTGAATTTAATGTATGTCATATATGTGGTGGTCAGGATGGCCATTCGAATGGTTGTCCTACTCTTATTCCCCTTCCCTGAGCTCCTATTATGATTCTTCTGTTGTTTATGATATTGACAGGGGTAATGAAGCAGAGGATGTGAATCATGAGGCTCATCTCATTGATATGCTGAAGAAAATACTAGATAAACAAGAAGATTTGAGAAAAGATGCAATCAAATTGAGGAAAGATACGGAGAGGATAGGTTCCCAACTCACAGAGATACAGGCTATGGCTGAAACTTATAATGATCAGCAAGTTATGGTCTTAGCCAATACCCAAGATGAACCCCTAGTAGAAGAAAAAAATGAATCCCTACTAGGAGAAAGCTGTAAGGAAGCAGACACAATGAGCCAACCATGGCTAAGGGAACAAGAGGAAAAGGTTAAATTCCATGAGTTTCTCCATGATAACCTCACAAAGATGACGACACGGCTGATAGAAGGTAGAGTTGATCTCAGACAAGAGATAGACGCTCAGATATCCATTACTTGGAGGATCACGTGAAGAAAAAGGTTGAGGCGTCTGATGCCCAATCATCAATTATTGTGGATACTGGCCAACTAGTGGAGCAGAAAGAAGAATTCCATCCATTCAACTATACTTTATTCATTAGTGCTTATGTTTAGGAGATGTATGAAAGTGAGCATGTCATAAACAATGCAAGTTTGGGATTAGGTACTGTTGGACCTCATTCTAATCACTTTTCTACATTATGTTTGGATGATGACATGAAAATTGAGTCATCTGAGCTAGTGGAGAAGTGTGTAGATGAGGAACAATGTCCTTACATTCTAAAGTTTGCCACACCAAACAGGCAAAATGACATTCTTCACTTAAGGGCCAAGAAGTACAAGATGCGACATTATTTACTTGGTTCCTTCATCTTTATGCCACCGCCCCTTGAGAGGATCAGAAAGTTTGATGCAAAGTTAGGGGTGCAATTCATAAGTTCTAAGTGGAAATAAAAGTGGTGTAGTGATGGCAATGTGCCGCGACGTTTAATCAGGCACTTGTTGGAAGGCAACCCAACTGGTAGTGTAGCTTCTTATTTTTTTTATAGTGTCACATTTTTTTATTTTTTTATTTTTGTTTATTTTTCAGGTTTGGGGAAGTCTGAGTACCTAAATTTTAAAGATAAGGAGCATGGTTTAAGCTTAAGTATGGGGTCATTCGCCCTCTTGATCAAAATTGAAGAAACATGCTGTCAGCTAGGCCCTAGTGGGCCTCAGGGAGTATTTATTACCCTTGTTCTTCATTATTTACTTTAAATTGCTTTGGGGACAAAGCATGATTTTAAGCGTGGGGTGGTGATTCTTCCTATAACTATGAGTTTTAGGGTGAGTATGCAATAGGAGTTTATTTTATTTGAAAAAAAAATACAAAAAGATTTTTTAGTTTGTTTTAGAGGCATATCTCATTCACCCCTTGATTTTTCTTTTTGGTTCTTTTTCGAGGAGCTTCCCTTTGAACCGGGTAGTTTTTATTTTTTAGGAGTAGTGTTTTTTAATTTTTTTTAGTCATAGATAGAGAAATTTTTTCGACGATGGATGGATGACGACCGTCTTGATGGAAAATTAGTCATAGGAATAAGAAAGATTAGAAACCATAGCCTTTTGAATGATAGGTGCTTAGCCTAAGTATACACTCTTCATGGATAATTCACTCAAAAAAAAAAGCATAAAAAGTAGAAAACTTCATTTAGAGACGCATAAGCTCTTTAGCTTGACTAAAAAAAAACAACCAGAGATGGGCTTAATAATGTTAATTCATTCAATTTGATTGTGTTGTGAATATGAAGTCTTAGGAATCCATTTTTGAACCATTGTGCTATGTGGGGTGAGTGTTTGTTGTGTTTTTTGTATATCTTGATATCTAGAACTTTCCCCGTGTGTGTATGAAATGAAACATAGTATTGACTTGTGGGATATTATCAAGGCATTTCTTTGTAAGCCACTTCTTTTTGACTATTGTTTGTGCCACCCTTTATATTATTCTTAGTTAAGCCCCTTTGAGCCTTAAGCCTATTTCTTTGACTAGCTGCATGTTTAGCCTATCCCCTTTATTTGATTACCCTTTATTAAGTTGATCCAAGGAGCCCCTAATGCACTTTGTAGTTGAAAGACTTAAAGGAAGAAGGGAACAAAAGAGAAAAGGTAAAAAGATAGAGGGAGGTTGTTGTGGTAAGAATAAGAATTAGATGTGGTGCCCTCGTGAAAAATAATTTGTATGTTGGTAGTAACAAGAGAAAAAACAAACAAAAAAAATACTTTAGAAAAATCTTCTTGATACCAATAAGTGAATGAAGGTTAAGGGGAATAAACCAAAAGAAAAAGGGGGAGTTTGAAGGGAAACATGAACATAAGTTGAAGTTGAGGTGATATTAGTAAAATAGTGAAAAAATTTAAAGTAAGCATCTTAAAGTGCATAGGGAAAGTAGTCACTATTGGCCAAAGTGTTCCTACCCGTCCCTTAGCCGACATTACAACCTGTAAAAGTCCTTTTGATCCTACAATTCTGATGCTTTGTTAATAGAGTATTACACTAAGGGAAAGCCTATGGTATATCTTGTATGAATGAAACTTTCTTTGAGAGAGTGAGCGAATTTCTTATCTATATGTCCCAATTTGAATATGTATGTATGATGTGAGCAAGGGGCATCTCTCTTAAATGTGAGGGAACAAAATGGTGAAAACTTGGTGTACTAATGATGGTTATATTCACACATGATCATGTTGGACGTATTTTTCATGAAGAGCCAGTTTTAGAGGTTGTGTGGTTTCAACGAAGGGTCTGTAAAAATATGATTGATGTATGCATGTTGAGTGGATTATGGGTCATGACTAACCTGTCTAGTTAACTTGGGTGTGAGTAGACCTGTGCAATTGATATCTTAAGATGTGAAATTTTGTAGGGTGTGTAGTGATTTGTTCGAGGACGAACAAAGGTTTAAGTGTGGGGTGGTGATCTTGGGCGTATTTATAGGCCCAATTGCCCTATTTACCCACGTTTTAGCCTTGTTTCGAGGGCAAAAGTGATGTATATCCCTATGATTATGTGCATTTTCATGGTGGTGAGCTAATATATGTGATTAGATGATTTGCAAGGAAAAATATGGAGAAAAACAACCCATGAGAGCTAAAATGGAAGCATAAAAGCATTGGAAAGGAGTTAGCAACGTTCCAGGAGAAAAAGAGAGAAAAAGAAGAAAATCTGGGTTGTGGCGCATCGGTGGCGCGTCGCCCCAGCCCCCAAACTACTATGGCGTATGGCTAGCGCATCGGTGGGGCATCGCCCCAGCCCCCAAACTACTACGGGGTGTGGCTGGCGCATCGATGGCGCGTCACCCCAGCCCCAAAACCGAAAATTTTCCAGTTTTTTTCTACTCCAAATCCAAGTAGGAAAAGTGGTTATTTTCCTCATACTCTATAAATACATTCTCAATCACGATTTTTACCTAACTTTTCATCTATGAAGAGCTAGGAGCCTCCGTGGAGGCCGGAGAATATTGGTTTTAATTTTCCAGCTTTTTTCTACTCCAAATCCAAGTAGAAAAAGGGGTTATTTTCCTCATACTCTATAAATACATTCTCAATCACGATTTTTACCCAACTTTTGACCTACGAAGAGCTAAGAGCCGCCGTGGAGGCCGGAGAGTATTGGTTTCATTTTTTATTCTCCTTTATTATTTATTTTACATTTTTCTTTGGATGATTTGTTGTAATTTCTCCATGTCTATGTGGAGTTAAACTTCTCGTTCTAGGATTATGGTAGCTAACTACATGATTGTTTAGTAGATGATTGATTCGATTATTTGATTATCATATTAGTTGTTCTTATATTCTTGTACTTACTATTTTAATGCTTAGCTAACATTAAAATAAATCTATAATGTTTTTGTGAACTCGGGAGAAGAATCATTGAGATAGAACGAAGAATATAAGGAGCAAGACCTCTCTTTTGTAATGTAAAGGGCAGGTTAACGACTAGGATAGAGACATACCTAGAACGCCTTGCTTGGTTCATACAGGAAGAAATATAAATGCTTTTAAAATAAGATGTCACATCCCCGCTCAATGATGTAGTTATGATGCTATTTTGAATAGGCAACTAGAGGCTCGAGAGACCATAGTTGTAATATCAACCCCGGAATCAACAACTAGATAAACAAACAAGTCGATGAAATTGCCTACTCAACATGATTGTTAGCAAATCCATAGTCCTAGATCGACTTCATCACATTGATTACGTGAAAATCTGCTCTTTGTTTGGTTAATTGTTCATTAGTTAACTTCTTCCTTTTATTTCTAGGTTAGTTAAGAATAAATTCTCCTTTGAGTTTTTACACTTGAATAAATAATTAGAACCAGTTTAATTTAGTGAAATAGTTAATTGACAAGTCCCTGTGGGTACGATATCTGGACTTACAACCCTATATTACTTGTACGACCACGTACACTTACGTGTGCGTTAGGACGCAACAAGTTTTTGGATAATCTGAAACGCATAAAGAACAGATTAGAGGGTAATAGAGTTAAACTCTATCGCACGATATTGATCAAGAAAGAAATGAGGTGTTTTCTAGGACACCTCATAGCTTGTCTCTCATAAGTGCAGTGCGCTTCACACACATGAAAGAGACTCTACTCGATGCAGCTTTCAGACACCCTAGGACTCTTGAACCTAAGGTTCTGATACCAAGTTTGTCACGCCCCAAGGCTACCCCCTAGACGTAACACAGGACCCGGGATCACAAGTGTCCCAAGTTAACCCTTGGTCATAGCATACTTAGATCAATACAAGAAACATAGCGGAAGTATACTACATGAAAATAGGCAACCATAACTTAAATAAGAACAAGGTCTAAGAAGTATCAAATCCATAAAATGGAATACAAGTCTAGCTATGTATGAAGCCTCTAAACTGTCATAAGATTTGATGGGACAAGACCCAAACTAACTCGAGAATCTGAAAGAAAAATAAATAAAATAACTAGACTGATGCTAGTCCTCAAAGAATGAGGACTCACCAACAACTATCTGGATATTCGGCGTTGCCTAGCCACGAGCCTGATGAAGAGGACCTGAATCTGCATCATCAAGAGGATGCAGCGCAAGATATGCGTTAGTATTATAGGATGCACCAAGTATATGATATATGCATAAACGAGGTAAAACATGCTTAAAACATACTTAAAACTGAGATTGTTCATAAAAGAGAAGTCATACGAAATATCATAACCTAAGCATAAGGAAAAAGGTAGCATAGCATAAGACCTAAAAACGTTTGTACAGGAGTTTCTTAAAACCAACAATAGACCATGTGAGATACATAGAATCAAACTATATCACCCTAGTTAGAAAAGCTACCCCGAACCTTACCAAGGCACTGGGTACTATACATATCATAGCGTGGAACCACTTTCATAAGGGGACACTCTCAACTAACGAGGACCCTTCTTCATGAGGAGACACTCTCGACTAACGATGACCCTTTTAACCTATGCTGGCAACGTAGTTTTGGACTTAGGTTATCTATAACCCTCATCACATGGTGCTAAATACTACTCCTAAAATATACTTATAGCTTATATTATACTAGTGACATATCTAACGTCAAATCTGTTTGAAAAGGATAAGGACATATCTAATATCATGCAATTCACATATCATAAGTCTTAAAACTTAGCATAGCCATAACTCAAAACATAATATTTCTTTCTAAATTCATAGCTTGAAGAATTTAGGCATGAAATTTCATAATACATGAGGTCATGTTATCTAAACATGCCAATTTTCACTTGAAAACATGCAATCAATGGATTCATGATAGAAGTCATCTTTAATGCATGGGCTTTCAAAATCAATTAAGGAACCTCAAATAAAAAATAGATAAGTAGTGAGAAACCATGAATTCATGCCTTAAAACTGAACCCATAAGTTTTTCTCAATTTAGGAAGAACTCTAATTTCACAGATTCATAAATGAAAGTAAAAATTATGGGTTGGGCAAAAGGGTGAAGGGAATACCTTGTTGAATACCCACATACCTTATTGAAGCTTGCTTGATCAAAGATGAAAAGAAGTGGAGGCTTGAACTTGGAGCTTGAGACTTGGGGCTTGAAGGAGTTCTTTCTCCTTTTGGAATAGGATGGCTTAGAATGAGAAGAGCTTAGGCTATTAGGGGATAAAACCCTACTAAAAATGGTCAAAACAACCTCACTTAGGAGTTAAAGAATAGATAAAAAGACCAAAATACCCCTGACTTAAAATAAAAAGATGCAGGAAAATTGTTGCCTCACGGTCTGCCTGACGAGCATCATACCCATGAAGGCCCATCGGCCAAGGCCTCTGAGGAAAGGTCTGAAATTTTGGGGCGCTGGAGGGTTCTAACGATGTGGTCCCACGGGCTATTGTAACCATGATGCTCGTGGCGTAGCCCATCGGGGTAGTGGAAGGTTGGGTTAAAGCTGCTGGGAGATCTCGATGATGGGTTCCCATGGGTCGTCGCACTTGCGACGCCCATCGTGACCCCCATCGGGTGGAGGGGACTTGGCTCCGTAGCCACTGGGTTGCTGTCACAATGCATCCCACGGCCCATCACAACACCGACGCTCATGGCGGCTTCCCATGGTGACCATCAGCTGCAGAAAGTCCTAGATTCTGAGTTTGATGGTTGATTCGAATTCTGGGGTGTTACATTTGTATTCTTCAAAGATGGTAGGTTATGAGCGCCCAATGACTTAGGATTTCATGGATTGCTAGTCAAACGCTAAGCCTGTTAGGGTAACATGATTTAGAATGCTTTCAGTTAAAGCACTTATGTTTCATTCTCAGAACATCAGTATTATTGAGCTATTCAATATATCAGCTTATATTCAGTTGGGAATAGTACTTAGCACCGAGTGGACGCAGGGATGAGGGCTCACCTGTCAGATAGGCTGGGACCTTTAGTAGAAGTCCCAGAAATACAGTGCCACCATAGGTTCTAAAGGGTCATCTGTCAGTTAGTGTTCGTACTCTTGACAAGGTACGGAATACCCTTCCAGCTGGGGTTACAAGTTGGACCCCAGTTAGCTCATATTAAGGTATATCAGTTAATAGTAGCTCCTATAGTTTTGACTCAGAGATTGCATGAACTTATATTTAGTTTATTCAGCATACTATTGTTCAGTTACACGTACACTTATTGGTCATTGCATCCATTTACATGCCTCAGTCCTATGTTTAGTTTATCCCCTCATGTTCAGTATATAGAGAATAGTGTATATCTCACATGCTCAGTACATTCAAAGTACTGATTGCATACTTTCTTTTGCAATGTATTGTTTTATAATATAGGTTTAGACGCTCAGCACCCAGCTCGCGATTAGCACAATCTCTTATCATCTCAGCATCAGAGTTTGGTGAGTCCTCATATTTTGAGGACAAGACTTATGTTTTCTTTCGTATTTCAATCATTCAGTTTTCATACAATTAGAGTTAGCTGGGGGATTTTCCCAACAACTCATCTTAGTAGAGGCTTTCATACAGATGTTCCACTTTATGTTATTTTAAGTGAACTCTATTTTGATTCAAACATTGATGTTTGATTTTGATAGTTTTTTATATTATTCAAACTTTAGCTTCTGCACAAGTATGATTCAGTAATCTTAGTGTCATGCTAGACCATGGGTTATCTTGGGGTCATTCGTGACTCTAAGCACCATGTCACATCCGGGGTGTAGGCTTAGGACATGACAAACTTGGCATCATAGTAAGGTTTAAGTTGTCCTAAGGTGTCTAAAAGTCACATTAAGTAGAGTCTTTTTCATGGGTGTGAAGTGCGACACACTTAGGAGAGAGAGGCTACGAGACATTTTTAGGAAAAGTTTTCCTTTTTTCTTTTCCATATCATGCAATAGAGTGTGAACTCTATTTAATCTCCTAATACTCATGCTTTGTGCGTTTATAGAGAATGCCTCCTAGAAGAGCAAACAGAAGGAGAAAAAAAAATAGGAATGGTAACAGGAATGGAAACCAGCAGGCACCACAAGTCACTCATGTCGAGTTTACGACTGTTTTCCAGGTGCTAGCTCAAGCCATGACCGCCCAGGTGAACCAGCAGGTTGTTGCACCGGTCAACCCACAGGGTAATACAACAGCCGCTGGAGTCCAGGATTTCACTCGGGTGAATCCTCCCGAGTTCCATGGTTCTAAGGCTCATGAGGATCTGTAGGAGTTTCTTGATAACATTCAGAAGGTTATTGAAATCATGAGTGTCACTCTAGTTGAGAGTGCAGATTCGGCTACTTATTAGTTGAAAGGAGTTGCTCACACCTGGTATAAGTAGTGAAAGGAAGGTAGGGGTACGAATGTAGGTCCAGTTGATTGGGATCAGTTTGTGGCTGCATTTCTGGACAGGTTCTTCCCACTTGAATTAAGGGAAGCCAAGGTTCAGTAGTTTATTAATTTGAAGCAGGGTGACATGAGTGTGAAGGAGTATTCTATTAAGTTTACTCAGCTTTTGGAGTATACTCCGGCTTTAGTGGCTGACTCTAGGTCCCGCATGAGTAGGCTTTTGTTGGGTATTTCCGAGGACATGGTTAAAGAGTGTAGAAATGCTATATTGGTTAAGTAGATGGGCATCTCCAGATTGATAACTCATACCCATCAGATTGAGGAGGAGGGCATTCGGGTAGACTTGCAGAAGATAAAGGCAGATAAGAACTGGCCTAGACCCACTTCTTCGACAGACATCAAGAGCTTTTTGGGTTTGGCTGGTTACAACAAGAGATTTGTAATACACCAAAACTCCTAAGTCCAGACTTAGCTCAGAAAACCAGAAGAAAATAAAATTTCCAACTGTCAGTAGAACCACGAGTCACTTCCACGAGCCGTGGAATAGTCCACGAGTCTTGGACTGGACTCGTGGAACACAGATCAGAGGACTACTCTCTGAAGTCCAGACCATGACTCATGTTCACGATCTGTAGAAGTTTCCATGGACCGTAGATGCCATCCGTGGAAACTATTTCTAGTAGCCCAATATTTTGCTCCCAGGGTTCACGAGTGGGATCCACGACCCGAGGAAGGTTCCACGAGTCATGAACCCCAATCGTGTAACCCTACTTTAGAGTCCCAGGAATTTTATCCCACGAGTGGGTTCCACAACCCATGAAAGCTTCCACGAGTCGTGAACCCAACTCGTGGAAGTTGTTCCAGTAACTCTGTTTCCAGGTCCAGAAACAACGATAGGGTTCCACGAGCCGTGGAACTTTCCATGAGCCGAAGAACCCATCCGTGGAAGCTGAGACACGAATTTCCAACAGCTTTTAATTTAATTTCTCAGGGGTGTTTTAGACCTTTCCTTTCAAGTTTAGCTCCGACTATAAATAGTCTTAGGCTTATTTTATTAAGTCTATTTTCCCAAAAATAAAGTCAGACTTTTCTAAAACCGATTCAAGTCAGAACAGAGCGTCTTCTCCAAAGTTCCAGGCCTAGAGTTCTCTCCTTCAAGCTCCAACTCCAGATTCTTGCTGGGATTTTCATCCACCAGATATGTGGGAATTTAGTAAGGGCTTAGTTTGACCTTACGCCCAAAAACCTCAGATCTTTTCAATGATTTTCATGAATATAGAACTAGGGTTCTTGTATTTTTTCCACATTGTTCCAAGAAATCATGCTCAGGAGTATATATATGATCATTGCATTGTTTTACATATCACACACTGATTATCTTGCATTTACTTAGATATTTATAAGATCTTGGAAATCATGGACTTAACCCTAAAATATATCATTTGCTTAAAAGTGTTATTTTCCTTCAAAAATCAACCTAGCTTGTTAGCATAAGTTCTAGAAGCAGAAATTTGTCAGTTTTTAGTCTATTGCAGTATTTCAAAAAAACAAAGATTTTTGACTAGTCTAGTCCTGACCTAGAAACTCAGGATGTCAGTTTGAATTGAGCTATATTCAGTTTGGGAGTAGTATTTAGCATCGAGTTGGACAAGGGTTCAGCGTACCCTTAAGGTCCCAGAACTACGTGCCAACATAGGATTATAAGTCCCTACAGTTGGGCACCAGATTTAGTAATCACGCTACAACCATGCCTTTATACCCTGCAACGTATATTGGGTCCTCTCGATGAGGCATATACATCGGACTCCACATTTAGCTAAAGTGGTTTATGTCAGTTAATAAGCTCCCCCACATTATTAGATTCAGAAATGTACTTTAGGCCCTCAGTAACATTTATTTTCAGTTTTCACTATACTTTCATGTTACTCCTACATCTTAGCTATTTTATGCATGATCATACATTTGGGCCTACGTAACAGTTTAGTTCATACAACTTTCAGTATATTTAGCATGCTTACATTTCAGTCAGCTTTGTATATCCCTCATGCTCAGTACATTCAAAGTACTGACGCATACTCTATGCTGCATCCTATTATGATGCAAGCTCAGGTTCTCAGGTTCAGCCATGTGATTAGCTCCTACCGGTGCCATATCAGCTTAGTCAGGGGTTAATCCTCATCCTCTGAGGAGATTTTTATTATGCTTTTTGAGTTAGTCAGATATTGGTAGTTTTAGTATTTTAGAGCTAGCTGGGGACTTGTCCCAGCAGCTCATCTGTATTAGAGGCATTCAGACATAGAGTCAGTATTCAGTTGATTTGGGTTGTACTGTTTAAACTCAGTCATTTCTTTCAGATATTATCAGATATACTCTTTTAGCTTTGCTCATTTCTTAGTTATGCATCCGCTTGTTTTTGGATTATATTCAGTATGCTTGTGATATACCAGATTCATGGTTAGCTCGGGGTTACTTGTGACCCTGGGTCCCGTGTTACGTCTAGGGGCAAGCCTTAGGGCGTGACAAACTTGGTATCAAAGCATCAGGTTCAAGAGTCCTAGGATGTCTAAAAGTCTTGCTAAGTAGAGTCTCTCTCATGGGTGTGAAGCGCACTACACTTAGGGGGAGGCTATGAAGTGTTCTAAGAAAAACTTCACTTCTTTTGCTATCTTTATCGTGTGATTGAGTGTGAATCAACTTCTCCATTCTAATCCATTGTTATACATTTCAGATCATGCCTCATCGCAGAGCTAACACACGCAATGCTAATGCAGTTCCTCCAGTCTCGGACTGTGAGGTTACGAATGTAGAGTTTCAGAATGTGATTCAGTTGTTGGCTCAGACAGTTGCCAATCAGGCTAATCAGTAGGCCTCAGTTCCTACGAACCTCGATGGTGGATCAGCTACAATTAGGGTTCGTGATTTTGCGCGTATGAATCTGCCAGAGTTTTTAGGGTCAAAGGTTGGTGAAGACCCACAGAACTTCATTGACGAGATAAAGAAGATTATTGAGGTGATACAAGTGACTGGTACTGATAGTGTGGAATTAGTATCCTATCAACTCAAGGATGTGTCTCACATTTGGTTCACACAGTGAAAGGATAACAGGGGTGTGAATGCAACTCCTGTGACATAGGGTTTTGCTGAAGCTTTTCTGTATAGTTTTTTCCCGAGAGAGTTGAGGGAAGATAAGGCCAAGGAGTTCATGAACTTAAGGTAGGGGTCCATGACGGTCCAAGAGAATGGGCTGAAGTTCACTCAGCTCCCCAGATATGCTCCACACATGGTGGCCGATTCTAGGGCTCAAATGGATAAGTTCTTGTATGGGGTGTCTGATCTGGTAAAGACAGAGTACAGGAATGCTATGCTATTAGGGGATATGAATATCTCTACACTGATGACCCATGCGCAGCAGGTTGAGGAGGATAAGCTTAAGGAGATGGCTAAGGATAATAAGAAGGCTAGGACAGGTAACTATGAGTTTTATCAACAAAGGTAGGGTGGTGGAAGTCGCTCATAGTTCCAGCAGAGGTCGATAGCCCCAACACCTTCATCAGCTAGCGCTCCGTCTCCCAGGCCTCGACATAATCAAAAAAAGTGAGCACCAGGCTCAAAATCCCAGGGCAGCATCTCAGGCAACCGTACTTTTCCAGCCTACCCTAAGTGTGGTAAGAATCATACAGGTGAGTGTTTGGCTAGCTAAGAAGGGTGTTTTGAGTGTGGTCAGCTTGGCCATAGGTTGAAGGAGTGCCCTTATGCCAGGCAAGGGCACAGAGGTAATAGGGCTCAATCTACCACTTCAGCAGCTTTAGCGTGTTGCCTCACTCAGCAGGGTGCCTTGTCTGTTATAGGTGGTAGTCAGCGTCAAAATAGATTATATGCTCTTCAGACTCGGCAGGACCAAGAGGATTCTCCCGATGTGGTCACGGGTACATTGCAAGTCTTCTATTTAGTTATTTATGCACTGTTAGACCCAGGTGCTACACTTTCCTTTGTAACTCTTTTCATAGCAGTAAACTTCGGTGTCAGTCCCAAAATCCTCCTAGAACCCTTCCCAGTTTCTACTCCAGTTAGTGACCCAGTTATAGCTAGACGGGTATACAGAAATTGCCCTATCACAGTTTCCCAGAAAGTCACCTCAGCAGATCTTGTAGAGTTGAAAATGGTAGATTTTGATGTTATTCTAGGCATGGATGGGTTACATTCCTGTTATGCCTCAGTCGATTATAGAACTAGGGTCGTTCGGTTTTAGTTTCCTAATGAGCCAGTCTTAGAATGGAAGGGTAGCAACTCTGTGCCTGTAGGTTGTTTTATCTCTTACCTTAAGGCCAGAAAGATGATTTCCAAGGGGTATATCTACTACCTTGTTCGGGTTAAGGATTAAAACTCCGAGACCCCAACTCTTGAGTTAGTCCCCGTGGCGAATGAGTTTCCAGAAGTGTTCCCAGAAGATCTTCCCGAAGTTCCTCCGGAAAGGAAAATTGACTTCGGAATAGATCTCCTTCCAGATACCCAACCTATTTTGATTCCTCCTTACAGAATGGCTCCAGCTGAGCTTAAGAAATTGAAAGAACAGCTGAAAGACCTCCTAGATAAGGGCTTCATCATCTCTCCATGAGGGGCTCCAGTATTGTTCGTGTGTAATAAAGATGGTTCCCTCAGGATGTGCATTGACTACCGTCAGTTGAACAAAGTCACAATCAAGAATAAATATCCCATCCCCAGGATTGATGACTTGTTCGACTAGCTCCAGGGCGCTAGTTATTTTTCCAAGATAGACCTCAGATCCGGCTATCATCAGCTCACAGTCAGAGGTAGTGACATCCCAAAGATAGCCTTCAGGACTCAGTATGGTCACTATGAATTTGTAGTTATGTCTTTTGGATTAACCAATGCTCTTGCATATTTCATGGACTTAATGAACAGAGTGTTCAGACAATATTTAGACTTATTCGTCATCGTCTTCATTGATGATATCCTTGTTTATTCTCGAAATGATGAAAAGCATGCGAGTTATCTGAGGGTCATTCTGCAGACTCTTAAGGACCGCCAGTTATTCACCAAGTTCAGTAAGTGTGAGTTTAAGTTGAAATCAGTCGCTTTCCTTGGTCTCTAGTGATGGCATCCGAGTTGACTCTCAGAAAATTGAGGCAGTAAAGGATTGGCCTAAACCCACCTCTCCGACAGACATCAGGAGTTTCTTGGGATTGGATGGTTACTACAGGAGGTTCGTAGAGGGGTTTTCATCCATAGCTGCCCCATTGACCAAGTTGACTCAGAAAAAGGTCAAGTTCAAGTGGTCAGATGAGTGTGAGAAAAATTTCTTGGAACTGAAGACTAGGTTGACTACAACTCCTGTTTTGACTCTACCAGAGGGTTCAGATGGCTATGCGGTTTATTGTGATGCATCCAGAGTTGGCTTGGGTTGTGTTTTAATACAGCAGGGTAAGGTCATAGCGTATGCTTCTAGATAGCTTAAGACCAATAAGAAGAAATACCTGACTCATAACCTCGAGCTTGCAGCTGTCGTGTTTGCCTTAATGATCTGGAGGCACTACTTGTATGGTGTTCATATTGATGTGTTCATCGATCATAAGAGCCTCTAGTATGTATTCACCCAGAAAGAGTTGAATCTTTGTCAGAGGAGATGGCTTGAGTTCCTCAAAGATTACAATATAAATGTGCTCTACCATGCGGGTAAGGCCAATGTAGTGGCTGATGCTCTCAGTAGACTGTCTATGGGTAGCGTATCGCATATTGAGGAAGAGAAGAGAGAATTGGCCAGAGAGGTTCATCGGCTTGCTCGCTTAGCAGTTTGCCTTATGGACACGTCAGATGGTGGTGTGATAGTTCAAAATGGGTCAGAATCTTCATTAGTAGCAGAGGTTAAGGAGAAACAGGATATTGATCCCATATTACTTCAGCTAAAGGGTGCAGTTCATCAGCAGAGAGTTGAGGTTTTCTCCCAAGAGGGAGATGGTGTACTTCATTATCAGGGTCGCTTATGTGTTCCTAAGGTTGGTGAGTTGAGACAGTAAATCCTTTCAGAAGCCCATAACTCCAGATATTCCATTCACCTAGGTGCCACTAAGATGTATCGTGATCTACGGGAAGTTAATTGGTGGAACGTCATGAAGATGGACATCGCAGATTTTGTGGCTAAGTGCCCCAACTATCAGCAGGTTAAGGTAGAACATCATAAACCAGGAGGTGTGACTCATGAGATTAGCATTCCTACTTGGAAGTGGGAAGTGGTCAACATGGACTTCATTACGGGTTTACCTCATACTCGCAGACAGTATGACTCCATTTGGGTGATAGTGGACAGGGTCACTAAGTCAGCTCACTTCTTGGCATTTAAGATTACAGATTTAGCGGAGGATTATGCCAGACTCAACATCAGCGAGATAGTCAGGTTGCATGGGGTCCCCTTGTCTATCATCTCAGATAGAGGTCCTCAATTTACATATCATTTTTTGAGATCTTTCCAGAAAGGTCTTGGTACACGGGTGAATCTTAGTACGGCATTTCATCCACAGATGGATGGTTAGGTAGAGCATACCATTTAGACCTTAGAGGACATGTTGAGAGCTTGCGTGATCGATTTCAAAGGTAGTTGGGATGATCACCTACCTCTCATAGAGTTTGCCTACAATAACAGTTATACTCCAGTATTTAGATGGCCCCATATGAGGCACTCTATGGCCGTAGATGCAGATCACCAGTTGGTTAGTTCAAAGTAGGTGAAGCAGCCTTGATCTTGCCAGATTTGGTTCATGAAGCTATGGAGAAAGTTTAGCTCATCAGGGAGAGATTGAAAACAGCTCAGAGTCGTCAGAAGTGCTATGTAGATGTGAGAATGAAGGACTTAGAGTTTGAGATCGATGATTGGGTTTTTCTGAAAGTGTCACCTATGAAAGCGGTGATGAGATTCGGCAAGAAAGGGAAACTCAGTCCTAGGTATGTAGGTTCTTACAGAATCCTGAAAAGGGTTGGTAAGGTGGCTTATGAATTAGAGTTGCCTGCAGAGCTAGCAGCGGTTCATCCAGTCTTTCACATTTCTCTGTTGAAGAAGTGTGTGGGCGACCCAGCATTGATTGTACCTTTAGAGAGTATGGCTGTGAAAGATAGCCTCACCTACGAGGAGGTTCCAGTGGAGATTCTTGACCGTTCCAAGGAAGAGATATTGTAATACCCCAAAAATCCCAAGCCCAAACTTAGCTCAGAAAACTAGAAGAAAATAAAATTTCCAATTGTCAGTAGAACCACGAGTCACTTCTACGAGCTATGAAACGGTCCACGAGTCGTGGACTGAACTCGTGGAACTCAGATCATAGGACTACTCCTCTGAAGTCCAGACCACGACTCATGTTCATGGTCCGTAGAAGTTTCCATGGACCATAGATGCCATCCGTGGAACCATTTCCAGTAGCCTAACATTTAGCTCCCAGGGTTCACGAGTGGGATCCATGACCCATGGAAGGTTCCACGAGTCGTGAACTCCAGTCGTGTAACCCAACTTCAGAGACCCAGGAATTTCATCCCAAGAACCACGAGTGGGTTCCATGACCCATGGAAGCTTCCATGAGTCGTAAACCCAACTTGTGGAAGTTGTTCCAGTAGCTCTGTTTTCCAGGTCCAGGAACCACGATAGGATTCCATGAGCCGTGGAACTTTCCATGAGCCGTAGAACCCATCCGTGGAACTTGAGACACGAATTTCCAACAGCTTTTAATTTAATTTCTCAGGGGTGTTTTAGACCTTTCCTTTCAAGTTTAGCTTCAACTATAAATAGTCTTAGGCTTATTTTATTAAGTCTATTTTCCCAAAATCAAAGTCAGACTTTTCTAAAACCGATTCAAGTCAGAACAAAGCATCTTCTCCAAAGTTCCAGGACTAGGGTTCTCTCCTTCAAGCTCCAACTCCATATTCTTGCAGGGATTTTCATCCACCAGGTATGTGGGAATTTAGTAAGGGCTTAGTTTGCCCTTATTCCCAAAAACCTCAGATCTTTTCAATGATTTTCATGAATATAGAACTAGGGTTCTTGTTTTTTTCCATATTGTTCCAAGAAATCATGCTCAGGAGTATATATATGATCCTTGCATTGTTTTACATATCACATACCGATTATCTTGCATTTACTTAGATATTTATAAGATCTTGGAAATCATGGACTTAACTCTAAAATATAGCATTTGCTTAAAAGTGTTATTTTCCTTCAAAAATCAACCTAGCTTGTTAGCATGAGTTCTAGAAGAAGAAATTTGTCAGTTTTTAGTCTACTACAGTATTTCAGAAAAACAAAGATTTGACTAGTCTAGTCCTAGCCTAGAAACTCTGGTGTCAGTTTGAATTAAGCTATATTCAGTTTGGGAGTAGTATTTAGCACCGAGTTGGACTGGGGTTCAGCGTACCCTTAAGGTCCCAGAACTACGTGCCAACATAGGATTATAAGTCCCCTTTGTTGGGCACCATATTTAGTGATCACGCCATAGCCATGCCTTTATACCCTGACAAGGTATATTGGGTCCTCTCGATGGGGCGTATACATCGGACTCCACGTTTAGCTCACGTGGTTTATGTCGGTTAATAAGCTCTCCCACAATATTAGATTTAGAAATGTACTTTAGGCCCTCAGTAACATTTATTTTCAGTTTTCAGCATACTTTCATGTTACTCCTACATCTCAACTGTTTTATGCATGATCATACATTTGGGCCTACGTAACAGTTTAGTTCAGATTACAGCTTTCAGTATTTTTAGCATGTTTACATTTCAGTCAGCTTTGTATATCCCTCATGCTCAGTACATTCAAAGTACTAATGCATACTCTATGTTGCATCCTATTATGATCCAGGCTCAAGTTCTCAGGTTCAACCACATGATTAGCTCCTACCGGTGCCACATTAGCTTAGTCATGGGTGAGTTCTCATCCTCCGACGATATTTTTATTATGCGTTTTGAGTTAGTCAGATATTGGTAGTTTCAGTATTATGGAGCTAGCTGGGGACTTGTCCCAGCAGCTCATCAGTATTAGAGGCATTCAGACATAGAGTCAGTATTCAGTTGATTTGGGTTGTACTTTTTAAACTCAGTCATTTCTTTCAAATATTATCAGATATACTCTTTTAGCTTTGCTCATTTCTTAGTTATGCTTCCACTTGTTTTTGGATTATATTTAGTATGCTTGTGATATACCAGATTCAGGGTTAGCTCGAGGTTACTTGTGACCCTGGGTACCGTATTACATCTAGGGGATAGCCTCGGGGAGTGACAAGATTCATTGAGGGTTTTTCATCCATAGCTTCCCCATTGACCAGATTGACTCAGAAAAAGGTCAAGTTTTAGTGGTCAGAGGAGTGTGAGAAGAACTTCCAGGAACTGAAAACTAGGTTGACCACAACTCCAATTTTGACTCTGCCAGAGGGTTCAGATGGGTTTGTGGTGTATTGTGATGCATCCAGAGTTGCTTGGGTTGCGTTTTGATGCAAAATGGTAAGGCCATTGCCTATGCCTCCAGGCAGCTTAAGATTCATAAGAAGAACTACTCGATTCATAACCTTAAGCTTACAACAATTGTTTTTGCCTTAAAGATTTGAAGATACTACTTGTATGGTGTCCATATAGATGTGTTTACCGACCATAAAAGCCTCCAATATGTGTTCACTCAAAAGGAGTTAAATCTTTATTAGAGAAGGTGGCTAGAGCTTCTCAAGAACTGTGATATAAGTATGATTTACCATCCGGGTAAGGCCAATATGGTAGCTGATGCACTTGGCAGGTTATCTATGGGTAGTGTGGCACAAGTGGAGAAACAAAAGAAGGAATTAGATAAGGATGTTCATAGGCTTTCTCGTCTAACGGTACACCTTATAGACTCAGTAGATGGCGGTGTTATAGTTCAAAATGGGTCAAAATCTTCTCTGGTAGTTGAGGTAAAGGAGAAGCAAGACAGTGATCCCATCTTGCTTTAGTTGAAAGGTGTAGTCCATCAGCAGAGAGTAGAGGTTTTCTCCCTAGGGGGAGATGGTGTACTTTGCTATAAGGGTCGGTTATGTGTTCCTATTATGGATGAGTTAAGGTAGCGGATCTTGGCAGAGGCTCATAGCTCCAAATATTCTATCCATCCCGGTGCCACCAAGATGTACCGTGACCTATAGGAAGTTTATTGGTGGAATGGTATGAAGAGGGACATTATGGATTTCATGGCTAAGTATCCAAATTTCCAGCAAGTGAAGGTAGTGCATCAGAGACCGGGAGGTGTGACTAAGGATATTGGCATTCCTACTTGGAAGTGGGAAGTGATCAATATGGATTTTATTACAAGTTTACCTTGTACTCGCTTGTACTCGCAAATAGCACAATTTGATTTGGGTGGTAGTAGATAGGATAACTAAGTCAGCCCACTTCTTGGTGGTCAAGATTACTGATTCAGCCGAGGATTATGCCAGACTCTACATCCGTGAGATAGTTAGGTTGCATGGGGTTCCCTTGTCTATCATCTTAGATAGGGGTATTCAGTTTACATCTCAATTCTGGAAGTCATTCCAAAAAGGTCTTAGTACTCAGGTGAATCTCAGCACAACCTTTCACCCTTAGACAGACAACCATTCAGAGCATACCATCAATACCTTAGAATATATATTGAGAGCTTGTGTGATCGATTTCAAAGGAAATAGGGATGATCACTTACCTCTCATAAAGTTTGCTAACAGTTTCCACTCTAGCATTTAGATGGACCCGTATGAGGCACTTTATGGGTAGAGGTGTAGATCACATGTTGGCTGGTTTGAGGTAGGTGAAGCAGTTGGATAGGGCCAGATTTGGTTCATGAGACTGTAGAGAAAGTTTAGCTCATTAGGTAAAGGTTGAAGGCTTATCAGAGTCGCTAGAAATCCTATGCATATATGAGGAGAAGGGACTTAGAGTTTGAGGCTGATAATTGGGTATTTCTAAACGTTTCTCCTATAAAGGGAGTCATGATATTTGGTAAGAAGTAAAAGTTTAGTCCCCACTTTGTAGGTCCCTACAAGATTCTGAGGAGAGTTGGCAAGGTGGCTTATAAGTTAGAGTTGCCCGCAAACTTAGCATCAGTGCACCTAGTCTTTCATGTATCCCTATTGAAGAAGTGTATTGGTGATCCAGCCTTAGTTGTGTCATTGGACACAGGAAGAATCTATTTTAGACTTATTGGTAATTCATGATCAACTTCCTTTCGTAGTATAATAAAAAAAAAAGAATCTTCTTATAGAAATAGAACAAAAAATCAAGAGCTTCGAGCCAATAAAGACTGAGAAGATTGACTCAAGAACCAATTTCATTCTGAGCTCCATTGTAGAATTCGGACCTAACCATTAAGTAAGAAGTGGAGTGAAACTTGACTGTAAGGAAAGGAGCTCTAAGTTGGAATTCAATAGTGAGAGAAATGGTCATCTGTGCTCCACAGCTACTGGTGTCATCACCCTGCCCGTAGCCCCTGGCCCGGATAGCAAGGTCCATGGAGGTCCCAGACCCCATACTAAAACTCAGTATCAGAACATGTATCAAGATAGAGACCAGTCTCGATATCAAGATAGAGACCCAGTCTCGAACATGCATGCCCAGACCCTGTCCAGGACTAAAAAATAGTAGGAAAATATCTCAAAAACCCCTCCAAGGGTGCCCGGGCGTAGTCGGGTCTAAACAGTAAAAAGTCATCTCAGGTGCTCGATCCGACCGAGGCTAAAAATCATCTCAAGTAACAAGAAAACTCAACTAGCACCCCGGACCTGCCGAGTCTAGCGATAATCATAAAACTGATGAGTTTAAACATAATTTTACTTTCTTGCCCAAAAATCTCCACAAGTGAAATCAATCATTTCCAAATCATTTCCATCAAAAATAGGCCCCCCGGGCCATGCAAGGTTTAGAAAACAGTGCCAGTAGGCCCGAAGCCAAAACCACAGTAAAACATGGATAAAACCTCTTTATATGCATGGAAATGGTATGATCACACACAATAGCTGCCCCGCAGCTCACAATCAACCTATCGACCCTGCACAGGCCCACAGCTACTCAGCAAGCATAACCAGCCTAGAAGGATAATACTATGCCCGGGACTCGCGAACATTCTCAAAATCCCACCTTCTATGTTCCAGAGTCAACAAGGCCTCACAGGACCACAAGGGTAAATAAAATATAACGGCAAATACTACAACCAACGGAGGAACAAAATTAGGCGGACATGAATAAAGCGGTCGAGGTCTGTGGTACTAACCTAATAAACCAACCCAAGGATGCCCATTAATACAATTTTATTCTATATATGCGGAGTCTAGGGAAAATAAACCGTAACCTACCTGTCGTCCGACGACAAGCTGCTAGAACAACGATGTCCAAGCTCGAACCACTCCAAGAAAATCCAAAACTAAATCGGAATCGGAATCGGATTTGGGCTTGAATAACTCGACGTAGATAATTGATTTTCTTTCGATGACCGAATATTGCATCAAAGTAATTTTCTCTCAGCAATACTCGTTAGTGCACATAGAATCAACGTGCACACAATATGATGAATGACAATTTATGTTGAAGGAAGTGATTTGTATGTTGAAAGCAATTACATTCTGCAAATAGTTGAATAAAGCATAAGTGTATGCTGCCAACTCAATTAATGCCACCACTAAATATACTAGTTGCTGCCTTCATCTTCCACTTACACGTGGGGGTGGAGGTGGCAACCAATTTCATCCCGCTAAGTATATACTCGGGTATTGCATAAATTCGTGGTAACATAAATATAATATTTTAAATATACCATAATTCATAGAAAATTATTTCAAACAAAACCTACTATATTATAATAATAAATTTCAACATAACTAAATTTACTATCTCCGTTAAAATATTATGGTGTATAAAAACCTTATAAAATAAATACATATACAATTATATCATAACAAAATATTCTTCATAAACCTTTAAAATGTTTTGAAAAGGCAATAATAATATAATTTTTGCCAAATTCAACTTTTAAATAAAATATTTTCAAATACACGCACGATGCTAATAAAATTCTTAAATCTAGACTCGCAATTCAACAACGCACGATTTTGATACTCAAGAATTCTCTCGGGATCCTCCCTTATATTTTATCACTATTTCGGAACTGAAATGGCATTTTAAAACGTGACGTCGAGGCTTAAATCGAGTTTAACCCGACCCGATTCGCGATCCGGTTCGTAACCCATTTTCTGCCAGACAGTCCGCGGTAAAATAGTCATAACTTTTTACTCCAAGATCAGTTGGACGCGAGGTTTTGTGCGTTGGAAACTAGACTCGTAGACCTTCGATTTGGTATTTCGGGGGACTTCTAACTCTTTATATATTGGGAGAAAAGCCCTGAGACATTTGACCCAAGGTTCAGAAAATTTGTTAAAGATCTTACGATAACTTTTGTCGATTTGCTCGGCTTCAAACTTAAACGTGGAAATGACCGGAAGGGTCATTACATCATCCACTACTAAAAAGGACTTTCGTCCTCGAAAGTCAAGGTCAAGGGGGGTACCTGAAGGCTAAAATAGTTGCGGATACTGATCCCGCATATCTCTCTCGGTCTCCCAGGTAGCCTCCTCGACTGGACGGTCTCTCTTACGAAGAGGTCTCAGTCCAGATTCTTGACCATCAGGTTCGTAGGTTAAGGAATAAGGAGGTCGCTTCAATGAAATTCCTTTAAAGGAACCAGTCGATTGAGGGAGATACTTGGGAAGCAGAAGCAGCCCTGATCAACAAGTACCCTCACCTCTTTCCTTACGATTCAACTCCGGCTTGAGGTAATAGTTTTCTCTTCAGTTTTCTCAGTTTCCTTATTGGTGTCCCCTCAGTTTTATGTTCCCTCAGTTATTCTTGCATTTTCAGCATACATTCATGTCTTTTGAACTCAAAACTGTTAGAAATCCATTAAAATTCCGTTGTTAGGGATTGCAGCTCTTTCCCCTCCAAACTCAGCTTGTTTAGTCTTCATTAGAGGACAAATGATACTAAGGGGGAGATATTATAACACCCCAAAAATTCTAAGTTGAGAACTAGACAAGAAGTCCTAAGTGTTAGGCTGTCAGAAGATATAATAGGAATAATGGACAGGTTCCAATGACCATGGAACAAACCACAGATCATGGATACAATTTGTGGAACATGTCCTATAGACCAGCCTCTGGTCAGTGATCCACGAGAGAAATCCACAGACCATGGACCAGACATGGGTTATGGTTGCCCCTCATGGAAGTAGTCCTGCAGGGTGACATTTTGCCTAAGAACCACGACCATATTCCACGGATTGTGGAACAGTCCATGGGCCGTGGATGATGGTCGTGGAAATCAGACCTGCAGCTTAGCAATTCCCTATGGTAACCATGAGAGGGTTCCATGGCTAGTGGAACCATCCACAGACTGTGGTTCCTAGCCGTGAAACTCAGGTCACAAATTCTTTAGCAGTTTTTATTAAATCTTCTCAGGGTATTTTGACCTTTCCCACTATTTTAACACTAAAACTACATCATTTTTAGATATCCTAAGCCTGAATACTAAGCCTAAACTACCCAAAGTCACTCATTCCCTCAATATCATTCGACAGTTATTCAAAGAATAGAAAAGATGCAACTTTTCTTCTCCAAGGCAAGAGTTAGGGTTCTTTAACTTCAGGCTCCCAAACCCAACGATTTCACCAAGGATTTTTCCTCTCAGGTATGTGAGATTTCATCAATGGGTTCCCTTTCACCCATTGAGTCCCAAAATTAACCCAATTATTCCGCTCAGATCCTCCTTCAGAGCCTAGGTTTTCATGAATGTTATGAATTTCATAGTGTTCCAGTTTCTTATCATGAATAAAACCTCAACCAAATGTTTCCTTAAAGTTAGCATTCATGTGTACTTGAAATTCACAAACCCTAAGTATATTGCATCATTCATGGTTTTGAACTTGTGTTAGGAGATTTCACATTCTATTCAGATTATAGAGTTGACATGAATAATTGTATTCTTCAAAGATGGCGGGTTATGAACACCCAATGACTTAGGATTTCATGCATTGCTAGTCGAACGCTCAGTCTATTAGGGTTACATGATATAGAATGCTTTCAGATAAAACACTTATATTTCATTCTCAGAACGTCAGTTTTATTGAGCTATTCAGTATATCAACTTATATTCAGTTGGGAGTAGTACATAGCACCGAATGGATGATGCGTTCAAACTACACCTTTTTTATAAGTGTAAACGATCACTATCAAATATAGTAACCCAACTATTAGGTTGGGGTCAAATCCCACAGGGAATAGGGTAAGAAATACAATACTCAAAGTCCTTTGGATTACTTTACTCTATGCCAATTCGTATTCCTAAATGAGTGTATAGAAGATTTATGTATTGCTAAAAGTTACAGTAAGTAAATATTGAAATATTAAGATTTGAGACGAACCGGGGTTGATTCACCACGTAACAGGCTAAGTCTAGGGGTTATAACTATCTTTATAGTCTCTCCTAGTTTGATACAGACGAGCAATGACCAATTAGTAACCAATCCTTATCTTTCGATGTGGGCATTGTCTTTTCTTCACTTATTTTCCCAAATACAATGAAGTGTAATTACAACCTGATCATAGTTTGCCATGTAAAACCAATGTATTCCTATTTACTTCTATTAAACAAGGGTTAACGCCTTGAGTTCTTTCCGATTAAATCTTTCCAATCCTAATTCAGCCTTCCAGGCATGAGCTAGGATTTTTTGGCACTAGACTAACGTTTGCAACCATTAATCACAATTATAATGAGAGTTAACAAATCATCTAATCAAACTAATCAATTCTATAATGATAGTTAGCCCTAGATTTCATGCATTATGGGGATTCACAACCCCAGAGATGAGTTTAGTTACTCACGCTAGAAACAAGAACAATAAGATGAATCAATAGAAACATACTTACAAATTTAATTGAAAACCAAAGGAGGTTCTTGAAATCCCAAGCAAATTAGTACTCAAACCATTTAAAACTAATACAAACCGTAAAAGAATAATAGCATATGATATATGTAAAAAAAATAACCTAAGGATGCTATTTATAGGCGAATAGGAATCATATCCTAAAAGGGCTAGGAAAGGAAATCCGTGTCATCCCGTACAGTCACCAAAATAGACCGTTCTTGCTCAAAGTGAACCATTCTTCACACCGTGATAACTTACCTCATTTACCTACATTCTGGACTAAAAAGGGAAGATTAGCCAGAATGGTCCATTCTCTTGGGCGTTGTAACTTACTGATTTTTCAGCATATCTGGCTTCTGAAAATAACCCCAAAAATGATCATTTTTTGCTAAAAACGACCACCATTACCATTTTGATGGCTTTTTAACCTTCTGTATCCACTTCATTTTTTCCTTTAGCTTCGATTGGCACCATGGCTTGTAATCCTCCACAATGACTCGAAATGAGCATCTTTTATCAACCTTTTCATCCTTGTGCTTAACCCAGTATACCTACAACTCAACCAAAACACATCATATCACACTAAATATGCTTAAGAACTACAAGGAATCCTCGTCAAAAGGTATGGAATGTGCCTTAAAATCCCGGCACATCAACAACCCTAACTTAGAGACTTTGCTTGTCCTCAAGCAAACAAAACAAAACTACACTAACACTACTTCACAAAGCACCAAACAAAGTTCAACTGTTAGAAATGCAGGATGTCTACAACAGTTCTATTAACTAACTAACAAGCATGTTTTCAAATCAATATTCCCACCTCTTTTTATGGACCAAAGTGCACACAAACCTCAACTTGACACTGACGGATACACATATGACATTATAATATCAAGAGATGACTGCACCCGCAAGTAGTGAACTCATACTTATCCTATAGTCAATCAGTATTCACCATGTGCCTTCACTTAGACCAAAAAAAGTCCCACACACTATCAATCATTATTTAAAAAGGGACTTGAGATGAAGGAGAAGAGAGAGAAATACTCACAATGAACTTCATATGCAACATAGATGAACCATAAACTTGCCCTTAGTGTGATACTCTACTAATATAGGAAATGTCAACTCCAGGATCAAGTAGGACTTTACAGGTTATAATGTAGACTTTGGGATGGGTAGGAATCATTTGGTTTATATAGTGGCTATCCTCCCTAAACACTTTTAATACATCACAATTTCTTTCTTTTCTGGGTCACTTTTCTACCAACTATCTTTTTTTCCCTCCTCCTTCATACCCATTGCTTTCACCGTTCACCCATCACCTTTTAAACGCATTCACAGATCATTGGCAAGAAGTAATTTATTAATTTTCTTTTTTTCTCTTTGCTCCATCTTATGTTTGACACTGCTATTCGCGTAGCCTTACCTTGTTCTATAGCTTCCTACCATAATTTATTTTCCTGATTCTTACTCCTTCCCAACTTTCCATCATTCTTTTTAAAACTGCTTAGGAGTTATTTGGATCACTTCAAACTGATTAGAATAAAAGGGATAGGCTTTAGTCAAGGCTACTAAATATTAAGCTGAAGTCTCAACTAGGCTGACTAGGATCACACTTTAGGTATGTAAAAAGAAGAATAAAATGGGCTAATCAAAGAAATGCCTAAATCATTTCCTAGAATCAACACCCCTCATTTTGTATTGCACACACACTGGGCAAGTTCTAGACATCACAATGTAACATGGAATCTACAATTTCTATCATACATGGTACATAGTTTCAACTGTTAACTACCAAGTCAATGCACATACTCACTTTAGCACAATCATCAACCTTAATAATCACTATGTCATATTCAAAGCCAAACATGTTAGAAATCTCAGTTTAGTGCACACACTTATTAAATTTTTTGGGAAGGGGCCACATTTTAACAACAGAAATACATGCTTTTATTTATAAAATAGTACTACCTAAGTCATCATGGTTTTCTTCAAGTTAAACAAACAACACATTCTATTCTAAACATACCGATTGAACATAAAATAACACCCTCGGGAAAAGAATACGGCAAGAAAAACCCAAGGACAGACAATCCCCACCCCCATTCAAAGACCATGCATTGTCCCCAATGCACTAGAATAAAACAATGGGAATAGGACTTACTTGTAGTGCCTTAGGTGCTCTGGTCAGCTGTAGCTGCAGCTGAGTCATGAGTCATGTCGTCCTCTATAACATCAAGCACTGAAATCCTTTGATATTTGCTAGGTAAGCTTATCCCATTATTAGCCTGGAAGGTGACCTCCTCATCCTTGACTCAAAATTTTATTTCATTTTTTTCGGAGTCCATCAATGCTCTTCTTGTGGCTAAAAAAGGGTATCCCAAGATGATAGAAATCTCTTTCTCTACAGCACAATCAAGGATCATAAAGTCAGCTGGCAACTTAAACTTTCTAACTCAGACTACCACATTATTAATAATCCCCACTAGTCGCTATACTAATTTGTCTACCATTTGCAGCTTCATACTGGTCGGTTTGGGGAGTTCGATCCTGAACTGCTTGTAGATTGCGAGGAGCATAAGGTTGATACTAGATCCATTACCACACAGTGCCTTCTCAAAATCCCTCACACTAATAGTGTAGGGTATGGTGAATGCACCAGGATAGGTCTTCTTCTCAACTAGATATTGTGAAATAATGGAACTCACCTGATGAGTAACTGGCACATTTTCCTCCTTAGCAGACCTCTTCTTCTTCTTGAGCAACTCCTTCACATATTTTGCGAACTCAGGCATCTCATGGAATGCATCAAGGAAGGGAATATTCATGGATAGTTGCTTCAATTGCTCACAAAACTTCAGACATATGGAATTCTCTGCCTTCTTTACCAACCTTTGTGGGAAAGGTGGAGGACATGTATACCTCTGCACTAATATTTTTATTGGTCTTTGATCAATCTCTATTACCAGTTTAGCCGCTTTTCAATGATTGGCACTAAAATTTCTACTTGTGCCTCCTCTATTGATTCCTCTACCCTGATAGTATCATCCCTTGTGGTCCATCCACTTTGGGTGGTAATGGCCATACAATGTGCAGTACCATCGCCACCTTTTGGATTAGAAATAGTAGAACTTGGGAGCTGACCTTTTAGGATTTTGTTCCTTTGATAGGTCTCTGAACTGTTGTTCTAGTTTCTGGATAGAGGCTGTATGGGAACTTACCACTTCTGCCAAGTTCTTTGCTGTAATATCAGCCTTCTCTTGGTTTGCCAAAATCCTCTCGAGCATGCTCTCTATTTTAGCTGACCCCTGATCTTGTTGATTTCCTCATGAAGGGATGTATAGATTTGTGCTTCTATTGCCAAAGTTATTTCCTTAAGCTTGCTATTATGGTGCCCACTGTGGTTGATTATTGTACATTTGCCATGATACATTTGTTGACCCTGAGTGTTGTTGATATAATTCACACCTTAAACCTGTACAGTCTGTGCATCTGTGTATCTCCCCTCCTCCGAACTATATACCTGTGCTTTTTGTAGGGGTGCGCTCTCAACCATATTCACCTTTTTGGTCTCATCATCTGATAGTCTCTTGTTCAGCAGCTCTACACTAGTGGCAAGTCGTGCAATAGTCTAATCTCAGTCATGATTTTCTTTGGCTAGATTGGCCAGATATGGAGACATATACCCAGTATTTGATCCACTTGAGAACCACGCCTGATTGTGGGCTGTCAATTTGTTCATCATTTCAGTGACTCTGGTGAAGGTTTTGTCTATAAAGCTACCCTCAGCAACGTTATTTGCAACACACTGGGAGATGGGGTCAAACCCCATGTGAAACTTCTCCATCAGTAAACCCATGATCTGGAGATCATTTGTAATGACCTATTCACTCGTTACTAAAAGTCACCTCTTATGGGTGAGCTATTTGTGCAAAGAACAGGTTAGAAAAACTTCTGAGTTGGGGAGTTAGAAATCTTGGGCTAGGCTAGTCTCAAATGAATTCAGAGAGAGGTAAGGTCTAGGGAAATCCAGGAAAGGACTGGGTAAAATGCCTATGGTTGAGATAATTTTTCCATTAGCTAAGTCGTTAAGGAGTCCATAGGACTTTTCATAAGTGAATTTGGGTGAGTAGAACTCTCAATATCGAAGTTGACGTGAAAGGGTTGGTTCGTAACATCAAGATTTGAAGTGTGTTATGAAATGGACACTCTTGGGGAACTTTAGGAATTTCTGTTCTGTATCAACCGCTATATAGGTTGACACAGCAGTATCACGACCTCCGCTATAGTGGAAAAATTATCGTTATAGCAGAAGTCAACACCGGTCAGCACTGCTATAGCAGTCGGTTCCACTACAAAGGTATCGCTATAGCAGAGTGTGGACCACTATAGAAGAACAACATGATCAGAAAAACCCATAATTTCATTCTCTCCCCTTCAGCCCCAAAAACAGACGAGGGTTACTCCAAAAATCCTCCTAGGCTGCTCCAAGGCTTGGAAGCCATGAGGAGGAGACATTCCAGCTAAAAGGATGCAAAACCATGGATTTCGAGCCTGTCATCCATCAGGAAACTCCTTCATGGAGCCATAATATGCGTTGTCCAGCTTTTTTGCATCCAGGTAGGCTAGTTTTTCTTTCATTGAGTAGAATTGGCCTACTTTTATTTCATATTGTTGTATAGACGGAAAGGAGAAACCATGTGTAGGCCTTCGTGCACGGAGTCTGGAGGAACATTATAGGGTTTGGTTGGTTTATTGATTAGGGATTGATAATGTCAGGAAGATGTGTTTGTATTCTGGGTTATTTATGATTATTATGTGATATATGATGATAGAATCTCGGGACTAGAGTGTCGAGAAGGTTCGGGAAACCAAAAATAGTTTGGATAGTTAAATGGCAAGTAAAAAGGAAGTTTTTGTAAATGATTTGGCATAAAAGAGTAGAATAACAAGAATGGTTGATTTACTAAGGTTAGGGGAGGTCTTCCTCATATTATATTTGTCTTAAGAGTAGTCCGGAATTGATGTAGCCACTGGTTATGTGTCAAAAGGGGGTGAACGGGGATTTAGTCTTCGGACGAGATTCAAGATTGAGTTATGTACCTGGGGTTGGGGTAGGTGATGGTTGTTATGTTTCCAATATGCATCATGTGTTCATGTACTACTGCTTCGTATTGTATGAGTTGCATGCTTAGAGAATGGTTTGTGAATGTCTATTTGTCTGGTTATCAGCTTTTTGAAATAAGCTAGTTGTTATTGCTTGTTGGTTTTACAAGTGTATTGTAGTTCATTGTTGTTGACTATTGGATTTCTCTGTAACATTCGGTTGGCTCGGGTACCATGCCTGATACAGGTTACTTATTGGTTATCTCGGGTACCACGCCTGGTATAGGTTACTTATTGGTTGGCTCGGGTACCACGCCTGGTACAAGTTACTTATTAGTTGGCTCGGATACCATGCCTAGTACAGGATATTTATCAGTTAGCTCAGGTACCATGCCTGGTACAAGAATTCATAATGGTTGGCTCGGGTACCACGCCTGGTATGGGTTTGATTTACTTGAATTAATTGTATTCTTTTGATGAATCCATGAGTGGACTGGGTTGTATTCTTGAATTGTGATTATTACACATGGTCCATGAGAGGCCGGGTAATTATATTTAAATGTGAGGTTGGTCTTAGAGTAGACCGGGATTGCATGTTAACACTAGGTGTTGGTATAGGGATCCTTGGTGGGTCCGGGAATGATAGAATAGATTTATGCTATGGTTACTTGCTCATTGTTTAAGTTGGTTGTTAAATCTATTCACTGTGGTTGATAAGCTTAGAAGTAAGACTGATAGTCTGGAAACATATTGTTATGGGTCTAATTGTTGCTTATTGTTCTTCACATGTTGGATTCCTGAGAGGGCCGGGATTTATTATTATTTGGCATATAGTTGGTCCTTGAAGGACCAGGTTAGTGTGTTTAAGTGACAAGGTGGTTCTTATATGAATCGGGATCACATGTTATTGGCATAGATGATTTCCTAGAGATCCTTGTTTGGTCCGAGTTATGTAAAAAGGACGTATGTTTGTTATCCCTAAGAATTGTTAATGTCGGTTAGACTTGTTACATGCGGTTGATAATCTAAGGAAGAGACTTATCGTCTGGTTATAATGTAGGTTGTTGTTACTTATCGAGTATGGACCTGGGGGTCATTGGGGCAGTTTTGAACTAGTAGGTGGTTGTACGATGGGTGTTGTCTATGTCACTAAGTAGTGGGGTTTACTCCAAATTATTGAGTCATAGTGGTTGACTGGGGTAAGGTAAAGGTAGTTCAGGTATGGGCATAAGTATCGGGTAAGGATAAGGTGACTTGGGAAGTCTAGGTGTCAAGGTGACTTGGGAAGTCTAGGTGACAAGGTGACTTGGGAAGTCTAAGGGTCAAGGTGACTTGGGAAGTCTAGGTGACAAGGTGACTTGGAAAGTCTAAGGGTCAAGGTGACTTGGGAATGTCCTAGGAGTTAGAGCCTAGCTTCTCATAGTGGTAGAGTTGGCAGCGGAAGGGATAGGAAGGCTTGGGTTTGAAGTAGGGTTGATAAAAGTGGACGTTGAGGGATTGAAGCATTATAGTTAAATGTGTATTTCCCTTGATTTCTTATATGATGGTATGAGTGGATTTGGGTCGACCGATGATGCCTACCAGTACGTGTGTTTGTACTGATTCTACTCTTGCTATACCTTTTTGGGTATAGTATGGTTGCAGGGTTGGTGATGTTTTATAGGTACATGACGATGGTGATCTCCAGTAGCTCCTACTTTTTGTTTCTATGGTGGTGTTGTGTCCTTTTATATTTTCTTGTAATACTCTTGTATTAGCTCTTGTAGCGGCTTAGACTAGAACCTAGGGAGGGTGTATGTATTTTAAAAAAAGTTTTTTTACATTATATTGTAAATATTTTCATGTGATAAAAAGAGTTATTTATGGTTTTACTTTATTTTCCACATTACCTATTGGATCAGGTGGTAAGGGTTCTCCTATCTAGGTGAATTAGCATAGGTGTCTTCTCGACCCGGTGGTTAGGTCGTGTCAAATTGTATTAGAGTCCAGGTTACCGGTCTCCTAGTACAAGAGCAAAATGTGAAATAGAGTCTTGCCGATTGGTGTGTTGACATCCACATCTAATATTTGGGAAACTATAAAGCATTCTAGGAAACATATCTCTTCATTCATTCCTTTCATGCAGTTTGTTACTTGCTCGTATGGGTTGGGTCGAATTGGTATCTCTCAATTCCAATTGGTATCTCGACAGGAAAAAGGATATCGTTTGACTCCAATTGAGATAACACAAGCAAGGGAAATTGGAATTGGGAAGGTCCCAATTAGTATTTAGCCTGGGAGGCTATGTAAAGGGTGGATGAATCGGCTAACGGTCATCCATGAAGCGAATGAAAGGTAATGAAACTGATTTGATTGAGTGTTGGATCTTGAGACTTGTGATTGTATGTATTGCATTGTTTGAATGGCTGCGATTGTGTGGTGTAAAATTACTTGAGTTACTTTGAAATTTATGGTTAGTGAAGAGTCTTAACTTGGTTATATGTTAATGATTGAAGGAATTCTTGTTTTGTGATTCAAGTGGAAAACAGTATGCTAAATGTTGGGCAGGGTCTTATCATTGGTAAAAATAATAAGGGAAAATGATATATATACTTGTGGGAACTTAGGTTTCAAGTAGTTGGTATGTGAATAAGTACCAGGGACAAGGGTTATTATTGCTTAATAATGGGAATTGTGGCAAGACATGGATGATTGACTAATAGTCATCCATGGAATGAATAGAGAGTAAATTATGTGACTTGATTTCATTGTAGCCTGAAGCTGAATTATTTGTGTGTTACAGTTCTTGTATGACTTGGTTGGTATGTGATTGGTTGCCTTACGGTGAAATTGTGGGTCTAAAGGTCGTCATAATTTGAATTGGTATGATTTGGTTTGTGATAAAA
>QJPP01001295.1:365793-484769 GCA_003996215.1 Jaltomata sinuosa
AAATGTCTAAGGTTGAGATAATTTTTCTATTAGCTAAGGCGTTAAGGAGTCTGTATAACTTTTAGAAGTGAATTTGGGTGAGTAGAACTCCCGATATCGAAGTTGACATGAAAGAGTTGGTTCAGAACGTTAAGATTTGAAGTGTGTTGCGAAATGGACACTCTTGGAAAAATTTATGACTTTCTTAGAGGTTGACACAGCGCTATCGCGACCTCCACTATAGCGGA
Source organism: Jaltomata sinuosa (assembly GCA_003996215.1). Taxonomy (NCBI): domain Eukaryota; kingdom Viridiplantae; phylum Streptophyta; class Magnoliopsida; order Solanales; family Solanaceae; genus Jaltomata; species Jaltomata sinuosa. The sequence goes on from QJPP01001295.1 coordinate 366,021, forward strand.
GAAATTACCGCTATAGTGGAAGTCAACACCGGTCAATACCACTATAGCAGTCAGTTCTGCTATGGCGGTACTGCTATAGCGGAGTGTGGACCACTATAGCAGAACGACGGAATCAAAAAAACCCAAAAATGGGTTTTTATAATTTCACTCTCCCCTTCAGCCCTAAAAATAGACGAGGGTTACTCCAAAAACCCTCCTAGGCTGCTCCAAAGCTTGGGAGCCATGGGAAGGAGAGATTCCAGCTAAAAGGATGCGAAACCATGGATTTTGGGTTTGTCATCCATCAGGAAACTCCTTCACGGAGCCAAAATATGTGTTGTGCAGCTGCTTAGCGTCCAAGTAGGCTAGGTTTTCTTTCATTATGTAGAATTGACTTGCTTTTATTTCATATTGTTGTATAGACGGAAAGGAAAAACCATGTCTAGGCCCTCGGGCACGGAGTCTAGAGGAACATTATATGATTTGGTTGGTTTATTGATTAGGGATTGATAATGTCAGGGAGATGTGTTTGAATTTCGAGTTATTTATGATTATTATATAATGTATGATGATAGAATCCCGAGACTAGAGTGTCGAAAAGGTTTGGGGAACCAAAAATGTTTTGGACAGTTAAATGGCAAATAAAAAGGGAGTCTTCGTAAATGATTTGGCATAAAAGAGTAGAATAACAAGAATGGTTGATTTACTAAGATTAGGGGAGGTCTTCCCCATGTTGTATCTGTCTTAGTTGTAGTCCGGAATTGATGTAGCCACTGGTTATGTGTCAAAAGGGGGTGAACGGGGATTTAGTCTTCGGACAGAATTCAAGATTGAGTTATGTACCTGGGGTTGGGGTAGGTGATGATTGTTGTGTTCCCAATAAGCATCATGTGTTCATGTACTACTGCTTAGTATTGTATGAGTTGCATGCTTAGGGAATGGATTGTGAATGTTTTTTTGTCCGATTATCAGTCTTGTGAAATGAGCTAGTTGTTATTGCTTGTTGGTTTTACAATTGTATTGTGGTTTATTGTTGTTGACTGTTGGATTTCTGTGTGACATTCAGTTGGCTCGGGTACCACGCCTGGTACAGGTTACTTATTAGTTGGCTCGGGTACCACTCCCGGTACCGGTTACTTATTAGTTAGCTCTGATATCACGCTTGGTACAAGTTACTTATTGGTTGGCTCGGGTACCATGCCTGGTACGGGATACTTACCGGTTGGCTTGGGTACCACGCATGGTATGGTAATTCATAATGGTTGGCTCGTATACCACACCGGGTACGGGTTTTGATTTACTTGAATTGATTATATTCTTTCAATGGTTTCGTGAGTGGATCGAGTTGTATTCTTGAATTGTGATTATTGCACATGGTCCATGAGAGGCTAGGTAATTATATTTAAATGTGAGGTTTGTCTTACAGTTGACCTGGATTGCATGTTAACACTAGGTGTTGTATAGGGATCCTTGGTAGGTCCGAGAAGGATAGAACGGATTTATGCTATGGTTACTTGCTCATTGTTTAAGTTGGTTGTTGAATCTGTTCCATGTGGTTCATAAGTTTAGAAGGAAGATTGAGAGTCTGGAAACATATTGTTATGGGTCTAATTGTTACTTATTTTTCTTCACATGTTGGGTTCCTGAAAGGGCCAGGATTTATTATTATTTGGCATGTAGTTGGTCCTTGAAGGACCGGGTTAGTGTGCTTAAGTGACAAGGTGGTTCTTCTGTGAACCGGAGTCGCATGTTATTGGCATAGATGATGTCCTAGGGATCCTTTTTTGGTCTGGGTTATGTAAAAAGGATATATGTTTGTTGTCCCTGAGAATTGTCAATGTCGGTTAGACTTGATTCGTGCGGTTGACAAGATAAGGAAGAGACTTATCATCTGGTTATAATGTGGGATGTTGTTACTTGTCGAGTATGTCCCTGGCGTCATTGGGGCAGTTTTGTACTAGTAGGTAGCGGTACGATGGGTGCGGTCTATATCACTAACTAGTGGGGTTTACTCTGGGTTGTTGAGTCATAGTGGTCGACTGGGGTAAGGGAAAGGTAGTCCGGGTATGGGCATAAATGTCGGTAAGGACAAGGTGACTTGGGAAGTGTAGGTGTCAAGGTGACTTGGGAAGTCTAGGTGACAAGGTGACTTGGGAAGTCTAATGTTCAAGGTGACTTGGGAATGTCCTAGGATTCAGAGCCTAGCATCTCATAGTGGTGGAGTTGGCAGCGGAAGGGATAGAAAGACTCGAGTTCGAAGCAAGGTTGATAAAAGTAGATGTTGAGGAATCGAAGAGTTATAGTTAAATGTGTATTTCCCTTGATTTCTTATATGATGGTATGAGTGGATTTGGATCGATCGATGATGCCTACCAGTGCATGTGTTTGTATTGATTCTACTCATACTATACCTTTTTGGGTATAGTCTGGTTGTTGGGTTGGTGATGTTTCATAGGTACATGACGATGGTGATCTCCAGCAGCTCTTACTTCTTGTTTCTATGGTAGAGTTGTGTCCTTTTACATTTTCTTGTAATACTCTTGTAGTAGCTCTTGTACCGGCTTAGACTAGAACCTAGGGAGGGTGTATGTATTTTAAAAAGATGTTTTTCCGTTAGAGTTATTTATGGTTTTACTTTATTTTCCGCATTACCTGTTGGATCGGGTGGTAAGGGTTCTCCTATCTAAGTGGATTAGAGTAGGTGCCCGCATGGCCCGGTAGTTGGGTCATGATATTGTTGGAGGTACAGTTTGAACCTCTCCCAAGCCTCGTACAATTACTCCCCTGGAAGTTGCTTGAAGAAGAACTTGTCCTTAAGCCCAGATTTCTTGCTAGGAGGGAACCACTTCTTCATGAACACGCTCACTAACTCGTTCCAAGTTTGGATTGAGTTTGGAAGAAGGTTGTTGATCCAAGTTCGAGCCTCCCCAGTCAATTAATATTTGAAAAGACTTAACCTGAAGGCATCATCAGACACATAATTTTGCTTGTAGGTTCGGCAAACATCTATGAAATTCTTCAGATGCTCATGTGAGTCATCATTTGTAGAGTTCCAGAATAGACCCTTAGCTCTCAGCATAGCATAAGCGCCTTGTTCAATTTTAAAATTGGCAGCATCCACTCTCGGAGGAATGACAGCACTGGAATAATGGAAGTCTGGCACTTCAGCCTCATAGATATTCACATCCTTATCATGGAATGGATTGTCTACATTTGCCATGTTGGCCTGATTGTTAACTTGATTCCTCCTGTTGTTGGCATCCATGGTGGCCTACACAAAATACAAAAACAAACCAAGTGTGATAGAATAAATAAAAGACCCAAAATAAAGTAAGAATTTCCTCAAGTAAATTTCAAAACCGTATTCCTCAGCAACGACGCTAATATTTGATGCATTCAAACTATACCCTTTTTAAAAGTGTAAACGATTGCTGTCAAATATAGTAACCCAACTATTAGGTTGGGGTCGAATCCCACAGGGAATAGGGTAAGAAATACAATACTTGAAGTCCTTTAGGTTACTTTACTCTATGCCAATTCTTATTCCTAAACGAGTGTATAGAAGATTTATGTATAGCTAAAAGTTGCAGTGAGTAAATACTGAAATATCAAGATTTGATATGAACTGGGGTTGATTCACCATGTAACAGCTAAGTCTAGGGGTTACAACTACCTTTATAGTCTCTCCTAGTTTGATACAGACGAGTAATGATCAATTAGTAACCAATCCTTATCTTCTGATATGGTAATGATCTTTTCTTCACTTATTTTCCAAATACAATGAAGTGTAATTACAACCTGATCACAGTTTGCTAAGTAAACCAATGTATTCCTATGTAATTCTATTAAACAAGGGTTAACGCCTTGAATTATTTCTGATTAAATCTTTCCAATCCTAATTCAGCCTTCCAGGCATGAGCTAGGATTTTATGGCGCTAGACTAACGTTTGCAACCATTAATCACAATTATAATGAGAGTTAACAAATCATCTAATCAAACTAATCAATTCTATAATGATAGTTAGCCCTAGATTTCATGCATTATGGGGATTCACAACACCAGAGATGAGTTTACTTACTCACGCTAGAAACAAGAACAATAAGATGAATCAACAGAAACATACTTACAAATTTAATTGAAAATCAAAGGAGGTTCTTGAAATCCCAAGCAAAGTAGTACTCAAACCATTTAAAACTAATACAAAGTGTAAAATAATAATAGCATATGATATATGTAAAAAAAATAACCTAGGGATGCTATTCATAGGCGAATAGGAATCATATCCTTAAAGGGCTAGGAAAGGAAATCCGCGTCATCCCGTACAGTCACCAAAATAGACCGTTCTTGCTCAAAGTGAACCATTCTTCACACTGCGATAACTTACCTCATTTACCTACATTCTGGACTAAAAACTGGAAGTCAAAACGGTCACCAAAATGGACCGCTATTAGCCAAAATGGTCCATTCTCTTAGGCGTTGTAACTTGCTGATTTTTCAGCATTTCTGTCTTCTGAAAATGACCCCAAAAATGACCAGTTTTGGCTAAAAATAACCACCATTATGGAACATTTTGGTGGCCATTTTAACCTCTTATATCCGCTTTAATTTTGTCCTTTAGCTTCGATTGGCACCAAGGCTCGTAATCATCCACAATGACTCAAAATGAGCCTCTTTTGTTGTCCTTTTCATCTTTATGGTGTACTTAGCCCATTATACCTGCAACTCAACCAAAACGCATCATATCACAACAAATATGCTCAAGAACTACAAGTAATCTTTGTCAAAAGGTATGGAATGTGCCTAAATGTCACGATCCAACTACCGGGCCATGCGGGCACCTACTCTAATCCACCTAGATAGGAGAACCCTTACCACCCGAACCAACAGGCAATGCGGAAAAGAAAATAAACCATTAAATAAGTCCCTTAATACAAGAGGAATCCCATTACAAATGTTTGGAAAATCTTTATACAACAGCTTTAAAAAATTACACAACCTTTAAAACTTGCGGAAATTTGATTAACAATATAAACACCCTCCCCAGAACCTAGTCTAAGCCGGTACAAGAGCTTTTACAAGATGAGCTTATAACATAAAATGGACACAACTCCCACCATGGAAAGAAGTAGGAGCTGCTGGAAGATCACCGCAATCCTGAACCTGTGAAACATCACCAACCATGCAACCAGACTATACCCAAAAGGGTATAGCAAGAGTAGAATCAGTACAAACACACGTACTAGTAGGCATCATCAGCTGACCCGAATCCACTCCTACCATAATATAAAAATCAAGATAAAATGCAAAATGTAAATGCTCTACCCCTTTCAACATCACCTTTAACAATTCCCTCTTTCAGAACCGACCTTCCTAACCTTCAGACTTACTAAGTCGCTTTATCCCTAGACTTCCCAAGTCACCTTATCCCTAGACTTCCCAAGTCTCACTTAATCCTTACCAATAACAATGTCCATACCTGGACTACCCTTCCCTTACCCAAGTCAACTGCCTTGACTAGATATTCAGACTTAACCCGGCTAACTGCCCAACCAAACCACTTATACCCGTAGTATCACTTACCGGTGTCCGGCCCTTCCTGGACCTCTCGGAAAACTTTCCATCCTGGTTATAACAACCAAAAACTACAGCCCCAGACTTTCCATCATACTCCCAATTGACCAATCACATGAAAATTACCTAGCAACCATTGACACATTCAATGACAACAACAAAGTTATATCTAAATCCCTTCCTAATTCTGAGACCCAGACCTTTCAAGGATCCTCTAACCATACCTAAGTGTTCAACAGGCTACCTGATCTACACCAAGACCCATCCTTAGCTTATTAACCACAACAAATTCTTGACCATCATTAACACACTTAACGATAATAAATTGTGAACTTATAACCTCTTTTACATAGTCCGAACCCACTCGGATATCCCTAACACATCTAGGTGTTAACATGACAATCCGGTCTACACCAAGACCAACTAATAGTTAACATCATAACCCGGTCTACACCAAGACCAACAGATAACATAAATAACCACCCAGCCTACACCAAGACCAAACTCACAATATAATTACCCGGCCTACACCAAGACCAAACTCACAATATAATTACCCGGCCTACACCAAGACCAAAAGCACAATAAAGTATAACAACCCGGCCTAAACCAAGACCAAACTCACAATATAATTACCCGGCCTACACCAAGACCAAAAGTATAATATAATATAACAACCCGACCTACACCAAGACCAAACTCATAATATAATTACCCGGCCTACACCAAGACCAAAAGTAGTATCACAATTTATAAACACAGCCCGGTCCACTCATGGAACCAACACCAATCATACAATGCAACAATATCAATGAAATGATTCAGTAAAGTAAACCCGTACCCGGCGTGGTACCCGAGCCAACCATTAGTATTTTCCTGTACCAGGCGTGGTACCCGAGCCAACCGTTAGTATCCCGTACCAGGCGTGGTACCCGAGCCAACCGTTAGTATCCCGTACCAGGCGTGGTATTATCATGGTCACAAGAGACACAATAATGCTAAGAAACCCATTTAATAACCCCGCTCCTTCAATCGACCCTACCACTAAGGACCATCAACACTAAACCAGTCAATAATCACCTCATCACATAGCCTATGAGCAGTGTCCAACACTACTAGATCAATCGCGGGTCATTTTGCCAAACTCTACATAGGTGACTATTCCCACAAATGGTCAGTCATAGTTTTACCAATCCCCCGGGCTACCATATCTACCCTTTCTTTTGGTCGCGCACGGATGCTAAGTATGCAGGCAAATCACCTTATATGCATGCTATATAAGTTCTATAGTCAATTTCCTTGTTTCACAAGGCAACCCGTAATGCAAATGTTGCCTTTAGATGCCCCGGGAATGAATGAAAAACAGGGTAAAAACAGCGTGAGGCTTCTGCCTCGCGCTCTTCCACTCTAGCGGTGTCCTATAGCAGTTTTGCCGTAGCGATAACCATACTGCTACCGTGGTCCCGACGGTAACAGCCCAGAAACTTGAAATATTTAGTAAGTGTATCCTTTCCCTTTCCCAGTTACCTTTGTTTAGTCTTGTAAATCCCTCCATGGTCTTAAACCACCCTTAAGACCATTCCTGGCACCAAACGCATCATGATTCAGCATAAAATACTATCAATTACAAAGTGTTAACACTAGACAATTGTTCCCAATAATATCTTCCCGCCATTACACACTAATGACTCCCTTGTTCCCATGGTTCCCAACCAAGTCCCGTTTGTCCTGAAACTGAAGCTTCCCTACAGTCACAGTTTCCAATCTCTTATCATCTTAACAAATGATAAGCCCTTTTTCAAAATGTAGTACAACTTCTTAAATTGGAACGTTTAATAGATTACCACAGCCTAAGGTACACAGAATTTTCAACTTAATGACCCTCTGCAAACTCAACATGCACGGCAGTCACAATTTACACACATTTCAAGAAAGTCACACGAGAGTTGTACAACACAACATTTCAACTTTAAAATACAACCAAATCAAGTCACAACAAAATCAAGTCACACAATTTACTCTCTATTCGTCCCATGGATGACCATTAGTCGACCATCCATGTCTTACCGCTATTAAGCAATAATAGCCCTTGTCCCTGGTACTTATTCACATAACAACCACTTGAAACCTGAGTTCCCACAAGTGTATATATCATTTTCCCTTATCATTTTTACCAACGATAAGACCCTGCCCAGCATTTAGCATACTGTTTTCCACTTGAATTACAAAACAAGAATTCCTTCAATCATTAATACATAACCAAGTTAAAACTCTTCACTAACTACAAATTTCAAGGCAACTCAGCATTAACACACCACAAAATTGCAGTCATTCAAACAATGCAATACATACAGTCACGAGTCTCAAGATCTGACACTCAATCAAACCAGTTTCATCCCCTTTCATTCGCTTCATGGATGACTGTTAGCCGATTCATCCATCCTTTATATAGCCTCCCAGGCCAGATACCAATTGGAACCTTTCTGGTTCCAATTTTCCTTGTTTGTCTTACTGCAACCGGAGTCCAATGACATCCTTACTTCGTTGAGATACCAATTGGAATCGAGAGATACCAATTGGACTCAACCCATACAAGCAAGTGAAAGAACCACACGAAAAGGAATGAAAGAAGAGAGTTGTTTCCTAGAATGCTTCGTAGCTTCCCTAGGATTAAGTGTGGACGTCTACACACCAATCAGCGGGACTCTATTCGACATTTTGCTCTTGTACTGGGAGACAGATAACCTGGGCTCTGATACCATTTGTCACAACCCAACTACCGGGCCGTGCGGGCACCTACTCTAATCCACCTAGATAGGAAAATCCTTACCACCCGAACCAACAGGCAATGCGAAAAAGAAAATAAACCATTAAATAAGTCCTTTAATACAAGAGGAATCCCTTTACAAATGTTTGGAAAATCTTTATACAACAGTTTTCGAAAATTACACAACCTTTAAAACTTACGAAAATTTATTAACAATATAAACACCCTCCCCAGAACCTAGTCTAAGCCGGTACAAGAGCTTCTACAAGATGAGCTTATAACATAAAATGGACACAACTCCCACCGTGGAAGGAAGTAGGAGCTGCTGGAAGATCACCGCAATCCTGAACCTGTGAAACATCACCAACCCTGCAACCAGACTATACCCAAAAAGGTATAGCAAGAGTAGAATCATTACAAACACACGTACAGGTAGGCATCATCGGCTGACCCGAATCCACTCCAACCATCATATAAAAATCAAGATAAAATGCACAATGTAAATGCTCCACCCTTTCAACATCACCTTTATCAATTCCCCCTTTCAGAACCGACCTTTCTAACCTTCAGACTTACCAAGTCGCCATATCCCTAGACTTCCCAAGTCACCTTATCCCTAGACTTCCCAAGTCTCACTTAATCCTTACCAATAACAATGTCCATACCTGGACTACCCTTCCCTTACCCAAGTCAATCGCATTGACTAGATATTCAGACTTAACCCGGCTAACTGTCCAACCAAACCACTTATACCCATAGTATCACTTACCGGTGTACGGCCCTTCCTGGACCTCTCGGAAAACTTTCCATCCTAGTTATAACAACCAACAACTACAGCCTCAGACTTTCCATCATACTCCCAATTGATCAATCACATAAAAATTACCTAGCAACCATTGACACATTCAATGACAACAACATAGTTATATCTAAATCCCTTTCTAATCCCGAGACTCGGACCCTCCAAGGATCCTCTAACCACACCTAAGTGTTAAACAGGCTACCCGGTCTACACCAAGACCCATCCTTAGCTTATTAACCACAACAAATTCTTGACCATCATTAACAAACTTAACGACAATAAATTGTGAACTTATAACCTCTTTTACATAGTCCGAACCCACTCGGATCTCCCTAACACATCTAGGTGTTAACATGACAATTCGGTCTACACCAAGACCAACTAATAGTTAACATCATAACCCGGTCTACACCAAGACCAACTGATAACATAATATAACCACCCAGCCTACACCAAGACCAAACTCACAATATAATTACCCAGCCTACACCAAGACCAAACTCACAATATAATTACCCGGCCTACACCAAGACCAAACTCACAATATAATTACCCGGCCTACACCAAGACCAAAAGCATAATAAAGTATAACAACCCGGCCTACACCAAGACCAAACTCATAATATAATTACCCGGCCTACACCAAGACAAAAAGCACAATATAATATAACAACCCGGCCTACACCAAGACCAAACTCACAATATAATTACCCAGCCTACACCAAGACCAAAAGTAGTATCACAATTTATAAACACAGCCCGGTCCACTCATAGAACCAACACCAATCACACAATGCAATAATATTAATGCAATGATGTAGTAAAGTAAACCCGTACCAGGTATGGTACCCGAGCCAACCATTAGTATTTTCCCATACTAGGCGTGGTACCCGAGCCAACTGTTAGTATCACGTACCAGGCGTGGTACCCGAGCCAACCATTTGTTATACCCATACCAAGCGTGGTACCTGAGCCAACCGTTAGTATTCTCGTACCAGGCGTAGTACTCGATCCAACCGAATGTAAATTAATCCACAGTCAAATAATGAACAAACAACTTGTAAAACCACAAGCAACACACAGTTAAATTCACAGACTGTAATACAGGATTCTTAGATATTCCTAACAATCCCTAAGCAATGTATCTCATACAAACACTTAGATAAGAGTACACAACATACATTACTAACAATTCCCTAAGCAATGTATCTCATACAAGTACTTAGAGAAGAGTACAAAATTATGCAACATTCACAGGACTCGTAAGCCATCACCTACCCCTCCCTGGGTAAATGACTTAGCCTAACCATGGTCTGAGGGTCTATCTGTTTCCCCTTACTGACATATAATGAACGATTTCCTTTCTTAGCATAATTTAGCAACTATGTGATTCCCAAGACTTTACCCAACACCGAACACATAGTGGGAACACCTCCCCTTAGCCTTAGTAAAACCAACAGCTACATCTCATGCCATTTACATTCTCGAAACCTTATCTAGGAGTTTTCCATTTCCATTACCCATAGTTCCTAAGCATTCTCCCGATTCTCCAAACCTTCCCGACATTCCAGTCCCCAAGCCTCTCATTTTATTCTACCAAAATAATAAAATATCCACATTATACGTATCATAATACCAACCCTTCAATTCATACAATTCCTAATTCACACATAACCAGTATTGAATCCGCCAAACTCCGTGCTCGAAGGCCTAATCATGGATTCTCCTTTTTATTCTACACAATAATAGGAAATAAAAATGGTCAATCTACTCTTGGGAAGAAACCTAGCCTACCTGGATGTCGAACAGTTGTTCAATGCCCTTTCTGGATCCGTGAAGGCGTTCCCTGACGATTCTGCAGGCCTAAATCCGTGGTTTCGCATCCCTTTCGCTGGAATCCCTCCTCCCCATGGCTCCCAAGCCTTGGAGTAGCCTAAGAGGGTTTTTGAATAGCTCTCATTTGTTTGATTGAAGGGAAGAGAATGAAATAAAAAACCCATTTTCTGGGTTTTATGGTCCCGTCGCTTCGCTATAGCGATCCCTGCTCTGCTATAGCGGTACCGCCATAGCAGAGTCAACTGCTATGGCAGAGGTTGACCGTCTTGACTTCCTCTATAGTGTTAATTATTCCACTATAGCGGAGGTCATCATGGCAGAGCGGTAGCACTCATCACGGACAAAAACTCATGAAATTCCTGAATATATCCCATTTTACAACACACCTTGAATCCCCGACGTTTCGGAATAACCCCTTCACATCAACCTTGATTTCGAGAGCTCTTCTTACCCGAATTCGATTTCGAAAAGTCCCCCGGACTCCTCTATGTCTTAGCTACATAGAAAACTAGCTCAAATCGATACATAGAACCCAATCATTACCTAGATTTCCCTGGACTATACCTTGCTCTAATTCTGGCCGAGGCTAGCCTAGCCCAAAATTTTCAATTCTTAACCCGAAAGTATTCTAACTCGAACTTGGCATGAAAAGTTTACCCATAACGACGAACTCAGTCATTACACTTAATATCCTGGCACATCAGCAAACGCAGGGATAAGGCTCACCCGTCAAATAGGCTGGGACCTTTAGTTAAAGTCCCTAAGTCCCAGAACTACGGCACCACTGTAGGTTCTAAAGGGTCACCCGTCAGACCAAGCTGATACCTTAGTCCATTTGGACATCAATGTAATGGATCCATGCTAGTCAGTGTTCGTACCCTTGGCAAGGTACAAAACACCTTTCTAGCTGGGGTTACAGGTTGGACCCCAGTTAGCTTAGATTGGGGTATGTCAGTTATTAGTAGCTCCCACAGTTTAGACTCAGAGATTGCATGACCTTATATTCAGTTTATTCAGCATATTATTGTTCAATTACACATACACTTATTGGTCATTGCATCCATTTACATGCCTCAGTCCCATGTTTAATTTATCCTCTTATGTTCAACATATATAGAATAGTGCATATCTCACATGCTCAGTACATTCAAAGTATTGATCGCATACTTTCTTTTGTATTATGTTATTTTTAATATAGGTTTAGATGCTCAGCACCCAGCTCGCAGATAGCACGATCTCCTATCATCTTAGCATCAGAGTTTGGTGAGTCCTCATATTTCAAGAACAAGACTTATGTTTACTTTTATATTTCAGTCATTCAGTTTTCAGACAGTTAGAGTTAGCTGGGGGACTATCCCAATTACTCATCTTAGTAGAGGATTTCAGATAGACATTAGATGTTCCGCTTTATATTATGTAAGGTGAACTCCATTTTGATTCAAACATTGATGTTTGGTTTTGATAATTTTTTATATTATTCAGACTTTAGCTTCTGCACAAGTATTATTCAATTTTATGTAGTAATCTTAGTGCTATGTTAGGCCATGGGTTAGCTTGAGGTTATTCGTGACTCTAAGCACTGTGTCACATTTGGGTGTAGGCTCGAAGAGTGACAGGAAGAGTACTTATAGATAAGATGGAAGGTTGGGGAGTAATAAAACATAGATTAGAGGGGTGAGTATGTATCCCAATTTGGGGTAGTCTAAAGATTGTCCTAAGTAATGGGTGTTTTTAGTTTCTATATGTTATTTGGTTCCAGATATTATTACTGGTAGGAAAGGGTTGGTGATGGTTGAATTGTAGTCGAGACTCAATTTGGTTAATGTGTGCATGTTAACTACCTTTTTGTTTACTTGTTGCAATGCATGTTGTAAATGTTATTTGTTTGGATATTGTTGCAAGTGCTTAATCACTAAAATGAGAATTATGTAAAAAGGCTTGTTTGAGTGCAATATGGTTATTTTGTCTCATATTGTGATTATAAGTGTTGTAGCATGAGATGATATTGTGAGATGAACCGGTAAAGGTCGTTGTCACAGAATTGCTGAAACTTCAGAGGTATAAGGGCAGGGACGTTGGGATAAGGGTGGTATAACATTGGTTTGGCATAAGGGTGGCAGGCACTAGTTGTCTGAGTTATTGGTACATGGACAAAGCTCATCCACTGTAGGTCATAGCTAATGGGCATTTATAAAATCCATAGCATGTGTATACACGGTATTAATGAGTCTGATGGTTTCATGAGTGGATCGGATTATATTATTGATGTTATTTTAGATTCATGAGTGGTTTGGGCTATTGTCTTACTTGAATGTGTTATCATTTGTTGAGGTCAAGTAAAAGGTAATTGTGGCAAGGTTGAGTTAATGGTTGATTAGTCATGGTTGATTTGATGAATTGCTTATAATTGTCTTATACTTATCTGGTTTACTTGGTTATTGTTGAGAAAAGACTAGGAGAAAGTATAATATTAAGTGTTTCATGGTTGTACCTGATGCCAGGAGCTGGTTAAATGTTGACAATAAGTGACATATTTACGCGGCCTTATGAGTTAGGTAGTAGGGATCTATGATGCTTATCAGTACGTGTGGTTGTACTGATACTACTTTTGCTATATCTTTTTGGGTATAGTTTGTTTGTTGGATCAGTTCAGGTTTCATTGCTTGATGCGAATAGGGATCCTCAGCAGCTTCCGCCTTCTTATTCCTATGGTGAAAGCTGAGTCTTGATCATTTTTCATCTTCTTGTAGTAGCTCTTGTACATTTCTAGACTAGATCTTTGGGTAGAGGATTTCTTTTATTGTAATTTAAAGGGAGTACTAAGTTTTATCAAAGATTTTGAAGACTTTAATGACCTTCTTTTTATGTCTTTCGCTTATTCTTAATTGGATGGTAAGAGTTCTCTTATCTAAGTGGGTTAGAGTAGGTACCCTCACGATCTGGTTAGTTGGATCGTGAAAGTCTATGAGTTATTTTGAGTTCGACTCTACCTCTGTTCTACAGGTTTCTTGATTTTTGCTTTTAATGATGCTAAAAGGGAAAAGTTAATTTAGGTACAATTAGTATGTTGGTTAGTCAATATCGTGCATTGTTTGTCATTATCAAAATGAAAGAAATTATTTTAAGGATATGGAAAGTATGAAGTATGTTATTTTGATGATTGACATATAAACCAGTTTCATGCAGTATCACTATAAAAAAGCTCAATAAAATTGACCTAAATGCTTAGGCCAGAAAAAGCTTTCTGGCTTAAACCAAGTTTCCATCACCACTTCTAATCCAAACCAATGTTGTTACTTTTCTTATTCTTATAGTATTTCTCACTAGTAAATTCCAAATCATTTAAATTTGACGAAGAACAAGGTCTAGAACTATGAAGACTATTTCGCTTTTAAGTCATGCTTGCCGTCAAAACCTATGAAGACTATTTTGCTTCTCGATCATGACTGACATCAACCCCATAAAGCAGAGAAACTATCTGTATTGGTAAAAATAGCTAGAGCATGCATCGAGAAGACATCTTTTTTTATTTATTAACACCGCAATATTCAACTGCTAGTATACAAATCTTACGAGTGAGACTAAGACGCATGCCCTTGACCTCATATAAATTCAAATGCATCATTTTTTCGGTGAACACATTTTTTTAAACAATCTAAAATGAAAAATAAAACAACAAATTAAAAAGGAGAGAATAATTACTAGATTTTTTCTTCTTTTATTCATTTTCTTTTATGTTTCCAAATGTAGGAAAATTTCAAAGTTTTATAAATAATTTAATAACTCATGCTTTCCTGTATTAAAGTAAAAATATTCTTACTTGAACGTGCAACTCTTAGTCCATGGAAACATGATTTCACTTTGACTCAACGTGCGATATCAAAAGTTTTAATCATAATGACCTATCCTTCCTAGTTAGACTTCTCTGTCTCATATTAGTTGTCAAAATTATTAAAAGTGATTTTCTAAATATTTGTCCTCATTATAAAATCAAAATGAAATTAATTAATTTTTTTGTTTTAAGTGTTTTTAAAATAACCAAATATTGAGTACATACTATAGAAATTATAAATTTGAATATTTCAAATAAGTGATTATTGATGATATTATGATTGTTCAAATATTAGTAAGATTATCTTAGCTTCGTCTTAAATAGAGTGCATATTTATTAAAGAGAGAGATAAAGGTAAATTAGTATAAATCACTTTTCATTTATGATTAATTCTTTAAGAAGTGTACAAAAGAAAAACGTGATAACTAATATGGAATAAAGGAAATAGTTTTTTATGTATCAATAATGTAAAAGGTATTTGTCTAATCAAGTTATTTATGAACTAATTAAAGATAAATTTCAATAATAAACACTATTTGATAACCTAATAAAAGTGGTAATTCATTTGCTAGTAAATTATTTGACTATTAAAAAAAATTTAATATATATAAGTCAAAACAAGCAAGAGTACTTACGCTCCATAATGTTTACAAAATGGAATGCTTACTAGAGCACTTTGCTGCTTCTTATACTTGCAGCTATTAGAAGGCAGTTCATGCAGAAATCTATCTGAAGTTAGGTACTCTAGCAAAAGAAGTCTTGTTTGTCTGCCTTTTTAAAAGGAAATAAATATAACATCTGTCTAACACCTTTCTTAGATAAACTATAATAGGCAAAATGCAACCAGAAGAAATCATAGCTAATAATATTGCAAGGAACCGGGTGTTGGAATCTTCTGAACCTGCAAAATATTAGCATCAGCATGTCCCTGAATCAACGTGAAGCGACAAGTCTCACCACTAGCTATCTTGTTATATGCTCGAAATTCAGCCCATCCTCCTTTTATGGCAATCCCGTGCCTAATATTTCCTATTTCCACTCTCCACTCTTTTCCTTCTTCATTAACCAGCCTTATGTTCTTCATGTCAATTATTCTTGTGCGTTCGGCAAATCTCATTGGGATAATCTAATAAACATATTCATCAAGCAAATGTGATCGTTAAATTTTTAGGAAAAAAGGGAACATGTAAAGGAATGAAAAAAATCTAGCTATCGAGAAAATAGAATGTACAAAATTATTGAATCTTACCATATAAGTCGTGTGTATCTTTTTTACAACCATTTCATAAAATGGATTGTCAGCAATGAGGTTCACCACACTGTATCGACTGCTCATCTTTGGACCATCTACTTTACTTTTACTATCAGCTTCTTCGTCCTCCTGATCTGCAGCAAACTTGATATAAGTATAACAACTACTACTACATAATTTCTACAAAAATGTTATGTAGTATTTAAGACCACAAGTTTTAAAAGTCTTATGTCCATATACATAAATGTTATGACATGTTTATAATCACTAGTTTCAACAGTTATCTTCATTTCTTTTTAAACTATATGTGTCTATTCAAATTTTGTCACATAAATTAGAAAATAGGAGTTACTAGATTAAGGATCTTATTTATAAGTTATACTCACATTGATATACAAGTCTCTAACTACACTAAAGATCAATTTTTTAATTAGTTTAACAAATATAGCAACCTTACCGGTACTAATGTTGGGTTGCTGCTCGTGCTCCTCGTAGTCTTTCACTTATTTTTTAAAACATATACCAAAAGCAATGTATTATACATTCTATTAATAGCTAATAAATCAGATAAGATACTTTCCTTGCACAAACTAATTCATGACTAGCTTCTCTTATCGTGGATTTTTGTTCTTCACATATTTAATTGTATATCCTTGTATAGGGCGTACTCTTCACAAGAATGGGCTCTTCATCCTCATTCTATCTCAAGGAGGTTTGGACAAAAATACATCTCTTGTATGTAACTTTTTGAATGTAAAATTTACAGGTTGGGGTCTATACCTCCCCCCCCCCCCCCCCTCCCCACCATTAGATAGTTTATTAAAAAAATAAAAAAATAAGATGCTTTCTTACCTGGAGACTTTTCTTTCTCAATTGCATTAACATTAGTTTGAGGATTAACTGGAATATCATCCTCTTCTTCCCCTTTTTGTTTCTTTCTTTTTCTCTCCTCTACTAAGGGGCCATGGCTCAGATTTTCAGCAGAATGTTCATCCACATTAGAGATATCTATAGAATCATCTGACTCAATCTCTGTTGTTGTATATTCAATCTCTGCTGCACTCAGATCAAATATAGTGACATTAAAATTAGAACGAGCATTGTATTCGAACATCAAAAAGTGACCTAGACTTATTGAGTAATATTCGACGAAATTCTTCCATCCTTTGGCTAGCAAAATTTGGACTTTAGAATGTTCCACTTCAACCTCCCATACTTCTCCATTGGGAACTTCAAGATACACAGGGTTTAACATGTTCTTGCAATATCTTCTGGCATATCCTTCTGGAATCCTCTGTGTGCAAAGAAAATTTGAATTCAGTTTCTCACCTAATAGCTAGCTTCTTCTATTGAATAAGGTCAAAGATTTAATTTTTACATGGTATCAAAGTAAGACACACACATACACACATATAAATTATATCTAAATCTAATTTGATAATACAGCGATTAATTCTACAGGTACTTGCTATCTCCTATCAACACATTCTTATATTTGATTTTTATCAAATGTTGAATCCATGTTATATGTTGATGCTTCAAGCTTCTAAATGTCTATCCTTGGGCGTGAAGGAATATTTTTTATCGAGGGAATGAAATTTGATATTCTTACATGATTTTGAGAAATTCTCATTTTCATATGTAATTAATTAAACGTATATAGTAATTGTTGGATCTAGATCAACATTTAAAAAGGATGAAAAGTACAATTGTACTAAAATAGAATTCAGAAGTTGTCAGTGAATCCAAGATTGAAAAGGGAAATTAAAGAAGGAAGGATGAAGAAAGTACTTACGAGACGACATAATTCATGTGAGGAAGAAATGATCTGGCAGAATTTAGGAAGAGGAATGTTAGAAGAAGAGTTGCAAATTGAAGAGCCATGAAACTTATTTACCATGACTGTGGTTGAGCAAAGAATGGGCAACTGAAGATTTTTATCAGAGAAAGCAATTAGGTGACGTGACTTACTAGGCAAAAGAGGAAAACATAAGATGTTGCCCTAAAATATTTAATAAAAATGAATATCAATTATATTTAAGAAAAATGCATGACTAGTGTTTGACCATAAATTTTGGATCGGATTTTAAAATTTTATCTTCAAATCTCTATTGGGTCATGGATTTTGGATTAGATTTTCAAAATCTGACCTCAAAAGATTTTCAAGTTCCAGGCCTGTTTTTTGGAGAAATTTTACTCACTCACAAAAGTTTAATATTTTTCAGGTAAGACACATGTCCAAATACATCTACGTCTTTGAATTATGAGTGTGCAATAATCTAAAAGAACCCATTTAAGGAAATATTTTCAAGAAGAGAAAGTACATAAAATCTCTCCTAAACTTGTTAGTCAAACTTACTTTAGCACTTTAACTTTACGGGCATTTAATAATATTTTTTTGATGTATTAACTTTTTTTTGAATTATGTGAATTTTCTTATTTTGAGGTAAATAAAATTTGTGAGGCTCACTTTTCTTTTAATTTTTTTAATCTTCCTTTTCATTATTTGGTTGTCTTTCCCAATGTAGCTTCTTCTGCATTGCAGCCCACTGTATCTTTTTTCTTCCATATCAGCCATTTCTTCATTCCTCTACATCCTTACTACTTCCATTCCATCAGTACTTAGGTAATCCACTACATTATTCCTTATAATCTCCATTATCACTGCCATCGATTTCACAAAATCCAGCACCAACACCATCGTCGCTGCCTACATCCACTCCACGCCTTTCATTAAAACTATAAAAAAAAATAAAAAAGAAGGATACGTAAGCTTATAAGAACATTTTGGTTGTCATCAAGAGAGTCAAAATCAGGCTTCAATTATGCAAAAATCACTTGTTGATTTGCAGCACACTACGCAAAAAATCAATAAATCCTTTGTTTTTTGTCCTTCCTGTAAGGACTTAGGGTCAGTGTTTGAACTTTGAAGTGAAATGCATGACATATAAATTTGGTGTGGTTGAAAACTTAATTACAATGCATAAATGCGATGATATTTGGGGATTAATGGACAAGGATAAAATTTAAAAAAAATTAAAAGGCATATATAAAGTATATTTAATAAACAATGGCTTTTTTCAACTCAATTTCAATGAGGAGAAGGAAAAAAAGAAAATACAATATTTGTGATGGTTGTTCTTCACAATGATGAATGAAAACAATGGAGAAATGCAAAAGTTTAAAAAAAAGAGAAATTTTAGAAGGTGAGGAAAAAGGAGAAATGACGTATTCAAAATCACGAGAACGCCATTATTGAAAGGAATTAACTTTAATTTTTTGCTATCGTTGTTGAAAAGAATTAGCTTTAATTTTTGGCTACCATTACTGAAAGGAATTATGTCACGACTCAACTATCAGGCCATGCGGGCACCTACTCTAATCCACCTAGATAGGAGAACTCATACCACCCGAACCAACAGGCAAAACGGAAAAAAACATAACTCATGAAATAAAAACCCTTTTAATACATGGAACTTCCTTTACAAAATTTCAGGAAATAAACAACTTCCAGAACTTGCGAAAAAATCATTTACAATATGAGACAGCCCTCTCTAGAACCTAGCCTAAGCCGGTACAAGAGCTACTACAAAATGATACATAACTGAAGAGGGCACAACTCCCACCGTAGAAAAGAAGTAGGAGCTGTTGGAAGATCACCATCATCCTGAACCTGTGAAACATCACCAATTCTGCAACCAGACTATACCCAAAATAGCAAGAGTAGAATCAGTACAAACACACGTATTGGTAGGCATCATCGATCGACCCAAATTCACTCCTACCATCATATAGAATCAAGAAAAAATACATCAGTTAAATACTTCACCCCTTTTCACAATCGCCTTTATCAACCCCCTCCCCCTCCCCCCCTTCGGAACCAACCTTCCTAACCTTTTGCTGCCAACTCCACCACACTAGTCTTATCCCTGACATCTAGGACTTTCCAAGTCTCACTAACCTTTACTAATATTCGTGCCCATGCCTGGAATACCTTTTCCTTACCCAAGTCAACTGCCTTGACTAGATATTCAGACTTAACCCGGCTAACTGCCCAACTAAACCACTTTACCCATAGTATTACTTACCAGTGTCCAGACTCTTTATGGACCTCTAGGACAATCTTCCAACCCATTTATAACAACCAGCAACTACAACCCAGACTCTCAGTCTTCCTCCCAATTTAACATCCATACGAAATTCATCTAGCCACCATTGACACATTTCATGCCCACCCATAGAGTTACATATAAATCCCTTGTTAATCACATAACCCGGACGCTCCAAGGATCCCTTAACCATACCTAAGTGTTCAACAGGCTACCCCGATCTACACCAAGACCAACCCTTAGCTTATTAACCACAAGTAATCCCTGACCGTCATTGACACACTAAATGACGATAATATATGTATAATTAACCTCCCTTTTTACATAGTCCAGATTCACCCGGGATCTCCCTAACAACATCTAAGTATTATCATGACAAACTCGATCTACACCAAGACCAAATATAAATCAGTATAACATCTCGGCCTCTCATGGACCATATGCAATTTTCACAATTCAAGAATACAGCCCGGCCCGCTCATGGAACCTTCACAACAATACAACAATGCAATAAACCACACGAGCCAACCATTATGAATTTTTAGTATCAGGCGTGGTACCCGAGCTAACCGTTAGTATACCAGTACCAGGCGTGGTACCCGAGCCAACCGTTAGTAAATCTGTACCAGGCGTGGTACCCGATTCAGCTGAATGTCACACAGAATCCACAGTCACAAACAATAAATAATCAAACTTGTAAACTAACAAGCAATAACACCTAGTTCATTTCACAAGACTGATAACAGGACCCTTAGACATTCCTAACTCATTCTCTAAGCATGCAACTCATACAACACTTAGACAAAAGTACACAAACATACAATGCATACAGGAATCAATAACCATCGTCTACCCTATTCTGGGTACGCAATGAACCGTTAAATCTCGTCCTAAGACTAACCCCGAATCACCCCTTTAAACATGTTATTAGATACCTTTATTCCTGACGCTTCTCTTAGGACCGATATACAACCTAGGAAAACCTCCCCTAGCCTTGTAAACACAGCCATTATGATATTCTAATTATACCCATTCATTTTTCGGAACTTCCGTTCCTTGCACATTAGTTAATTACTAACCCCTTTCGGTTCCCCGAACCTTTCCGACATTCTAGTCCCAGTATTTCATTAACAAAATCATACCAAAATAAGTATACACCCAGAATATCACAACGCATTATCACAAATTTACAATTTCCAGTTCAATCAAACAACCCAACAATCTTTCTCCAGATTCCGTGCCCGAAGGCCTAAACATGGATTCTCTCTTTCATTCTACACAATAAATAGGAAATAAAAGCGGTCAAATCTACTCTGTGAAGAAAACCTAGCCTACCTGGATATCGAGCAGTTGTTCCATGCCCTTTTTAGCTCCGTGAAGGCGTTCTCTGGCGACTCTGCAGGCCCAAATTCATAGTTTCGCGTCCTTTTAACTGGAATCCCTCCTCCTCATGGCTCCCAAGTCTTGGAGCAGCCTAGAAAGGTTTTTGGAGAAACCCTCGTATGATTTCCAACTGAGGAGGAGAATTCTCTTATTAAAAACCCGTCTTGAGGCTACTGCCTCCCGTCCCTCTGCTATAGCGGTTGACCTTCCATTATGACGGTACCGCTATAGCGGAATAAATACCACTATAGCGGAGTGACGTCAGCCCGGATAATTTCCAAAAATCTGAAATTTTCCGTCACGTCATCCCACTTAATACAACCGTAATTTTTATTAATTCCCAAAAATTTTGACTTCGTGATTTTTAAAATAACGACGGATCCGGTAGTTACAAATTAGCTTCAATTTGAGAGCCAGTGATGATGCAGCTCTTTGATAAAGAAGATGGGCCCACATGATTTTAGGTATTAATTAATTAGTGTATATAAAAAAAATTTAAAAAGGCATTTAAGAAAAAAAATGGTGAGTAAGAAAAAAAAAATCAATGACGTGGTGCTGACATAGTTATGACGTAGCGTGTGTGTAATGCACCCAAATTATGAGAGGGATATTTAAATGCTCGTAAAATTAATGTGTTAAAGTAAGTTTGGTTATCAAGTTTAACGATGATTTTATGTATTTTTCTCTTCCAAGAACTAGTGTTTCCTTCGTTTCATCTAGATCTCTCTACATAGTTTATTCTATATACTTCAACACTGACTCATAATTTCTTTTATTAATTAATTAATTATTGTTCAATTCAAATAATTGAAGAAAAGTCAATTTCTGATTTGGGTTTTTGTTTTATAATAATGGATTCTCTTATAACTTTACAGTTTCCTCACTACTAAGAATTAGAAAAATGGGTCTCTTTCTATGCCTATGTATGTTTTTATGTTTTTCAATCATGCATGTATATCAATGATCTTTTCTAATTTTTATAAAATTGTTTCTACATTATATGTATTAGTTAAGGAGTTTATGTTTTGTGCTTCGTGAATGTATAATATTTTTATATCATCGGATAACATTATCCCGCTATAGCAAATAACCAATGTTTTTCTGAAAAATTTTCTTTTTCCAAAATTCAAATAGTATTTTTTCATTTTTCCGTAATTTCTATCCCTTCAAACCCTCCGTCTTCATAGGCCATAGCTCCTCAAATCAGTTAAACAATTTTCTCTCTCTTGCTTTTTCAATCCCGTGTAATGTGTGGTCCCTTCTCTATCTTTTAAAGAACAACAAAAATAGAGTTGTAACACTCTGGGCGTTTAAAGTTATCCTTTGTCCCTCATCAAAGACTTACGAACTTAAATTTGAGAGCTTTCTTATAACATTGTGTGTGATTTGCGGTAGCATCTGATTTAAATTAGAACTTGATAAAAGAAATATTTTTATTGTCTTCATAGAAGTGTTTTAAATATTTATGAAAAAAAAAATCTTTAGTTACAATATATTTGTGTATGTATTTAATTTAAAAGAGTTTTATAATTTATTAATATTTTTACAAAGATATCAAGTCTAGTTAACTATGTCAAAAATTGTTATTATATGGATAAGCTTTATTTAAAATATTTTTTTATTAATTGTGATATATTTAAAAAATTATAGTATATATATATATATATATATATTATCAAGAACCTACGCAGTATCCGAGCGCATATGTAACGACGGTAAGAATTTGGGTGGCACTGTCACCTCCACGTGGAGGTGAAAGGGAATTGCAACAAATTATCCTATATAAGAAGTGGGAGTGGAGATGCTCAAGCAGACTTCACTCAGTCGATATGTCTGCTTAGGGCTGGCCCACTCTTCTCTGTTTTAATTTATCTTACTTTTCTTTTTAATTCATTATATATTTGAAAATAACATTAAAAAGTATTATAAATTACAATAATTAACAACTTAAAATATTCTTATATCAGAAAATTTTGTACTCCTCTTCGTTTTACTTTATTTGTCTTATTTTTTTTTAATTTATTTATATTTAAAAATTACATAAAAGTATTATAAATCACAATAATTAACAACTTAAAATCTTCTTATATGAATTTCATTGATCTAAATAAAATAATATATGCATATTTAAGAATTTATCAACTAAATAGATAAAGGTTCTCAATTATAAATGATAAAATTATGCATATCTTAGAATTTTTGAGTATCAACATTAGGTCCGTGCGTAACACGAGCAATAGCCAACTAGTCTTTATTAATGTGGTGACACCATTTTAGTTCTGAAACATGACACCATGAATAAATAAGTTATTATATTTATAACCTTATCCACTTTTGCTAGCTAATTATTGATGGTATATATATGTAAACAAAATGCATCATATCCTCTTATTCATAACTGTAAACATTTATACTTGATTTTCATCAACTGATTCCATTTCTTTTTCTTATAAAGTGAGTGTTATATATATATATATATACTCCCACCAGTATTTTTGTTACTCTCTTAGGCCCATGTATGTGTAACTAGTGAACTTTTGGATTGCTCATGTTTTTGTTGTGGGCCCTTGGGGATTTTATTGATACATTCTAATGCCAGTGGTTGCTTTCTCCTTGACATGTGTCTAGTGTCTATTTTTTGCATATCGATGGCTAATATTTTCAAATTAATCTATGTTTGCTAGTACGTGTGTACTGAGTAGTGTAGCCTTAGTGGCCATGTCACGCCCCGAAGCTATCCCCTAGACGTAATACAGAATTCGGAGTACAAGTGCTCTAGATTAACCCTTGGTCATAGCATACTCAAGCAAAATAGTAGATAAGCGGAAGCATAATAAGAAGGTTCGAAATAAACATATAGATAACCGAGTCAAAAGACATAAAACTCCAAGGAAGAGACTCGAATACTGTCTATGTCTCAAAAGCCTCTACACATAACATAAGGAGTTGCTAGGACAAGACCCTAGCTAACTCAAAGGTCGAAAGTAAATAATCATAAACTAACTAAGTCGTAACTAGCCCTCGGACTATCAGGACTCACCAACAGCTGACTGGGATTGGCCTGAAATCTCTAGCCACGTGTCGGGAGAAAAGAGCCTAAATCTGCATCATCAAAAGGATGCAGCGCAAAATATGCGTCAGTACTATAGGATATACCAAGTATGTGAGATATGCATAATCATGATGAAAATATGCTTAAAACGTGCTTAAAACTGGATTCATGCATGAAAGGGATATCATAAGTAAATATCATAACTTGAATGGTAAACATGAGATAAGAGTCAAAACTTAAAAAAAAATAGGTTTCCTAAGCTTAAACAAGTCAAAACATTCGTAAGGGAGTTTCTTATAACCGACAATACACCATGCGAGCTACATGAAATCTAACTATATAACCCTAGTTAGCAAAGCTGACTTGAACCGTGCCAAAGAACGAGTCACCATATCCAACTATATAATCCTAGTTGGCAAAGTTGTCCTAATGCCCGCTAAGCACAGGACACCATGATCAATATGTGGTACCACTCTCAGCCCATAGGGCACTTCATTTCATAACCTACGCTGGCAACGTAGTTTTGGACTTGGGTAATCGAACCCTTGTCGCTCGGTGCTAAATACTACTCTCAAAACATGTACATATAGCTCATATTCATAGTGGCAAAATCACATGCCAAATCTTGTTGAAAAATATAAAAATACATCGGGTATCATGCAATTCTCATATCATAAGTTCTTGAAGCTCAACATAGCCATAAATCAAAACATACTTTTCCTTCTTAAATTCATACTTAAAGAATTAAGCATGAAATTTCATAAATACATAATGACATGTTATCTAAACATGTAAACTTTCACTTGAAATCATGCAATTCAATAGAATCATGCTAGAAATTAATTTTAATGTATGGGCTTTTGAAACCAATTAAGGAATCTTATTCAAATCATAAATTAACTATGAGAAACCATGAATTGATGCATAGAAACTGATTTCATAAGCTTTCTCCAATTTAGATCAAAATCCTAATTTCACAAGTTCATAATTCAAAATAAGAATTTGGAGTTTTGGGCACAAGGGTGAAAGGAACACATTGTTGAATACCCACATACCTTGATTGAAACTAACCCATTTGAAATTGAAAAGAAAGGAGGCTTGAACTTGGAGCTTGAGACTTGGAGCTTTGAAGGAGTTTTTTTCCTTTTTGGGAGATGAATGAAGATTTGAGAAGGGACTTAGGCTAATGAGGGTGAAAATCCTTCTAGAAATAGTCAAAATGACCTCATTTAGGAGTTAAAAGGGTGGGAATGACTAAAATACCCCTGGTATATAATTAGGAAAAAAGATGGAAAAAGTCGACTTTAGGGACCACGAGTCAGTCTACGGTCTGTCATCCAGAAGGATGGCCCGTCAATGCGATCTGTGGTTTCCACTGTCACTTACTGGGGTCTACTGGAAATGCATTCTATGAGTCACACTACGGTCCGTGCATCTGAACGACGGACCGTCTTGTCGACTCATAGTTTTCCTTGAGGGATTTGGGACCCTCTGAACTTCATGGATGACGGTTTGGATGACGACCCATCGTCCAGAAGGACGGGCCATCCTATGACTCGTCTTTTCTAGGACCCTTCATGGGGGTCCTCTGGAACTTGAATTATGGGTCAACGGGATGGGTCGTGATTTTAAACCACGAGCCGTGAAGTGACTTGTAAACTGGGAAGTCAATACTTCCAAGGGCAGATCACGGGCCAGACCACGGGTCGTGGTCCAGGACTACGGTCCGTCTTCTGATCCGTGATTCCTGGGAAGATTACAAGTCCTCAAGAAAACAAGTTTAAAAGTTGAATCAAGTTCCGGGGTGTTACAATATCTCCCCCTTGGGATCATTCGTCCTCGAATGAAGACTAAGCAAGGGAAAACTGAAGAGAGAATAGCCCAACCAGTAATAAAACATGAAAAGCAAGGAAATAACATGAAAACTTAACTTTTCCAACTTAAAACATGATTGAATCAACTTCGAAAACATGAATGCATGCAAGGATCATAAGAGAAACTGATGGAATAGGATCGGAGGAACACACTAAGGAGGAAACTATTACCCCACGCTGAAATAGAATTGGAAGAAAAGAGATGAGGGTACTTGGCTTTCATGGTTGATTCCGCTTCCCAAGTAGCTCTTTCAACCAGCTGATTTCTCCAAAGGACTTTTATCGAAGCGACTTCTTTGTTTCTCAACCTTCGAATCTGATGATCAAGGATCTCCACGGGAACCTTCTCATATATGAGACTATCCTTCACACCTACATCCTCCAAAGGAACAATCAAGGTCGGATCACCCACACACCTTTTCAACAAGGAAACATGGAAAATTGGATGTACCACTTCGAACTCCGCGGGCAAATCCAACTCATAAGCGACGCTACCAACTCTCCTCAGAATCCGATAAGGACCTACAAAATGGGGACTGAGCTTCCCTTTCTTGCCAAACCTCATCACACCCTTCATGGGTGACACTTTCAGAAAAACTCAATCATCAACTTCAAATTCCAATTCCCTTCTTCTCATATCCGCATACGATTTTTGTCAACTCTGAGCGGTCTTCAACCTTTTCCTAATGATCTAAACCTTCTCCATAGTCTCATGAACCGAATCGGGACCAATCAAAGCTGCCTCACCTACCTCAAACTAACCAATAGGAGATCTACATCTCCAGCCATAAAGTGCCTCATAAGGAGCCATCTGGATGATAAAGTGAAAGCTGTTGTTATAGGCAAACTCGTTAAGAGATAAGTGATCATCCCAATAACCTCTAAAATCAATCACACAAGCTCTCAACATGTCCTCCAAAGTCTGAATGGTACGCTCTTCCTGGCCATATGTCTGAGGGTGAAAAGATATGCTAAGATTCACCTGAGTACCAAGACCTCTCTGAAATTATCTCCAAAATTGAGAAGTAAACTAAGTACCTATATCTGAAATGATGGACAATGGGACACCATGCAATCGGACTACCTCCTAGATGTAGAGTCTGGCATAATCTTCTGCTGAATCTGTGATCTTAACAACCAAGAAATGGTATGACTTGGTCATCCGGTCGACAATCACCCAAATGGAATCATATTGCCTTCGAGTACGAGGCAAACCAGTAATGAAGTCCATATTGATCACTTCTCATTTCTAAGTGGGAAGGTCAATATCCTGAATCATGCCACCCAGTCGCTGATGCTCCACCTTCACTTGTTGATAGTTGGGACACTTAGCCACAAAATTGGCTATGTCCCTCTTCATGCCATTCCACCAAAAGACTTCTCGCAGATCACGGTACATCTTGGTGGCACCAGGGTGAATAGAATATCTGGAACTATGAGCCTCAGTCAAAATCTGTTGTCTCAACCCATCTATATCTGGCACACATAGTCGACCCTGATAACGAAGCACTCCATCTCCCCCTTGGGAGAAAACTTCAACCATTTTATGATGGAATGCACCCTTCAGCTGAAGCAAAATGGGATCATTGTCTTACTTTGCCTTCACTTATGCTACCAAGGATGATTCGGAACCATTCGGCATAATAACCCCACCTTCGGTCGAGTCCATAAGGCGAACTCCCAACCGAGCAAGCCTATGAACCTCCTTAGCCAATTCCTTATTTCTATCTTCAACAGAAGACACACTACCCATGGAAAATCTGCTAAGCGCATCCACCACAACATTTGCCTTACCAGATGGTAAAGCACACTCATGTCATAATCCTTAAAAAGCTCAAGCCATCTTCTTTGTCACAAATTTAATTCCTTCTGAGTGAATACATACTGAAGACTCTTATGATCGGTGAATACATCCACGTGCACCCCATACAAGTAATGTCTCCAAATCTTCAAAGCAAAAACCACGGCTGCTAGCTCAAGAGCATGAGTAGGGTAGTTCTTCTCATGAACCTTAAGTTGTCTAGAGGCATAAGCAATCACTTTACCACGCTGCATCAAAACACAACCCAAACCAATCCGAGAGTTTTTAGACATCCTAAGACTCTTGAATCTGAGGCTCTGATATCAAGTTTTTCACCCCCCGAGGCTGCCTCCTAGATGTAACACGGGATCCGGAGCACAAGTGCCCTAGATTAACCCTTGGTCATAGCATACTCAAGCAAAACAGTAGATAAGCGGAAGCATAATAAGAAGGTTCAAAATCAACATATATATAACCGAGTCAAAAGACATACAACTCCAAGGAAGAGACTCGAATAATGTCTATGTCTGAAAAGCCTCTACCTATAACATAAGGAGTTTCTAAGACAATACCATAGCTAACTCAAAGTACGGAAGTAAATAATCATAAACTAACTAAGATCATAACTAGCCCTCAAACTATGAGGACTCACCAACAGTGGACTGGGATTGACCTGAAATCTCTAGCCACGTGTCGGGGGAAAAGAGTTTGAATCTGCATCATCAGGAGGATGCAGCGCAAAATATACGTCAGTACTATAGGATGTACCAAGTAAGTGAGATATGCATAATCATGATGAAAACATACTTAAAACTTGCTTAAAACTGGGTTCATGCATGAAAGGGATATCATAAGTAAATATCATAACTTGAATGGTAAACATGAGATAAGAGTCAAAACTTCAAAAAAATAGGTTTCATAAGCTTAAAGTCAAAACATTCGTAAGGGAGTTTCTTATAACCGACAGTAGACCATGCGAGCTACATAAAATTTAATTATATAACCCTAGTTAGCAAAGCTGACTTGAACCGTGCCAAAGAACGAGTCACCATATCCAACTATATAATCCTAGTTGGCAAAGCTGTCCTAATGCCCCCTAAGCACAGGACACCATGATCAATATGTGGTACCACTCTCATAAACCCATAGGGCACTTCATTTCATAACCTACGCTGGCAACATAGTTTTGGACTTGGGTAATCGAACCCTTGTCGCTCGGTGCTAAATACTACTCTCAAAACATGTACATATAGCTCATAAATTCATAGTGGCACAATCACATGCCAAATCTTGTTGAAAAATATAAAAATACATCGGGTATCATGTAATTCTCATATCATAAGTTCTTGAAGCTCAGCATAGCCATAAATCAAAACATATTTTTCCTTCTTAAATTCATACTTAAAGAATTAGGCATTAAATTTCATAAATACATAATGACATGTTATCTAAACATGTAAACTTTCACTTGAAATCATGCAATATATAGAATCATGCTAGAAATCAATTTTAATGTATGGGCTTTTGAAACCAATTCAGGAATCTTATTCAAATCATAAATTAACCATGAGAAACCATGAATTGATGCATAGAAACTGATTTCATAAGCTTTCCCCAATTTAGATCAAAATCCTAATTTCACAAGTTCATAATTCAAAATAAGAATTTGGGGTTTTGGGCACAAGGGTGAAAGGAACCCATTATTGAATACCCACATACCTTGATTGAAGCTAACCCACTTGAAATTGAAAAGAAATGAGGCTTGAACTTGGAGCTTTGAAGGAGTTCTTTTCCTTTTTGAGAGATGAATGAAGATTTGAGAAGGTACTTAGGCTAATGAGGGTGAAAACCCTTCTAGAAATAGTTAAAACGACCTCATTTAGGAGTTAAAAGGGTGGGTAATGACTAAAATACCTTTGGGACATAATTAGGAAAAAGCTGGAAAAAGTCGACTTCAGGGACCACGAGTCAGTCTACGGTCCGTCATCTAGAAGAATGGGCCGTCAACGCGATCCGTGGTTTCCGCTGTCACTTATTGGGGTCTACTGGAAATGCGTTCCACGAGTCACACTACGGTTTGTGCTTCCGAACGATGGACCGTCTTGTCGACTCGTAGTTTGCCTTGAGGGATTTGGGACCCTCTGAACTTCAGGGATGACGGTTGGGATGACAACCCATCATCCAAAAAAATGGGCCGTCTTGTGACTCGTCTTTTCTGGGACCCTTCATGGGGGTCCTCTGGAACTTGAATTACGAGTCAACAGGATGGGTCGTGGTTTCAAACCATGAGTCGTGAAGTGACTTGTAAACTGGGAAGGCAACACTGCCAAGGGCAGATCACGGGTCAGACCACGGGACGTGGTCCAAGACTACGGTCCATCTTCTGATCTGTGATTCCTGGGAAGTTTACAAGTCCTCAAGAAAACAAGTTTAAAAGCTGAATTAAGTTCCGGGGTGTTACAGGACATGAGTTATTTTAAATTGCACTTTACCTCTGTTTTATAGGTTTCTTGATTTTTGCTTTTCAATGATGCTAAAAGAGGAAGTTAGTTTAGGTACAGTTAGTCAATTGATTAGTCAATATCATGTATTATTTGTCATTATTAAAAGGGAGAAATTGTTGGGATATGAGAAGTATGAAGTATGTCGTTTTGATGATTGACATATGAACCAAGTTCATGCAGTATCACTATATAAAAAACTCAAAACTGATCCGTTTTCAGCCTCCAAAGGTTGATTTTTTCAAAAAAATCCATCCTAAACACTTACGCAAGAAAAAGCTTTCAATGGTTTGAAGTTTAAATATGATAAAAATTCAAAAATATGGTGGTTTGCAACAAATTTAGAAGTAATAGAAATTGACTGTAATTATAAATAAAATATATATATTATTAAGGAATATTTGTGAGTACAACTTTGTTTATCTCTTGACTCTTCTCTCCTAAATATTTTATGTTATTCGAGGATTGTTAATAGTGTATTTTTTAAATGTAGGTGATATAAACCTTCTTGTGATATATTTGATCGTCAAGACCGTCAACCAGCACTTTGCCTTAAGAAAGACAACATTTGATGTCTTGATCTCTTTGTGAATATCCAAAATTTTATGAAATATTCGAGATGCCTCTTCAGGAGAATCTATGTCCCTTTTTATAGGTGTGAGCTAATAGCTTCTGAAAAATCTTAACGGACCTTAAAGTTTGAAGATGAATTAAACTTATCTTGTAAAGTCTTATACGAATCAGATAAATTTTTGATGATTCCAAATCTTAACAGGCCTTCAATTTTATTTTTTTGGGGAGAAATTTGACTTTCACTCAAAAAAGGTTTAACTTTTTCAAATAAAATACATATTCAAACACAATTTCAAAGACTTAAGTTTTAAATTTCAAGTTTTAATTTTAAAATTTACAACCAAATATCATGCGTGGCACTTGGCACGGTGCTATATATGGCCTTCAGATATCTTTTGTTGATTTGACTTTTTAAACACCTGTACTTTGAATTATGAGTAGTGTGCATCAATGTTAAATGAACCCGTTTGGGAAATATTTCCAAGAACTAGTGTTTCCCTTTGTTTCATTTACAAGGTTAATCAATTTAATTGGGCACGTAATGAAAAGATTTCTGAAATTTATATTGTTAAGATACATATAGAGTACATATTTATTAAAGAGAGATAAAGGTAAATTAGTAAAAAATACTTTTTATTTATGATTAATTCCTTAAGAGGTGTACAAAAGAAAAATGTGATAACTAATATGGGAAAAAAGGAGTAATTTTCTATGTAGCAACAATGTAAAAGGTATTTGTCAAATCGAGTTATTTATGAACTAATTAAAGATAAATCTCAACAATAAACACTATTTGATAACCTTACTAGTAAAATATTTGACTTTAAAAAAAGACTTAATATATATAAGCCAAAAACAAGCTAGAGTAATTATGTTCTATAATGTCTACAAAATGAAATGCTTACTAGAGCACTTTATTGAATATTTATACTTGCAGTTATAAGAAGGCAGTTCATGCAAAAATCTCTTTGAAGTTAGGTACTCTAGCAAAAGAAGTCTCTGTTTGTTTGTCTGTCTAAAGGAAACAAATATAATATGTACCTAGCACCTTTTTAGATAAACTATAATAGTCAAAATGCAACCAAAAGAAATTATAGCTAATAATATTGCAACGAACGAGGTGTTGGGATCTTCTGAACCTGCAAAACATTAGCAGCAGTATAGCCCTGAATCAACTTGAAGCGGCAAGTTTCACCACTAGCTATCTTGTTATGTGCTCGAAATTCAGCCCATCCTCTTCTTATGGAAACCCTTGGCCCAATATGCACTATTTCTACTTCCCACTCTTCTTTTCCTTTTTCATTAACCAATCTCATTTTCTTCATGTCAATTATGCCCGTCCTTTTGGCAAATCTCATTGGGATAGTCTAATAAACATATTCATCAAGCAAACATGATCGTTAGGTTTTTAGAAAAATAATTAGTACGTAAAGACCTGAAAAATCTAGCTAACGAGAAACCAGAATATACAAAGTCATTGAACCTTACCATAAAAGTCGTGTGACTTCCTTACAACAATTTCATAGTACGGATCGTCACTTTTGAAGTTCACCAAACTAGATCGATTGTTCTTCATTGGAACATTTTCTTCACTTCCACTATCAGCTTCTTCATTCTCCTGATCTGCAACAAACTTGATATAAGAATAACAACTACTATGACATGATTCCTACAGAAATGTTATGAAATATTTAAAACCATAAATTTTAAAAGTTTAATGATCATATAAATGTCATGACAGTGTATTTATAATCACTAGTTTCAATCACGAACTTCATTTCCTCTTAAACTATGTGTCTATTCAAATTTTATCACATAAATTGAAGAAAAAAAAGAGTTACTTATCTTTAGGCAGATTAAGAATCTTACCTATAAGTTATACTCACGTTGATATACAAGTCTCTAACAAACTAAAGATCAAGATGTTAATTAGTTTAACAAATATAGCAAACTTGATGTAAGAGTAACAATTAATAACTATGACTTGAGGCCTACTAATCAAGTGGCATTTGCAACAGGTTAATTTGTTGTACGTAAGTAAACCACATATAATTACTCTCCAATCCAGTGTCTAGCTTGAAGCCAAACTAGATATCAAAAGTATATATGAGTGCAAATCAAATGGCTTAAAACCAAAATTCCTCTCAACATGATCTCTCTAACTCTCTTTTTTCTTCTTTTACTTGCATAAAGGTTCTTTAAGTACATTAGGACTCTCTTAGTCTATAGCAATTGGAATAAAAAGAAAAGAAAAAAGAGGAGAAATAGTCAAATAGTAAAACAGGCACAAGGAAAAATAGTAACACGAATTGATTGTGCGTTTCGATATGAATCATTTGTTCTCATTGTGGTCTGTTTACAATAAAATTAAGCCTATATATAACCGGGTGAAAATCGTTTACATCCCCTAACTTTGCTTTAAAAATCAAACACCTCTCTCAACTTTGAACAATAATCATTCTCCCCTTTTTATCCTATGCAATGTCTAGTTTACCCTTAATTTTTTCAATCTTCCATTTATGTATATCTTTTTTTATTATATATATATATATATATATATATATATATATATATATTTATTAACCTAGGTATTTATTATCTTTGTTTAAATTCATTAATATTATTAGTAAAATAATTCTTTTATAAACTAATCACAAAATCTAATGCTATTTTTTATGAATGATATTTTTATATTATATGCATTAAGTATGTATGTATATATGTAATTATGTATATAGATGTATGTTTTAATTTTCTCGTATTCTCTAATATCTATATAGATAAACGAGTTTTGAGTAGGGGTGTGCAAAAATTGATTTAATCGATAAATCGAATTGAAAAAAATGTTATTGATTTATCGGTATCGGGTTTTGGGTTAACGATTTTTAAACAGTTTTGAGTAGAGGAGCATCTTTTATTAGTTAAACCAAAAATCGAATCGTTAAGGACCAAAAATCGATTAACCAAAAATCGATAACAAATATCTTATTGGTTTGGTTATTGATTTAACATTTTCACAAATTAAAAATGATAAATCAAAGCATTAATATACAAAATCAAACCGAACCGACCGATGCGCACCTCTAGTTTTGGGTGTCAATAATGAAATATTTTTTAAATTATAATTTAAAATTTATTATCAATAATCATTTAATTTGTTATAAATATAGCTCTATTTTTATTAATTATTTTTGTATTACATACATAAAAATATATTTATAAAGTTATAACAACCTACCATTTTTACTTGTATAAATAAATATTAGAGTTTTGTTATTAATAAATTTAATTTTTTATTTTGCTCATTTATTTCATTATAGAACGTCATCAACTTATATACACAATTAGTATTTCTCACTTTTCTTTTTTTCTAAAATGTAATATTTATTTTTTCATTGAAAATATGTTATATAGATTTTAAAAAATAAAAATTATGATTATAAAGAAGTTTTTTAAAAAAATAAAAGATATAAAGGTTGATAATACAAGGGTAAAATAGGCATTTTGAAAAGTCAATTAGGATAAAGGGGGGAGAATGATTATTATTCAAAGTTGAGGAGAGTGTTTGATTTTTAAAGTAAAATTAGGGGGTGTAAACGATTTTTACTCATATATAAACTGAAAACACTAAAAAATATACACCAAGTATACCTAATGTAGAAATAGATAAGATGTAATTACCTGATGACACCTTCTCCCTCTTAGGATTTTTATAGTAAGTTGAACGATGTGAATAGGGAGGATCATATTCATGTTTGGACTCATCACTACTGGATGACATATCAACACTTTGTTCCTCAGAATCTGCTACTACTATTATTGGATCCACTTTTTTAGCTCTCTTTGAAGGTCCAACATTCTCCTCCTCTTCAGAGCTACTACTGCTGAGTTCCTCATAGAAAAGTTTCCTCTCACGAATAATGTTTCTACAACATTTTTGTGTGTATTGTTGGACACGAAACGACGATTTTTCAATGAGAGAGAAGACCAAAATATTAGCCTGCTCCAGTTGGTGATGCACCAAGAATTGTGGCCAGTCTCCTTCACATATGAAGTAATTTGGTTTTTGCCTTTCGATCTTTGCTTCCCACGACATTCCAGGCTCATCCGTTTTCAGTAAGCAAGCCTTGGTCAGCATTTTCTTCTTCTCTTTGATGAAACAAGAAGGCACTTGCTGACAAATCAAATTAATAGCAAAATGAAGCTCATGAGTTGAAACACAAATTTTCTTAGGGATTTTTGGTAAGTTTTTGTAATTAAGTTTAAACCAAATCTTGTTATGTGTTCGGAATAGTTTTTCATTTTTTTTTAAAAAAAATAGTGTTTGGTTATGAAATTTTCAAATCCAATTTGGAGTTGGATTCCATATTTGAAAAAGTAGTTCAAACTTGTTCTCCAACTCCATCTTCATAAATTTCAAATAAAGTGCTCTCTTCTCTTCTTTGTATAATTAAAAAAAAGAATCAAACACAATTTTATCTTCAATTTTGACTTAACAAAATCCAAATAAAGTAAGAAAATTATTCGAAATATATGTCTAAAGTCCTTAGAAAGAGAGATTGACAAACAACAACAACGATAACGACAACATACCCAATATAATATAGTTCCACAAGTAACAACTTAGAAAAAGAGAGATTAACATAAACTTACCATTTTATTCATAAAGGCATCTCTAGATAGTAAAAGCTTGCAAAAAGCTGGAGGCTTATCGGGATCCACTAGCATCTTTGTTTTCTGCTTTTGCAAATGGAAAGAGTAGAAATCAAATTACAAGCAATTTCTATTTCTTTTTCATGTTTATTCATACTACTAGACTTGCACACTTAGGCATGCATATATAAGGATACTACATACATGTAATTCCAAGATTTATACTAAAGACTTCTTGGGGAAGTTTTGGAATAGTCTAAAGTAAAAAATATTCTGTAGATCCCAAGATAAATTTAAATCAAAAATAAGAGACAACACATTAATTGTTTTTTACCAGAAAAGACTACGGGTTAAAAGCTAATTATGAAAAAAAACAATAGGAGAAAAAGTTTTTGCTAGCAAGAAATTTTATTTTGTACCTCACATAACACGTAAGTAGTGTAAGGCTTCTTTTATTTTACAAATTAATGGTTCTTAAAACTCTAAATTTGATTATTATTATTTAATCTAGTTATTTAATACTAAGGAAAGAAAGAAAAAATATAATAAAAATCTCTTGATTTTTTAAATTAGACAAATAAAATAAAATATTTATTTTTTAATATAGGGATCAAATAATATGAAAGAGAGGGAGTAAATGGAAATAACCACGGGATACAATGACAAGAAACATTAAAAGTTATAACATACTAAAACAATTTACAGTATTAAACATTTCTCGTCCACTTCTTTTTTTTTTTTTTTTTTTTTTTTAACATTTCTCGTCCACTCGAATATCTAAGAATCCATATATTTGAAGGTGACAAAAAATATTATTTTCAACGATAAACTGTTGTTTAAATACCAAAAAATTAATATCCATCAGAATAGAACAAAGTTCAAACATTTTCTTTTTCTTTTGCTGCTCTTCAGGAGTCAATACTTTCGCTTTTATACTCCAATGTTAAAGCAGCAAGAACTGAGGTATTACCTATAGGAAATCAAATAATTAACTCGAAAATTGGATATATAAATTAGTATTTCAACATGGAATATTGCATTTATAGAAGTGCAATCAGGTGGGACAAAGAACTATATTAAAACGGTAAAAATCTGGGTGGAAAAAACCGTTATTTTCAGTGGTGCAAGAAATTCATCATCAGCTTTGAACAATATAATAACAGCATGGGTAATTATCTTATTGGGTGCATAATACAATAAATAAGGGTGTTTTTGTTATGGTATGGAGGAAAATTATTTTTTATTTTTTTCATGTTTGATCGATTTAAAAATACACTTTCCTCTAGTTTTGGAAAATAACTCCCTGACAAGAGGGAAGTCATTTTCATGAAACTCTCGGATCCCATGTCATTTCCATCTGATAATTTACACCCTTTAATTAAGCGACGGAGTGAGAAATTTGGTGAAGGGTGTAAAAAAAAAATTTGAAGTAATTGTGTTAAGGGTGTACAAAATTAAATATGTACTCATAGTCTCATAATAACTACTAACATTTAACCTTTGTGCACCATATAATTTTTCGACAAAGAATATGCACTGGATCATCATCCTTCGCCTAAGGTGCATGGCTCCGCCCATGCTCCGATCCCACCTTCAACCCCCACCCCCAAATTCTCGCCCCCAAAGTTAGTTAATTCGTCATGTTATATTTCTGAAAATAAAAAAATATTTTCTACTTACTAATTACCAAACACGTGTACCAGAGAAAACAGATTGTATAATTAAATGTGGATAAACACATAAGTTTATACATCTTATGTTGTAGCATCTGCAAGCAGCAACATTTCAAACTTGAGAAAAAACATTTCTAGAAAGCACTAGTAACATTTTCACTTGCAAAGTACATAAATAACATGTGATGTCCCAAGAGAGAAGCAAAAATACATTTATTTAACAAAATATATAAGGGAAAAGGCAAAAGAAAAAGAGAGAAGAAAATAACTAACCTTGCTGGTAAGTTGAGAAATGAGATTCTTCATGTTACGTTGTTCAGCATTTTAATTATGGTCCATAGGATTAATTAGGCACAAGGAAGCTGAGGAGGCATGTTAATTAAGTGGAGAAAGTAATTAGATGGAGGGTTTTTTGTAACTCTTGATATATAATTAATGAAATGTAATGAATAGGTTATATAGAATTAAGGTGATCAGTTTTTATCATTAAACAAATTGAGTGAGAAGTAATTATATTGGCCAACATCTTCTTGTGTAAGTAGGCGGCATTATTAGTCTATCCGTCTCAAATTATTTTCACGTTTTTGTTTTATACGTCCTAAGAAATATTAATTAGAAGAAACTTTGGTTGCATTAACCTTATGTATATTTAAGCTATAATCTATCTTCATTAATGAGTATGCAATTATCAAAATCACTTTGCTCATATCAACAAAAATAACTAGAAAATCTAAATGGACACTTAGAAATAAACTAAATTTACAAATTCAAGAAGTAATAACACCTCATAATAAAGTACTTTAATTTGTAGTCTTCAAGGAAAACTATACTGAAGGTAAAATGAGAAATAAAATAATTAATTTTGTATCGTATTTTTAAAATGATAAATAATTTGAGATAATGATTTTTTTTTAAAAATCAACAGATAATTTGAGATTGAAGGATCAGCTAACAAATCAAATTAGAAAAAGTCTATTTGGTCAAGCTTTTAAAATCTCATTATTTTGAAAAGTGCTTTTGGTAAAAAGCAATTTGAGTTTGGCTAATAAACTTAAAAAACACTTTTGAGCAGCAATTAGTTGTTTGACCAAATTTTTAAAAAGTATTTTTAAGTGTATTTGTTTAGAAGTGCTATAGGAAGAAGCTATTTTTTTTAGCTTGTGAAAAATAACTTCTGCTACTCCCTAGAAGCACTTATTTTTTCTCAAAAGTTTGGTCAAACACCTTATTTTATAAAAATAAACATTTTTGAGAAAGAATAAGTTTGACCAAACTTGTAAAAGAGAAAGTAAGGGCTTTTGAGAAAAAATAAGTTTGACCAAACTTGTAAAAGAGAAAGTAAGGGGTCGTTTGATTGGGAACAAGATATATCAGGATTAATTATTTCGGGATTAGTTATCCTGAGATAAGTTATCGCACCATGTATATGGGAAACTTATCCCATCACTATGGTATAAATGGTGGGATAAGTTATCCCAAACTTGGCAACCAAACAAGACACTAAAATTCTATCCCTGAACTATTTTTTTATTCCAGGACTATTTATTTTTATCTCTCCTACCAAACGATCGCAAAGGATAAAGAATATGAACCTTTGTCGAATTAAAAACTTGTAAAATGATGGATGCTTGTTAGGATCCACTAGCATTTTCTCTTATTGGTTTTGCGAGAGGAAAAGAGTAGAAATCAAAGAGGAAATACAGAGAACTGAGAAGTAACTTGAGAATACATTGCATTTTTTTTTTTTTGGAAATACAGAGAACTGCGAAATCTCAAATAGATAAACAATCAAATCAAAAACGTTACAATTGAGTCGCAATACACACTCTAATCAACTCCAAAAATCTATTCCAGTGATCTAATAAGCTTCATCGGTAGATTTGAATGAGTTTTTTCCATCGTTTTTGCAACCTTTGAATTCAAATTTGTCTATGCATATTGATGAAGAGTAAAGAGTCATGTTCCATTTTTGAAACTTGAGATCTTTGAAGCGTGATTTCTGTTGATTTAATGAGTTTGCCGTTTTCTAAAAAAATGAGTTCTGCGATTTTAGCATTTCAATGGATCTATATTCGTTGATACAACCTAATTGTACAAATGAATACAGCAAATACAGGTGTCTGACAATAGGAGATTTGCTGCGAATGATAATTACTGAAAGTATAACTACGTTTGATAATTAGCAACTAAACTATAGTGTTTTCTCAAATCTAACAAAGTCACGATCCTTATTTCAGTAACGGAATTTGACGACATATCATATACTCTAAGTGGCCTAAGTACATGATACAAGTCATCATAAATTCAGCAAATTCACAATGATTTTCAAGTTCTATTAAACATACAGGACAAATTAAAGATGCCCAAGTCCTAGTTCTCCATCTTCATCACAAAGTGAAGCCAAAATGCAACCAAAAGAAACCATACACATATTGTAGCCTATTGCAAGCAATGGGGTTTGGGGATTTCTTGGACTTGTAAAACATTATGCCCACAACCATTTCCCTTAATCAACTTGAATCGACAAGTCTGACCATTGGCTATTTTGTTAAGGGTTCGAAATTCAGCCCATCCTCCTTTGACGTAAACCCTTTGGGCAGTATGCACTATGTCCACTAATTTCCACTCGTTGCCTTTTCCATTTACCAGTCTTATTTTCTTCATGTTAGTCATGCCCGTCCGTATAGCAAAGCTTTTCGGGATGGTCTAAACATATATTCATGACAAAATATGTTTAGTTTTCGGTGAAATCAAGTAATTAAACGCACAATTAATCAAAGAAAAAGAACATAGATTGTTTAATTAACCTTACCATAAAAATTGAATGTGTCTTTCTTACAACCATTTCATAGTATGGATCTTTGTTGTTTAAGTTCAACACACTGAATCTGTTCTTCTTTGGACAATATTCTTCATTTCCACCCTCTGCTTCTTCCTCCTCTACAACGCGTGTAAAACATAAAGAATTTTTACACAATAACATCTAACTTCCTTATTTTCGAGATTACTAGCTAGTAACACTTGTTATATGTTAGATGTGGATTACTTGTAAATTGTAACTATCCTTTTAAAGTGATCTGAAATTCATAGTATAAATTCAATGAAATTGTTAATGTATAAGTTAAATTCATACCAAATAATATAGTTAAAGGCATATAACGGGCAGCCCGGTGCACACAAGTTAAATAAGTACCCAAATGCATAAGGATATTAACTCTCTATTACCTGATGATTCTTTTGGCTCCATTTTAATTTTCTTCAATTTTCTGGCGATTCCAACGTCATATTCCTCTGCCTCGGAACTGCTGAGCTCCTGAAATACTCTAAAGTTTTTACAACATTTCTGGTTGTAAGGCAGGACTTGGAATGTTGATTTATCAATGAGAAAAAAGATCAAAATGTCCCCTATCTCCAATTTATGATACACCACAAATTGTGGCCAGTCTCCTTCACATATAAAGTAAATGGAGTTTTCTCTCACTATTTTTGCCTCCCACGACATCCCAACTGCGTTCGTTTTCAATAAGCAAGTCTTGGCCAACATCTTCTTGTTTTTTTTGATGAAAACAGGCGGCATTAGCTTTAAAGAAAATCAAATTATCAAGTTTAGGAAAATAGATGTCACCATAGAAGAAAATAAAAGGAAAAACTATAGAGTAGACTTACTATTTTATCCATGAAACCTTGTTTGAATAATAATTTGCAAAAAGATGGATGCTTGTCTGGATCCACTAGCATTTTGAGAATACTGAGATTAGAGGAAGAAACAAGCTATAGGTAATTGGGTCATGAGAAATGGTAGGAGAAGAAATTGCTACTAGTACTGCAATCTTATATACTTGTGAGATTTGGCTCACTTGTTATTCATGTGCTTTGACCAAGTAACACTCATGTTTTTACTATTTGCATAGTA
Source organism: Jaltomata sinuosa (assembly GCA_003996215.1). Lineage (NCBI taxonomy): Eukaryota > Viridiplantae > Streptophyta > Magnoliopsida > Solanales > Solanaceae > Jaltomata > Jaltomata sinuosa. Next base: position 407,593 of record QJPP01001295.1, read on the forward strand.
GTTAACAAATGGACAACTTGATGTAGAGAAATTCTATCTAGTGCATGAGATCCCTCGTAGATATAATGTTTTATGCATATAGCTTAGTGTAGATAAGTTTTTGCTCTATTACATTATTCCATCATAAGAGTGATTTGATAATATACAATTTACTTTATATAATCGATGTGTGTAAATTAAATGTATATACTTCTATATATTTAGTTGAACAAGAAAATATGGAGATAATGGATCAAATTAAACCCCCTAAACTATCACGTTTTTATCAGTTTCATACTTAAACTATGTCTCTAGTTTACGTGACTCGACCCCTTGAACTATAACTTTCACGTGCTAATCTCGGCCTCCTCTCATTATATATTATGTAAATGTTTTCACGCTCCCAAAAAGCTTTGAAAAATGCCAAATACCATTACATGTGGTATTTAATTATAGTATTATTTTTTTGGATTTCGTTTAGATTATTAATGATTTTAATTATAACATTAATTTTAACTAAATAAGTAAAACTAAATATAAACATGAATTGAAAATTTAAAGAGAGATAAGAATAGGTCAAGAGAAAAACTTAAGGACGCCACTTAATTTTGTCTCATTTCGCTAGAGCTCTCTGGTTGTAAAGAAATTGAGGAAGGTTCAATTTTATAGTAATTTTAGTGTATCATTTTTGATTTTATAGTGCTTTGAATCAAGTATTGTGAACAAACAAATCCTAAAATTTGAGAGAGAGATGGAAGAACATATGTATACATTCACAAGTTTTTTTTCCTATCACCTCCCTCTATTTTGCTTAGTCCATTATTGCATAGTTATCCGTTGTAAAAGCCATGTAGATGATTTTATTTATCGCCCTTCACACGCCTCTAAGAAGGTGATTACACGCATTTAGCCATCTGTCAAGCTAGAGGAATTTTAACACAAAAGTTAAAAATGTGATAATTTAAGAGGATTTAACACTTGAAAATTATAGTCTAGGAGAAAAACATAAAGTAGACATAATTAAGTATAAAAAAATTAATAAAACGTGATAGTTTGGGAGGGTTTTGATCCATTATCTCTTGTCTTTTTTAATTCATACACCCTAATAGAGATTTGAAAGATTGGAATAATTAAGAGGATGTGGTACAATAAGGAAAAGCAAGGTGACATGCACACTGACATGCAAGATGAGTACATATATCTATTTCGTATGCTTTTCTCAGATTTTTTCTACTGAAATTGAACTTTTATGGAACCTTTCAAACACTCTTGTCATTCCATTGGGTAGCACCTAATTACTTAATTTACACAATTTCCAGTACACTGTTTCTCTGGTTGGCAAGTTTAATTTGCGTAAATTAAAAGTCATCATCATCACCTGAAAATTAAAGCATATCCAAAGTGATCACTTAATTGGTTCTTGCTTGCCATTATGTTAAATATATACTCCTATCATACTGAACAAGCTACCAATTGATTGCACCGCCTATGTTTTACCTACTGGGGCTAGCCCGTGTTGTGTACAGGCTCAATATAAAAAAATAAATTTATTATTTTAAAACTCTTATGTTTTTACTTCTTCTTTATGTAGAGTCATGTTAAATATTACTCTTTCCATTATAATTTTTTTGATTGATTTTGATCTGACACAAAAATTTTAAAGAATAAAGAAATTTTTTAAATGGAGTACAAGTTAAATGGAGCAATGCTTTTTCTCACTAATAAAATTTTCCTAAGGACAAATTTACATCCAAACACAATCAACGTTGAAATGCATGTATTCAAGTGCTTTCTGCTGCTAGCTAATGGAGAGCTTTTAACAGACTATTTACTTTACGGTATTCCAACCACTGGACGATCTTTTTTCCCATTCAATCTCTTTTAATTATCATTATTATCTAGCTAGCTACTCCTATGTACTCCCTCCGTTCTTTCTTAGTTGTCATGATTTTTTTTTTATCAGAGTCAAACAACATGAAGTATGACCAATATTTTAATAAGTATTTTTCATCATATTGATATGAGAAAAATTGCAACTTATAGTATTTTTCGTATAATTTTTGAATATATAAATTTTAATTTTAAAATATTAAATTAATCTAATCTAATTAAGCTTTGAAAATTAATCAAATTGACTCTCGAGAAAAGCGCAACATGATAACTAAAAAGGAACGGAGGGAGTAATTCAGAAGACAGAGTCCAATGACACTGAGACTCATTTTTAGCATCAATTCGGATTATTAATTCTCCCACCGTTCCAAAATAGTTGTCATGTGAATAACATGAATTTTGACCAATATTTTAAGATATATTTTATCATCATATTGATATGTGATGAATAGTAAATTATAGTAATTTTGTATAGCTTATGAATATCTAAATTGTGTTTTTAAAATATTGGATTAATTTAATTCATTTATTTCTGAAAATTAGTCTAATTAACTCTCAAAAAGCAAAATATGACAACTAAAAAACAACGTGGAAAGTATAATTTTGAAGCATACATTTTTCAGTTTGTTTTAAGAAGAAAATGAGCAAGAGTAGTTAAGATTCCACATACGATAATAGAGGGTTTGATTGGTAGCAAACTACATAACTATTGCAATATTTGGTTGGTAATATCGTATTAAAGTATGTCAGTTAAAAGCGTGAAATAAAAATTGATGTATTAACAACAGGGAAATAAACTATTAAAGACAAAAACATCATTTTATTTAATGTGAATAATTCATGTAGAACAAGTTCTTCATTATTAATTGTCATATGACAATTTGTAAAAAAATACTTTATTTTTGACGGACATAAAATCTTCAAGTGTTTTTTTTTAAAAATAAAATCCACACAGAGAGAAATTAGGAGTACTTTTTTTTCCCACTCACTAGGAGGATTAATAATGCTCTCATTTACCTTCCGGGCGTGAGTACCTGAACCCCCAACCTATTTGTCAATGATGGGTGTGTTTAACCACTTGAGCAAGCTTCACTTGTCTATATTTGAAAACTACATAACAAATATTACATGTCACAATAATTAACACTCCAAAATATTTAAAAGGTATATAAAAAAATCATGATAAAAAAAACTGTTTACTCTAGAAATTCGTAAAATGCATGTAAATTCTTCAACATTCATTCTGTAGCGTCTTCTTTCTTCTTTTCTCAAAAATGCTATTGGATCCCAACAAGCATCCATCATTTTGCAAGCTTTTATTTACACAAGGTTTCATGGATGAAATAGTAAGTGTTTTCTTAGCTTATCTTTTATTCTTTACTTTTTCTTTTTGGTTCTTGTGGTCTAATAAACTTGAGGATTTGAATTTGTTAATTAGCAAATGCCGCATTGTTTCATCAAAGAACACAAGAACATGTTGGCCAAGACTTGCTTACTGAAATCGAATGTAGTTGGAATGTCGTGGGAAGCAAATATTGTGAGAAAAAAGTCAAATTACTTCATATGTGAAGGAGAGTGGCAACAATTTGTGGTGCATCACCAACTGGAGCTAGGGGACATTTTGCTCTTTTTTCTCATTGATAAATCAACATTTCAAGTCATGGCTTACAGTCAAAAAAGTTATAGCAACTTTAGTGATGGGAGCAAACTATTTGAGGAACTCAGCAGTTCTGAGGAAGAAAAACAGGACGTTGGAAGAAAATCTAAGAGAGTTAAAACAGAGCCAATAGAATTGTCAGGTAATGTCATTGCCTTATTTTTATGCATTTGGGTTATTTAATTAATGTCTTCAGCTTATCTGTAGATGTGTGAGAATGAAACGGACTTATTATTATAAACAAACCACAACAGAAACAAATGATTCATATAGGCCATAACGGTAATTAGTTGCTACGAGTGTCGGAACAGGATTTTCACTAAGGATATTCAAAATATAAAGAAGTAAATATATAAAGAAGCTAAGAGGGTTCAATATCTACTCTATATATACATAAAAATAGTTTGACTGTTCATATATGTATTGTAATTTTTCGATGAAGGGTATTGGGATGAACCCCTTTGGTACCCCTAGCTCCGCCCCTGGACTTGCTACCATAAGCCATAAGGTACAGTTTTTTGTTTTTTGAAGTTGTTTAGTCTAATGTTAGAGACTGGCATATCAACGTGAGTACAACTATAAAGCGCGAGATCTTTGAGTTATTTAGTACAGACTGAACCTCTATACACTGCTGCTACATCTAAAATGCATTGATCTGTTTATACTGACAATGTATATACGTTAAATCCCTTTAGTATTGTACATACAGAGAAATGGATATTGAGGCAGCAGATTGATTGATTGATGTATACTAAACTTGGTAGAGAAAGACAGGTACTGTTGCTGAAGAGTTGGGACTTGAGAGTGGAAATGAAGAAAATGGTCCAAAGAAGATCAGATTCGGTGTGGTGAACTTAAACAACAAAGATCCATACTATGAAATCGTTATAAAAAAATCGCACTCAATTTATATGGTAAAGTTGAACAATTCTGTTTTTTCAAATTCTTTGGTAGATTTTATGCGTTTACTTAACCCTGAAAACATGTCTGCTGAATATGTTTATTAGACTATCCCGATGGGCTTTGCGAGATGGACTGGCATAATTAACATGAAGAGAATGAGACTGGATAATGGGAAAGGCAAGGAGTGGCGAGTGGACATAGAACGTAAACAAGGGTGTATTCGCATAACAAGTGGATGGCCTGAATTCCGAGTTCATAACAAGATAGCCAGTGGTGAGACTTGTCGCTTCAAGTTGATTCAGGGAAGTGGTGGTGGCAAAAATGTTTTACAGGTTCAAAAGATCTCCAAACCCCATTCCTTGCACTAGCTACATGTATGTAGTATGGTTTCTTTTAGTTGTATTTTGGCATCGTCTTGCTAGCCAGGGGTATCGCTTATGATATGATTATCTCTGATATCTTGCTTGTCAATTTTTCTGAATATCACGTTAAGATGGCGTTGGATTTGAATTTTGTGTTGGTTCTTGAAAGAATTTAGTTTTTATCTGAAGGAACCTCGTAACTTTAGGGAAAATTTTGCTTCAAGGTTGCAAGATTAATATGATAAAACTTCCTGTCAACATATTTCTGATATCAAGAACTTGTTGGAGGGACCAAAGCAATGACACCAGAGGCAATAAACTTGAAGATTGAACCCACTAATATATCTGCTTTAATTCATCAGGAATAGTTGAATATCTGAGATACTAAAGTAGATTTCTAACACCAACTCTACATAGATTCAGATCATGAATCCAAAAAATTTCCCGCTTGTTTCCAAGAGGCAGGGGTTAAAGAATCCATTCCAAACCTTTTCATTGTTCCTTTTGCACCCAAACTTTCACAGTTCGTCTCTGCATCATTGGTTAGTAACAACAGAAATAAGCTTCCATAAAAAGGCTACGCCAAATTGCAACTAGGACATACTCAACCATCTACTTAGACAATCAACCGGCCATTTGAATTCCTTATATCCACTTCGCGATATTAGGATACATGCAATTCGTTACAATACTAAATGACTCTATTCATAAGGCAAATTAAGGATGACATACCTTTTTATGAGTCCTAAACCCTGCCTAGAGAGAGGTAGGACGGAAAGCTATCCCATCTTCAATATGTAGCATATATCGATAACAAACTTACCAACAAACTTGACAATTAGCAAGAGACGAATTAGATGGAAATTCATATACTAGCCGTGAAGAACAAACATCTAGCTGAATTAGGATTAAGTAGCACCAAAGTAAAAGGTAGATAAAACTATTGAGCTACACAGTACACAAGCAGCTGCTCTAGAGTCATCTTTAATCCCCAATAATAAAAGCAAAAAAACTGCAAGTATTGTATGGTAAAAAGAAGCAGCCATGTATAGAAGATATTACATGAGCTTCCTTGCCAATTTCCTCATCCACTAAGAACTTCTTCAATCTTCATCTGAATCTTCCTCATCAACCTCTGACATTGACTCGTAAGATTCCTCTTCTTCGGAAGATCCAACAGCTACTCGTTTGTTATAAGCATCCATGATTCTTCATATCCTGCCTTCCTTTTCTTTGCCTCTTTCACGTAAGGAGCTTTTTCAGCATCTGTCAAACTTCTCCACTTGTCTCCACTAGCTTTACCGAGAGCGGCCACAAATTTATTGTTTGGATGCTCCTCCTTGAACTGCTTCCGGAACTCCTCCAAGAAAACAAAGAAAGGAGTTGCAGGTCTCTTGGGTTTGTTAGGATCCTTGGAAGACCTCTGTCGTCCTCGCTTAAAGTAGAAAGCACTTACAGGCCTCTTAGGTTTGTCAAAATCCTTGGCAGCCTTCGTCGCTTCTTTAATCTCGGGAGCTTTCTTCTTCACGTCGAGCATGTTATCAGCTTTCGCATCAGATTTACCTCCTATCATGATGAAACTTCCAGGTTTGAGAAAATGAATGAGAGGAGAAAAACAAAGAGATATACCCTAGCTTCTTTGTGGGATGGTAAGGTGAGTGTGGGCTGAAAAGGAAGGGATAAGAAGGGCATTGTGGAGGGGCAGAAAGCCAATCTTATACTTATAATCACGATGATATACTAGTCTTTAACTAGTCTAAAAGAGTCTTTTAAAATGTTACACAGAAATAGCAAACTTAATAGAGCAATTACGAGTTAACCCCAATTAGTCGGTATGATCTATATGCATCATATCTTTTCATTATGTCTCATCGATCTTGTGCATCCGTGGATAAACTGAAAACACTTAAATATACCAAATGTATAAAGAGGTTAAATTACCTGGACGTGAATTGCATGGATTTGCGTTTGCCCCACCTTTGGAGCCTCCGGATGGATCAAAGCTTTCTTCCTCAGAATCTGATAATTCAATTATCTTCATTTTTGCTTTCTTCTCTGCTTCTTTATTCTCGGGAGCTTTCTTCACGCCAAGCATGTTATCAGTTTTGGCATCGGATTTACCTACTTTCATGATAAAACCTCCAGGGTTGAGAAAATGAACCAGAGAGAGACAAACAAAGAGATATGTCCTAGCTTCGTTGTGGCTTGGTGAATGCAGGCTGAAAGGAAGGGATAAGAAGGACTATGGGGGAGGGACTCAAAGGCAATCTCATACTCAACAGTCACGATGAAAGCGAGTCCTTAACTAGGCTAGAAGAGTGTTTTAAGTTATACCGAAATAGCAAACCTAATACAAGTAACAACAACAATTAGGACTTAACCCCAAGTAGTTGGTACAACCTATATGCATTGTCTTCATAGATTCTCATGCGTGAACATACTAAAAACAAAACATACCAAATGTATCAAGAGGTCAATATTACCTGGATGTGAACAACATGGATTTCGCCCATCTTTTGAGCCACCGGATGGATTAGCCCTCTCGCCCATTTTTACTTTCACCGCTTCCTTGGTCTCCGGAGCTCTCTTTTCCATGTTGAGCATGTTATCATCTTTGGCATCAGGTTTACTGTTGGGAACCTTGCAGTTTTGGTGAACAACAAAGTAGAATGGAACAAGTTGGTTAAACTGGTCCAAAGGCACGACATCTCAAAGCAGATAAATGAAGAGTGAGATCACAAAGTGACAAGTGACAAAGAAGCAATAATTAAGGAATGGATCGAGTGACTCAAGATAAACCATGTAATGAATTCAAGAAGAGTTGTAGTTCGTCTACAACACAAACGAAGGCATGAAATTGAAAGCAAATAGGAGTCTCACTTGAAGAAGAAGTCTATGCAAGTAGAGATCGGATGCAAGAAGGAGTTTGATGAAGAGAAGAACTCCTTGAGGAGTGTGCTTAAATAGCAGAGCTGCTATCCAAAGCACTCACGCACTTACAGAGAGAAAAAGGCAATTGTGAGATTGACTTTAGCAAGTGCAGCAAAGGTGACTGAAGAAACACATTGAAGAACCTAGTCCTAAGTACTGAGTCTAGCTAAGGTATCTTAGTAGTGATGTATTAGGAGTTGATTCTTTGAGTTGTAATCAGTTTCAGTGTGTTATAAACTGAAGTAGGATTGTTATCTTCAAGTTAGGTAAACTCGGAGATTTGGAAAACACAAACCTTGTGTGGTGGGAATTGTTAGGAGTTAGAGTTTATAATTCCTAGGTTACATCGAGTTGTAATCAATTCCGTTGAGGCTCATTCGTTTAGTGAAGTTTGGGGTTAAATCCTGTAGTGGTACAGGTCGTGTTTTTTACACCTTTGTGAGTCGGGTGGTTTTCCACATAAAAATCACTTGTTTTATTTACTTACTGCTTTCTTACTGTTGAAACACGTTAGACAACCTGTTTCAGTGTTAGGCAACTAATTAAGTAAATAAGTAGGTCGTGCAGAATATCAATTGGTATCAGAGTGGGTATCTTAATTGAAGGCTAACACTTTAAGATTAGATCCAGAAAATGAATTTTGCACCACCAATTGGGCATAGTGAAAGACAGTCCACCACCAGGCCTCCCCTCTTCAATGGATCTCACTTCATTTGGTGGAAAGCTAGGATGGAGGACTTCATTCAAGCTGAAGACTATGAGTTGTGGGATAGGATTACTGTGGGATCAACTATCCCTATGAAGACTGTGGAAGGAGAATCTGTGAAGAAAGTAAGAAGTGAGTTCACTCCAGATGATCTCACTGCTCTTAAGAAGAATGCTAAAGCAAAAACTGTTCTAGTCTGTGGACTGGTCCCTGATGAGTACAACAGAGTGTCTAGTTGTACTTCTGCTAAACAGATCTGGAATACTCTGGTGAATGCACATGAAGGTACAAGCCAAGTGAGAAAATTCAGAGTAGCCATGTTGTTCACTGAATATAAAACCTTCAAGATGAAGGAAAGTGAGTCACTTCAGGATATGATAACTCGACTCACTACCCTTGTCAATGAACTATCATCCTTGGGAAAAATCCTGACCACAGAGGAACAAGTTGACAAAGTCTTAAGAATCTTGCCAAAATCAAAATGGGATGTGAAAGTCACAGCCATTAGAGAAGCAAAGGACATCACTGTCACGTCTCTTGATGAATTGGTTGGAAACTTGAAGACATATGAGATGAACATGGAAGAATCCAAGAAGGTTGCAGTATCCAAAGAAAGGTCCTTGGCACTGAAAGCATCTGACAGTGATGACTCCGACCTTGATGAAGAACAAGTTGCATTCCTGGCAAAGAACTTCAAAAAATTCTTCAAGAGAGAGGAAGCGGATATGACAAGAAAGGAACAGGTAGCAAGAAGCGATCCAATGACAAAACTCAAGGAGGATGCTACAAGTGCAGGAAGACTGACCACATGGTTAAAGACTTCCCCCAATGGGAAATTGAGTGGAAAAAAGAAAGAGCTGAAAAGGAAGAAAAGATGAACTCTAAGAAGAAAGAAAAGGAGGACTATGCCATGGTAGCTGCCTGGGGATCAGGAACTGAGGAGTCTGATGATGAAGAAGTAGATAAAACTGCCCTCATGGCAATTGGAGACTCAGATCTGGAATAAGAAGAAGAAGAGATTGACTCTGAGGTAAGTTTTCTTGAACTTAAAGATAAGTTGCATCTTTTTTCTAAAAGAAAACTCATTGTTCTAATGAATGCACTGATGGAAGACTATGTTGAAAAAACCTCTGATAGGAACCAATTGTTCAGTGCTCTTGCAAGTCTAAAGTTTGAATACATTGATCTTGAGACATGCAAGATTGCCACTGACAAAGAAAATGGTATCCTAAAGGAACAGGTCAGTCAACTTGATTCAAGCAACCTAAGTCTAAAATCAGAAATTCTGAAAATTGCTATCTCTGAAAAGGGCAAAGATAAAATGAGTAACAACCAAGAGTTAGCTGAATCAAGAACTGAAAACATGCAAAGAAAATCTTCTCTATGAAAGGGAAAAAGTGAGAAAATTGAGTCTAGAAAACTCCAGGATAAAGTTTGATCTTGAAAAGGCTAATAGATGGACCAACTCATCTAGAATAGTGAATAAATTAGGAGAAAGGACTCATATGAAAAGGCAGGTCTAGGGTTTCATAAAGAAACAGCTTCTACCAAAGACCTGTGTTTCATATGTGGACAACTGGGGCACCCTACCACTAAGTGTCCAACTGCAGCCTGGTACACAAATAAAAACATTAAGCAGGCAAAGAGAAATAGTTCTAAATTTGTGCTAAGGAACATGTCCACTAATATGTTGCCTCGATGGGCCAGAAGAAATTTGATTCATCCTTTTGTGCATAAGAAATTACCCAAGCTTGTCTGGGTTCCTAAGATTAACCCTTAAAATTTTTTTGCAGGTGAAAGTGAAAGGAAGCAAAAAGCATTGGTACATGGATAGTGCTTGTTCAAGACACATGACAGGAGACAAAGGGAAGTTTCTTTCACTCACCTCAATCAAAGGGGGTAATGTCTCTTTTGGAGGAGGCAAAAAGGGTAGAGTTACTGGAGTTGGAAAAATTGGAAAATCCACAGCAGAGGCAGTAGAAGAAATGTACCATGTTGATGGGCTGATGCACATTCTACTCAGTATTTCTCAGCTATGTGACAAAGGCAATAAGGTAACTTTCACTTCTACAGGTTGCAAAGTCAAGATGATGGATACCAAGAAGGTTGTTCTGACTACACAAAGGTATAAGAATGTATATAAAGTTGATATATTGGGAATGCCAGGCACTAACCTAACTTGTCTCACTGCAATTGATTGTGACCCCTTATTATGGCACAAACGACTTGGGCATGCTAGTTTGAAACAGTTGAACAAACTTGCTTCAAAGGACTTAGTTATAGGCTTGCCTAAAACCAAGTTTAAGGATGAACAAGTTTGCAGTGCTTGTGTAAGGGGAAAGCAAGTAAGGACCTCTTTCAAAGCAAAAAACATAGTAAGTACCACCAAGTGTCTTGATCTAATCCACATGGATCTATGTGGACCAATGAGAATAAGAAGTAGAGGAGGCAAAAGGTATGTATATGTTCTTGTTGATGACTACTCCAGGTACACTTGGACATTGTGCTTAGCATCTAAAGAGGATGCCTTTGATGTCTTCACCATCTTTGTTAAGAAAATGGAAAAGAAACTAGGCTCCTCCTTGATCTCCATAAGGTCTGATCATGGAACAGAATTTGAAATGCAATTTTTCTAGAATACTGTTCTTCTAAGGGAATTGATCACAACTTTTCTGCCCCTAGAACTCCCAACAAAAGGGAGTAGTTGAAAGAAAAAATAGAACTCTAGAAGATATGGCTAGGACAATGATGATAGCAGGCAATCTTGCAAAAAATCTCTGGGCTGAGGCTATGAGTACTGCCTGCTACATCATAAACATGTGCATGACTAGACCATTGATAGATAAGACTCCCTATGAACTCCTTAAAGGAAGAAAACAAATATCTCCCATCTCAGATCTTTTGGTTGCAAATGTTATGTACATAATAATGGGAAAGATAATCTTGGTAAGTTTGATGCTAGGAGTGATGAGGGCATATTCTTAGGATACTCTCAACATAGAAAAGCATATAGGGTGTTGAACAAGAGAACTGGATGTGTTGAAGAAAGTGTGCATGTTATTTTTGATGAAACTCTTGTTACTACTGATACTAACATGCAGGTTGATAGTGATGCTGATGACAGTCCGCAGGAACAGGTTGTACAACTAGGTCCAGCTGATACAAACTGCTGGCACATTGACAGGGAGAATATCCGATGGCATAATGACCGGGGGAACACCAAGCCTTGAGTCAGCTGTTGGAACTCTACAAGGAATAGTACTGAAGAGCTATAAATACCAGGATTCTCATCCCATTGACAATGTTCTCACAGATCTGACATCTGAAATCACTACTAGAGCAGGTCTTAAGAACTTGTGTGCTTTTGGAGCATTCCTGTCCATGATTGAGCCAAAAAGGGTAAAGGAGGCACTCTTTGATGAAGACTGGATAATGGATATGCAAGAGGAACTCAATCAATTTGAAAGAAGCAAGGTGTGGCACCTGGTCCCTCCACCTGGTGACAGAACTATAATTGGCACCAAATGGGTGTACATGAACAAGCTTGATGAAGATGGAACAGTTACAAGAAACAAAGCAAGGCTAGTGGTCCAAGGATACAACCAAGAGGAAGGGATTGACTTTGATAAGACATTTGCACCAGTTGCCAGACTTGAAGCAATCAGGCTACTTATTGCTTTTGCTGCATACATGGGTTTCACTCTATATTAGATGGATGTGAAGAGTGCCTTTTTGAATGAAAAACTCAAGGAGGAAGTATATGTGAAGCAACCACCTGGATTTGAGAGCACAAAATTTCCAAATCATGTGTACAAATTGGACAAGGCACTATATGGACTGAAACAGTCCCCAAGGGCTTGGTATGAAAGATTGTCCAAGTTTCTTATGGAAAATGGGCACACTAGAGGTAAAATTGACAACACCTTATTTTTGAGAAATAATGGCAAAGATCTACTGATTGTTCAAGTGTATGTTGATGACATCATCTTTGGATCAACTGATGCAAAACTAACTCAAGAATTTGCAAAGTTGATGAATGGTGAGTTTGAAATGAGCATGATGGGAGAACTCAACTTCTTCCTAGGACTTCAATTCAAGCAAACCCCAACTGGAACTATGATTCATCAACAGAAGTGTGTGAAGGAGCTGCTCAAAAGATTCAAAATGGAGTAAGCAAAGGAGATTGATACGCCTATTGCCACTGCCACAAAATTAGACTTGGATGAAACAGGTCCATCTGTGGATGCAAAACTGTATAGAGGTATGATTGGGTCCCTCTTTTACCTTACTGCCAGTAGACCTGATATAGTCTTTAGTGTGGGGTTGTGTGCAAGATTTCAAGCAAATCCAAAATAATCTCACATCAAAGCTGTCAAAAGAATCTTGAGATATCTCAAGGAAACCACTAATTTAGGACTATGGTATCTAAAAGGAAGCAATTTTGAACTTGTGGGGTATACAGATGCGGATTATGCAGGGTATCTGGTGGATAGGAAAAATACCACAGTTATGGCACACTTCCTTGAATCATGTCTGATCTCCTGGTCCACTAAAAAGCAAAACTTTGTTGCACTTTCCACTGCTGAGGCTGAGTATGTAGCTGTTGGTTCATGCTGTGCCCAACTTCTTTGGATCAAATAGCAGCTTTTGGACTTTGGTATTAATTTAGGTTGTGTTCCTATTTTTTGTGACAATACTAGTGCCATAAATATTGCAAAAAATCCGGTCCAACACAAAAAAACTAAACATATTGACATAAGACACCACTTTCTCAGAGATAATGTAGAAAAGGGTCTCATCTCAATCATGTTCTGTCCTACTGAGGAACAAATTGCTGATATCTTTACCAAGACATTAAGTAGAGAGCATTTTGAGAAGAATAGGTTAGACTTGAGGATGATTAAGATTGCCTAAACATCACACTCAATGCTTGGCTAGAAATCTTTATGTTAAAGACATTTTTTAATTAAGATGTTACACTTTTCAGTCTTGCACATTTAGTTGTGTGTCCCAATACCAATTTATTGATTTTATTAACATATTTGGGTTGAAGATTGTACAGGAAATCAACTCTATGACCAAAGCTTCATAAGTCATCAGGTATGTCTTACACTTGCATAAGCTAATTATGAGATAGGGTGAACCAGTCGAGCACACGTGTTCCAAATTCGCTGCCTCAATATTAATAGTGTTCAAATTCAAAAGGCTGCCGCCGGAGTCCTTTCAGCGTCAAATCACTTCTTTTCAGATGTCTTTCACCACTGAAACACTTCCCCTTCCCAAACCCTTTCACATTCCTCTTCACCATTATAAAACCCTCTTATCTCTAAACCAACCAACATCATTCTCTACATCCCTCAAAACCGAAAGAACCAAGCGTCTTCAGGAATGGCGTCTCAGAACTCATCCTCCCCCAATGATGACTCATCTCCCATTGATGAGTCCTCAGCGATGGTTTTAGTTACAACAGCACCCCAGCCTCCACCTACCCCTTCGTTCTCCATAAATCTATAAGATTTCGCTGCTTGGAACGAGTATCGTGCTCAGTTTCCTAGACTGTACCCAAATCTCCCCAAGCCTCCATCTTCCATGCCCCGTCTGGCAAATCCTGTTCCACTTCAAGTTCATTCTCTTGAAGATGAAACCCTGGTGAATCTCGTTCCCAAGCTTCTTCACTCCCGTTTAAAGAAAGAAGTGGTGCTCCCATCGCTATCCCAGTGGATGAATTACCTGATGTCCTATCCCTTCCTCCCTCTCACCGACATGTTCCACACACCCAGAACACGAAGCGTCTGGAGGAAGCCTCTCTTGAGTCTGCCTTCAAGGCAAATAAACGGAAGCGCCCTGCACCCAAGTCATCTGAGGCAGATCTCCTCATTGGCAGAGTCCACCAGAACAAGGTCATCTCTCGACCCCTAATCAAAACTGCCTCCCATCGTCCTTCCAAGACACCCCCGTCCTCTAAGTCTAAACCCTAGAAAAAGGCCTCCCCTGCTGCCAAAAATCCTTCCACTTCGACCTCTGCATCTGGTCAGAAGAAACGGGTCACTCGACCTGTTCCATCTGATGAGTCTGACTCAGAGTTCACTGAGGATCCTTCTCCCACCAACATTGATCCCTCCGATCTCTCCGATGAAGAGCTTCTACACATCCTTCACTTCCAAAAGAGGGTTATCATACGAGGAAGGGTTGTTACTGGCCTTGGGGGTCCTGAGTTGCTCGTCCTGCTCCAAAAGCTTGCATTTCAGGGTTGGTCCACGCTTATTCTTCAGGGGGATATTCAAAGGCAGTTTGGTAGGCCTGAAGTTACTGAGTTCTACATGAATGGAAGGGAAAAGGGGTCAATTTTTTCTACCTCTGTGAGGGGTATCCCCATCGATCTGACAGCTGAGGATGTCTCTCAGATTCTTGACATCCCTACTGGTGGTTGGAGCCACTATGTTAAGCACGAGTGGCCTCTCTTGAACAACATGGCCTATGCTCTGGCCATCACGAGAAAATTCTCTGGCATGCCTAATCTCCTCCACCATCGCCGAGTTCAGAAATGAGAGATGTCTTCCCTCCATAAGCTATATTTTGATGTTGTCCATAAAATCCTCACCCCCCATAGGAAAGAGAGACGCACATAAGCTAATTACTTAGATATGAATCTGATGGAACTGCTGGATACCAATGTCAAGATTGATCTTTCCCGCTTGATTATCCAACATATGCAGAGGGTTCTCATTAAGGAGGAACATGGGCATGCCCTTTGGTTGGCTCCTATCTTTGAAGAATTTGGCGTTCCTGTTCAAGTATGGTCTTTTCAAACCACCAAAGATGTGCTCGGTCGGGTGGACCATGCTGCTCTTTTCATTTCAATGAAGCGTGCAAACACTCCCCTCCAAAAGGCTAGGAATGCCTTAGCTGAAAAGTCTGCTGAGTTGGCTGTCGTGCAGGCTGCTCATGAGGAAGAAAAAGGGGCCCTTCAGGCTCAAATTGCAGAACTACATGAGACTCTTACTCGAGAGAGAACTGAAAATGTAGACACCATTCGTCGTCTCTCCCAATTGTTTCCTGCTAACCCTTCTCCTACTGGACCCTCAGCCCCGTCCGCCTAGTTTCTATCTTATCCTAGCTCCATTAGTTCTTGTGCTCGTTAGGTTTGGCTTGTCTATAGTTTAGCTTAAACTGTGTAAGGCTTGCCTGGTTTATAAATGAAAAGGGTTATGTTGCTCTGATTCTGCTTTTTATCTCATCTTTTATGCTTGGTTTGATCTTTAAATTGCTTGTTCTGGTGATAGCCCCAGTGGCCATGAATTGTTTGACGTCCACTCTTAACTAAGAATTGTTTTTACATACAATAGCTTTTCGATGATGCCAAAAAGGGGGAAGTTTAGTTTTGTGCAATGTTTATAACCCAAAGACTAACATGTTCCATTCAAGTGATCTTCACTATAGTACTTACAGTGCACGATGCAAAAGGATCACAAAGGCATAGTTTTGTCATCACCAAAAAGGGGGAATTTGTTGAGAACCTTGCAGTTTTGGTGAACAACAAAATAGAATGGAACAAGTTGGTTAAACTGGTCCAAAGGCACGACATCTCAAAGCAGATAAATGAAGAGTGAGATCACAAACTGACAAAGAAGCAATAATTAAGGAACGGATCGAGTGACTCAAGATAAACCATGTAATGAATTCAAGAAGAGTTATAGTTCGTCTACAACACAAACGAAGGCATGAAGTGGAAAGCAAATAGGAGTCTCACTTGAAGAAGAAGTCTATGCAAGTAGAGATCAGATGCAAGAAGGAGTTTGATGAAGAGAAGAACTCCTTGAGGAGTGTGCTTAAATAGCAGAGCTGCTATCCAAAGCACTCACGCACTTACAGAGAGAAAAAGGAAATTGTGAGATTGACTTTAGCAAGTGCAGCAAAGGTGACTGAAGAAACACATTGAAGAACCTGGTCCTAAGTACAGAGTCTAGCTAAGGTATCTTAGTAGCGATGTATTAGGAGTTGATTCTTTGAGTTGTAACCATAGTTTCAGTGTGTTATAAACTGAAGTAGGATTGTTATCTTCAAGTTGGTTAAACTCGGAGATTTGGGAAACACAAACCTTGTGTGGTGGAAATTGTTAGGAGTTAGAGTATATAATTTTTAGGTTACATCGAGTTGTAATCAATTCCGTTGAGGCTCATTTGTTTAGTGAAGTTTGGGGTTAAATCCTGTAGTGGTACAGGTCGTTGTTTTTACACCTTTGTGAGCCGGGTGGTTTTCCACGTAAAAATCACTGTTTTATTTACTTACTGCTTTCTTACTGTTGAAACACGTTAGACAACCTATTTCAGTGTTAGGCAACTAATGAAGTAAATAAGTAGGTCGTGCAAAATATCATTTACCTCCTTTCATAATGAACCAGAGACAGAGAAAGAGACAAACAAGCAGGTAAGTCCTAGCTTCGTTGTGGCACGCTGAGGTACTAAGAAGGGATTCATACTTATAATCACAATGATAATATATGAGTCTTTAACTAGGCTTATAAAATACCAAGTACAACAACAATTAGGACTTAACCTCAATATGCATTATTTGTTCACATTGTGTCTGTCATCGATCCCGTGAATCCGTAGGTAAACTGAAACAATAAAATATATCAAATGTAAAAAGAAAGAAGTCAAGATTCACCTTCACCTTCACCTTTCGCTTCTGCTTCCTCTTCCTCTTCCTCGCTACAACTGCTGAGTTCCTCGAAAGGTTGCCCCCCACGAAGGTTTCTACTACATTGCTGGGAGTAGTGCAGGACATGGAATGTTGATTTATCAATCAGAAAGAAGAGCAGAATGTGCCCTATCTCCAGCTTGTGATACACCACAAATTGTGACCAGTCTCCTTCACATATGAAGTAATTGGACTTTTCCCTCTCTATCTTTGCTTCCCACGACATCCCAGTTACATCCGTTTTCACTAAGCAGGTCTTAGCCAACATTTTATTG
This sequence comes from Jaltomata sinuosa, assembly GCA_003996215.1. Taxonomy (NCBI): domain Eukaryota; kingdom Viridiplantae; phylum Streptophyta; class Magnoliopsida; order Solanales; family Solanaceae; genus Jaltomata; species Jaltomata sinuosa. The sequence goes on from QJPP01001295.1 coordinate 424,996, forward strand.
TGTTTGTTCACAAAATCAGATGGCATTAACTGACAAATCAGATCATCAAAATTAGCAAAACTCAGTTGGAAGAACCTTTTAATTAAAAAGAACAAAACAAGAACACAGATCATTAATTAAAAAGGATTTACTCCCTCCGTTTCAAATTGATAGACCTGTTTTGATTTGACAGAGTTTAAGAAAATAAAAAAGACTTGAATCTTGTGATCATAAATTAAAGATATGTGGAATGTACAAAAATCTCTTTTAATCTTGTGGTTTTAAACATGTTATTTGAAAAGTTGAAATTAAAAAGTTACTAAAAAGAGAAAGGATCATTCTTTTTTAAACAGACTAAAATAGAAAGTAAATCAAATAAATTGAAACGAAGGAGTACTATTTTATCTTTAAAACCTTGTTTAGATAAAAGCAAGAGAAAAGATGGATGCTTATCGAGATCAACTAGCAGCGAGTTGTCGGGAAGCACTTGCATTTTGAGGGGATGAGAATCAATATGATAGTAAGAAGCAGGGGTATATAGTGCTGCTATTAGAGAAAGAAGAAGCTACTGCTCGAAGGAAATTGGAACGGTCACTCATGTGGGTCAACCCCAATTCATATAAATAATAAATAATAAATAAATATATATTTGTTATATATTTAATTTATTTTATATAATAAAAAGACACAATTAGGATTCTTCCTGAAATGGTATGTCGCTTCTGTTAAATAAAAAGGAGCGTTCTCCTGCTTTTGAAAGACAACGAAACAAAAACAAGAACAGAAAAACTTCCTTCTTCCTTCTCAAATTCTCTCAAGTTTCAGTGAAGATTCTTTCGAAGATTTCTTCTCCAAAAAGCGTTGGAACAACTCTGTAACAAGGTACGATTTTAGACTGTGATTTTATACTATGTAGTTCGTCTTTGTATGTGATTACATGGTTTGACTAGTGAAACGAATTCAATGATCCTGAAACTATGTGTTTGAGCATATCCTTCATTGGCATCAGAGCCTGAGGTTTTATCTGCTTCTAGTCTTTGTGTTGCCGTTAGAATGAAAATCACGTTATAATATTCTGGGTGTTGTTTTGTGGACAACGATACTTTCAGAATTACTAAGAACTGTTTCCTCTTGTTTTTTATTCTCTGGTGAAGAAAAATTAAAGTGCCCTAAATTGGTGAACGATCATTGTTTGCTTAAAGTATGGCGGAAAGGATTTACTATGTTTTAATTGATAATGAATTATTAAATTCTAAAGAAACGAGAAGCGTTTCTGGGTATTAAAGATGAGAACAAGAGTGGAATACTTTTTTTTTTTCTGACACTACTAATTTTGTGTTCACAAGTAGTTAAAAAAAAAAAAGGACAGTAGGTTGAGTTTAGTTTTCTCACTTTGGTTCTATATGTATGTTACAACACAATCTTCAGTGGAATAGATTGAGTATTACATGTGTGATTCATTGAGGTAAAGATAAAATCTTTATCATAATGGCTAAGTTCTTGCTCCAAGTTGAAGAAAAAAAAAAGGGTATGTTTTCTTTTTTGTAATGAGAAAAGAGATCATGCAAAGCCATGTAATGGTGGCTAAAGCAATTGGGTAGAGGAACCCTTGTTTATTTTTTTTCCAGATTTGCATGTAGTTTGTGTGGCTGCATACATATATGGAATTTGTGCTGCTGAGCAAAGGCTAAGATTATCAACCGGTAATTTGTGGCTATTTTTCAATGTGTACATGAGAGGATCTGCAGATTATTGCTTTATGTTGTTATTATCATTAAGTATTTTTATATTTGTTATGGAATTTATGCTTGTTTTATCTTGAATTTATGTGATTTAAGATAAGTGTTCCTTAGATGATTGATTGTGTTAGATTTATGACATATTGGAATTCGGATGATGATTAGGAACTTAGTGAACTTTCGAATCTGAACTTAGAGCCTGTTTGGATAAGCTTATTTTAAGCTGCTTTTTTTAAGTTGGAAATTTCAGCTTTTAGCTTTTAACTTTTTTTTGTTATTTTGGCTTAAAATTAAGTGTCCAGAAGTACTTTTTTGCCATACTCAAACACTATAAACAGCTTAAAAGTTATTTTAACTTAAAAAACACTTAAAATAAACCAATCCAAACGGGCTCTTAATGTGAAATGAATATTGACATAGTTAATTATAATATGTATTTGAATTTAGGCTAAAATAATGTACATAGTTGTCTCATGATACTTTATACTTGTTTAAATCAATATGTCAACTGATGCAAAGAACATTATTGTCGAGCTTAATAAAGATGATAAGCTTCACGGTGATAATTATGAAATATGGAGTATGAAAATTCAATATGTCCTGGAAGAGTAAGAGGCTCTTGAAACTCTTAATGTGTCTATGACACTTCTCGAAAATGGTGATACCCCCAACATGTGAAAGGCCTTGAGACATGTCAGGCTTGAAAAAAGAAGAATTCTCTTGCTCGCATTACGTTGCTGAGCACCATGGATAATGATATTATGAGAGAATTCCGACAATATGACGATTCTAAGGGCATGTGGTCCGCATTAAAAGAAAAGTTTGGCCATACTTCAATTGCTAAGTTAAGGGCTCTTACTATTAAGTTTGATACTTATAAGAAACTCCCTGATCATACTATGCGTAAGCATATGTGCCATATGTCAAATATGGTGAATGAACCTAAAGATGCTGGTCATGTATTGACCGAAGAGCAACAACTCCAAGTTGTGATTCGCTCTCTACCCCAGAGCTGGGAAAATATGAAAATTCACTTGACCCATAATATTAGCATCAAAACTATGGAAGATGCTAAGTGTCATGTTAGATCGAGGTAGATTTTGAAGATTGACAAAGCTGTGAAACACATGCAGGGAACAGGTATCTGTGACTTGTTCCTTTAAAGCAGAATCCAACTAGGATCAGGAGAGACAGATGACACGGAGCAGGGGCGGAGCTACCCTATAGCAAGGGTGGTCAGCCGAACACCCTTCGCCAGAAAATTATATCGAATATGTAGGTAAAATATTCTGTTTATAAGTATATTTAACAATTTGAACACCCTTGTACCGAGCGTGTGTTGTAGCTCAGTGGAGAAGAGTGTGCATTTTAAGTCTCCCATCGCGAGTTCGATTCCACTCTAAAGCATTTTGTGTACCTTTTTATATCAAAAACATGGGTTAACCACAAATTTGCGGGTTCAATTCCGCTGCGTTTATGTACCTTTTTATATGTAGTTCCATTTGAATTTTTCGTTGCATTCACTCATTGAAAAAAAAATACTTTATAAATTTGAACACCCTTAGTCAAATTTCTGGTTCCGCCACTGACACAGAGTTAGGAGCAAGCGTGTGGAGAAAACGTGTTTATAAGGAGAGTCCAGCTTGCACAAAGTTTCCTTTCATAAGGAGGAATCCCACAAGGAAAGAAATCAAGGAGATTGACTTGACAAGTCCTACAAGGATAAGGATTCCCAAATATGGAAGGAAATCAGCCGAAATAAGGAGAGGACTCTCAGTATAAATACAATAGAGGTTTCACAAAAAACCTTACGCACTTACAAAGAGAGCTACAAGCAGAACACAATCAAATTGAGTGAGTTCATATTTGAGAAGAGTTCTGAGTGAAGATCCAAGTGCAGCCAATACAAGAAACCAGATTGAAGAACGTGTTCCTTAAGTCTATGCTTTACTGTTCTTGAGTCAAGTTAATTGTATTGTTTTTCATTGAGTTGTAATCGTTCATTCTTAGTGCCAGTGAGTTATAAGCTAGTATAGGAGTGAGTCTTCAAGTTGGGATAACTCGAGGACTTAGGCACATAAACCTGGGGAGGTTTGTGTGGTGCTTTAGGAATTAGAGTTTATAATTCCTTAAGTTACAGAGTTTGTAATCTTGTGTTGAGGCTCATTGTTTTAGTGGAGTTGGGTTAAATCCTACAGAGGTGTAGGTCGTGGTTTTTACCCTTTGTGAGCCGGGGGGTTTCCACGTATAACATCGCGTGTTCTCTTTACTTCTTTATATTTAAGCATTCGACAAAGGAACAAATCGCTTAACCTGTTCCTTAGGCAAATTAGGGAGTCAGCATTCTAACACGTCATTTGGAACTCGAGGAAGAGCGCCTTGGAGTTGATAATGTCGCTACAAATGCGTATATGGCTAGTTCCGTTCAAAACATGAACATGGCAAAAAACGCAAGTATGGTGAATTTTCTAAGAAAAGGGGAAAAGAAAAAGTCTCAAAGAAGCCTAAGATTAATCAACAAGGAGAGAAAGTTGTTTCTACTCCAAAGAAAAAGGTGAATATGACTAAGCTTAAGTGCTACAACTGTTAGAACAAGGGACACTTTGCTCGTGATTGTCCTGAGTCTAAAAAGGTACACGGCCTTATTAATAATTTACATAGTGATGTAAATATTTACACGTCCTGGACAAAAGCCAAATTGCACCCAAAAAAAACTAGCATAGTAAAAGCTCTGAATTAAGCTCTTGAGTAGAGTGTGCCATGGTCCAGCATATGCCAAGGGTGTGGGTGGGTGGGTGGGGAGGGGGGGGGGATATACTCCATAGCTGTAAAGTGATACATATACAGTGAGGAAAAGGTGATAGGCTTTTTCAGACTGGTTTTCACATAGAGTACATCTACTACAAATCAGAAAGCCTCTTTTCTGGAGGTTGTTCTGCATGAGACATGCCTCCCTAGCCGTTAACCAAGAGAAACAGGAGACATTCAAAGGGGCATTATTATGCCAAAATGCAGCTAAGACATACTCAAACATCTGTGTAGACAATTAACCAATCAATTGCATATTAATACATAATAACTAGTTGAACAGGTCATTTGAATTCCTTGTATCCAATTCGCCATATTAGGACACATGCAATTCGTTACAATACTAAATGACTCTGTTCTTAAGGCAAATTACGGATGACATACCTTTTTACCCCATAGGAAAAGGTAGAACGGAAAGCTATCCCAACTTCAATAGAAAGCATATATCAAGAACAAAGATATCTAATTAGCAAGAGACGAATTAGATGGAAATCCATATACTAGTCATGAAGGACAAACACCTAGCTGAGTTACGATTAAGCAGCATAAAAATAAAATGTACATAAACTATTGAGCTACGCAAGAAACTGTTCTAGTTTCATCTTTAACCCTTAAAAATAGAAGCAAAAAATTTTTTTTTTGGTCAGGAAGGATAATATATATATATAAATAGAAACTTAGAAGCAAAAAAATTGCAAGTATTGTACGGTAAAAAGAAGAAGCCATGTCTAGAAGGTATTACGCAAGCTTCCTCCCCAGTTTCCTCATCCATTAAGAACTTCTTCAATCATCAGCCCCCTCTTCCTCATCAACCTCGGACATTGACTTGTAAGATTCCTCTTCTTCAGAAGCTCCAGCAGCTACTCGCTTGTTATAAGCATCCATTTTCTTATGGTATTCCGCCATCCATTTCCTTGCCTCTGCTACGTAAGGAGCTTTTTCAGCATCTGACAACTGTTTCCACTTCTCTCCACCAGCTATACCCACAGCGGCCACAGATTTATCTTTTGGATTCCCCTCGTTGAACTGCTTCCTGAAGTCCTTCATGAAAATGAAGAAAGCACCTGCAGGCTTCTTCGGTTTGTCAGGATCCCTGACAGATCTCCGTCCTCGCTTAATGATGAACTTCCTTGCAGACCTCTTAGGTTTGTCAGGATCCTTGGCAGTCTTTCTCGCTTCTTTAGTCTCGAGAGCTTTCTTCTTCACGTTGAGCATGTTATCAGCCTTGGCATCGGATTTACCTCCTGTCATGTTGAAACCTTCAGGGCTGAGAAAATGAATGAAAGGGAAAAAAACAAAGAGATATTCCCTAGTTCATTGTGGGCTGGTGAAGTGAGTGTGGGCTGAAAAGGGAAGGGATAAGAAGGGCTTCGGGGAGGGACTCAAAGGCAATCTCATACTTATAGTCACGATGATATTCAAATCTGTAACTATGCTTGAGCAGAACTAGCAGACTTAATACAAGTGCAAGAGCAATTAGGAGTTAACACCAATTAGTTGGTATGATTTACTATGCATCATTTCTGTTTTATTGTGTCTCATCGATCTTGTGCATCCAGAGATAAACTGAAAACACTTATATATACCAAATGCATAAAGGCATCGATGTTACCTGGATGTGAATAGCATGGATTTCCCCCATCTTTGGAGCCACGGGGTGGATCAACACTTTCTTCCTCAGAGTCCGATATGTCTATTAGCTCCTTAGCTTCTTTAGTCTCGGGAGCTTTCTTCTTCACGCCGAGCATGCTATCAGCTTTTGCATCGAGTTTACCTCGTTTCATGATAAGACCTCCAGGGTTGAGAAAATGAACCAGAGTGTGAGACAAACAAACAGATATGCCCTAACTTCGTTGTGGCTCGGTGAGGGCTGAAAGCGAAGGGATAAGAAGACTATGGGGAGGGACACAAAGGGACACTCATACTTAATAACCATGGTGATATACGAGTCTTTAACTAGGCTAAAGGAGTGTTTTAAGTTACCGAAATAGCAAACTCAATACAACAAACAACAACAGTTAGGACTTAAACCCAAGTAGTCAGTATGATCATTTGTTTTCATTGTGTCTGCCATAGATTAGTGCATGCACAGATCAACTGAAAACAATTTAACTACCAAATGTATAAAGAGGTGGACCGTACCATGAGGATTTCCCCCATATTTGGAGCCACTGGATGGATCAACGCTCTCTTCTTCAGAATCTGATAGAATTACTGGCTCCATTTTTACTTCATTCGCTTTCTTAGCCTCAGGAGCTTTGGCATCAGATTTACCTACTTTCATGATGAAACCAGACAGAGACAAACAAAGAGGTAAGTCCTAGCTGAGGTACTAAGAAGGGCTTTAGGTAGGGACTCAAAAGGCAATCTCATACATAGGCTAAAAGAGTGTTTTAAGTTGTTCAGAAAAGGCAAAATTCAACAAAATTAGGACTTAACCCGAATTAGCCGGGTATATATATGATTTATCTGCATCATTTGTTCACATTGTGTCTGTCATGAATCTCGTGGATGCATAGGTAAACTGAAAAACAATGAAATATACCAAATGTATAAAGAAAGAGATCAAGGTTACCTAAGTGTGAACAGCATGGATATCCCCGATCTTTGGAGCCACGTGGTGTATCAACCCTTGTCAAATAAACTTCACAGTATCATAGCATTCTATTTTTTATTTATTCCAAGACCAATAGTAAATGAAACAGTATACACACACACAAAAACACTAATTTTCCCAACCTAAAAAAAACACTCAAGCAAAACTTCCATAATTTTAACAAGCCTTTAATTAGTTGACAAACACATAGTCGTTTTTTACCAGGAATCAGAATATGAAAGTGCAATCTGTTTTCAGAAAATGAAATGTAGCCACTTGAAAAAGTAGATAAATAAAATTCTTTGGATAGGTAGGTTTACAAGAAAGAATACCCATATCATCAACAAGAAGGGACTCCCCAACAGTCTACATTGCACACAAATATATACGCAACCAAAAGAAACCAAGTGCCACACTTACCTGACGATTCTTTTAGCTCTGTTTTAACTTTCTTACATCTTCTTGAAGGTTCGATTCCAATGTCCTCTTTCTGTTCAACATTTTCTACCTCCTCCACCTCGTCGTCGGAACTGCTGAGTTCCTCAAAATGTCGAATGTTTGTAACAGATTTCTTGGAGTAGACAAGGACATGGAAGGTGGATTTGTCAACGAGAAAAAAGATCACCATGTCTCCTAGCTCCAACTTGTGATGCAACACAAACCGTGGCCAGTCTGCTTCACATATGAAGTAATGAGACATCTCCTTCACTATCTTGGCTTCCCAACACAGCCCTTCGTCCGTTATCAGTAAGCATGTCTTGGCCAACAACTTCTTGTGTTCTTTCACAAAAGCAGATGGCATTCGCTTACAATTTTAGGAAAACTCAGTTAGAAAGAAAACATAGCAAGAATAAAAATATGGACTTTTTTTTAAAAAAAAAAAAACTTACAATTTGGTCGATAAAGCCATGTTCAAGTAGCTTGGAGAAAGATGGATGGTTGTTATTGGGATCCACTGCCATTTCGAAAATTCAAATGAGAGTAAGAAACAGGGGAGAAAAGAAGAGAAGAGTAGCTGGTATGTTTTGTGCAAATTTCAGTAGAGCACAATAGTTGTGTGAGGAATCCCACCTATATCAATTTGTTACTGCCAAGCTGCCTGTCCTCTGTTACTCTCTTTCACTATTTTGTGTTTCTGACAAGTGCCAATTTCTCATTTTTTTCTCTCTCTCTCTTCTTCTAAAATTTCTTCTTCTTGCACAAAAACCATCCCAAACTTGTCCTGTTTTTTTTTTCACGCTATTATTTGTAAATTACTACTGCCCATTTCAAAATGAATGAAATATTTTGATTTGACACAAAGTTTAATTAATAAAATAAAATAGATTTTTGAATTTTGTGATCTTAAATTAAAAATATATTAAATATACTTCTTCCGTCTACTTTTACTTGTCATTGTTACGCTTTTGAAGGTCAAACTGTATAAACTTTGATCAACATTTTAAGATGTATTTTTTATCATATTAATATGAAAAAGATTTCAACTAATAGCATTTTTCGTATAGTTTTCGACTATCTAAATTTAAAATTTAAAATATTGAATTAATCTACCTTAATTTAGCTTTGAAGTTTAGTCAAATTGGCTTTGGTAAAACGAAATGTGATAAGTAAAAATGGACGGAGGGAGTATCAAAATGCCCTTTAATCTTGTGGTTTTAAACATGTAATGTGAAAAGTTGGAACTAAAAAATTGCTAAAAAGAAAAAGAGTCATTCTTTTTTAAATAGACTAAAAAATAAAAATAGGTCAAATAAATTAAAATCAAGGGAGTAGTTACTACTTCTTTCACCTCTATCTATCCGTGTTTCTCACTTTATGAAGCAACTAGATGTATAATATTTAATAATCAAAACGATTCACAATAGAGATTATTACTCATTCTTCCTTTTTGGTGCTTGTGACGTATTAGCTTGTTTGGCCAAGCTTTTTTTTTTTAATTAAAAGTGCTTATTTTTTCTTAAAAATATTTATTTTAAAAAATCAAGTTGTTTGACCCAACTTTTGGGAGAAAATAAGTGTTTCTGGGGAGTAGCAGAAACTGTTTTTGAGAAGCTAAAAAAAGTAGCTTCTCCCCAAAAGCACTTTTTTGAAAAATACTTTTTATAAAAATACACTTAAAAGCACTTTTAAGAAGCTTGACCAAATATTAATTGCAGCTCAAAAGTGTTTTTTAAATTTATTGGCCAAACACAAATTACTTCTCATCAAAAGTGTTTTTTTGAAAAGTACTTTTGAAATAAGTACTTTTCAAAATAAGACGATTTTAGAAGTTTGGTCAAACATGCTAGTAGACTAGTAGGATGTGGATAAAGAAGGTTGTTGGTACTTCTTGTTGCGACTTACTACTTTTGATAAATTTTGAATAAGTTTTAAGATTTTATTTTTAAATGTCTGGTTATGAAATTTTATCACATTTTAAAAATTTATCTTCAAAAGTATTTTTAAGATTCAAAAATTGGTGTGAACTTTTGGGAGAAATTTCATTCAAAAGACTACAAATTTTTCTCAAGCAAAATGCATGTCTAACACAATTTCAAGTTTCAAAATCAAAATTTCAAAAACTCGAATTTTTGAGTTTCAATTTTAAGATCTATGACGATACGGGAGCTTAGTAATAAGAACGTAGATCATCCACAAACGTTCAACTTGAAATTTTACGGTTGTTTTGATTGAAATATGCAGCTGTTATTTAGATTTGTTAGGTTCCGGTGATGATTTTAATAAAATTTCTTTACCTAGTGCAACTTACTGTTAATTTAGACTTCACTAGGAGTTAAACCTATAATCGAACAATTAACGTTCTGAAGAAACCTTGTCAAACAAGTTTTGATAATGAGGCAAAATCTATTTTTGGTAAAAGCATAATTATGGAAATTAACTATAAAAGACAGTCCATGTCAAACAAGGAAAGGTTGATAGTTTTCCTATCAAGAAGAGGAGAGTCCAAAAAGGCGTGTCAAAGTCCTACAAAGAAAGGACTGTATTTTTCCTATCAAGGAAAGGAGAGTTTGAGACTTCTATAAGAGCAATGGAGCAAAGAAGAATTCGTCAGACCTATTGCACAAAGCTAAGAAGGAGTATTCTCAAGCAAGCTTTTCAAACGAAGACACAAAAAAAGAATTGTTTCTAGTTTAATCCTGTGTGATTGTTAGGACAAAGAGTGTGTGTTGTGAGGCTTGTAACTAGAAGTGGGTTTGACTTCTAGAGAGAGTTTGTGAGACGTGTAGCAAGAAGTGGGTTTGGCTTCTTGAAAGAGAGTTTGTGAGTTTTGTAACAAGAAGTGGGTTTGGCTTCTTGGAGAGAGTGAGTCTGAGTGAGTTGAAACAATAAGAGTTTATTGTTTGAGTTAGGTACTAGAGTTAGTTCCTTTGATTATTGAGTTGTAATCATAAAACTTGAAGAGTTAGTGGAAGTGAGTTCATGATTTTTTTCTCCTGGAGTTAGGGAGTTTTCCACGTAAAATTGTGTGTTAATTTACTTAGTGCTTTAAGTGAAACTGTGCTAAGGACCTGGTCCCTGAGTTAAGTAGTGGGCACCAACTTTCTTCACGTTCAATAATTTATAAACCGGTAACCGATATAATAATGATTTAGTATGTCTACAAATCAATAATCAATAATTGATAAGTTAAACTAATAACATTTAAAATCGAACCAAATCACCCGATAATCACCCCTAATTTTCGCTCACCCATAGTTTGCCAGATCGACAACATAATAATGAGACCATGACAATTGAGTTTATTCAATCTTCCACTTTTACTACACGAAAACTCGATAAAGTTCTTGTTTATGATTTACATACTATTTAATTAGTTAAGATTAACAGAACATTCATCTTATTTAAGTGATTTACTTTTCTTTCTAACCTATTTTAAAAAGATGACAGACTTTTAAATTTGAAGATAATTAATTTTAAAATTTTCATTTTACTTTTAATGAAATTTTTTTATAATCATAAAAATATTATGACATTCAATATCATTCAAAAAATTTATAGGCACAAAAATACCATAACATATTCTGGATCATAATTTTCAAAAAACTTCTTTAAATTCCATATAAATTCAAACTCACATAATGGGAAAGATGGATGGAACTCCTGCACATTATTTACAGCTCGCCCTTTATAAGAAAGAACTACATGTTAGATAGAGGTGAATTTCTTTATAGGAAAGAACTAGTAAGTAATAATTTACAAATAATAGCGTGACATTGTGGTGAAGTCAGTAATATCGTTAGAGATATTCAAGATTTAATATATATATATATATGCTCTTCTATATAGATAATATAATTTTTCAATAAAAGGTGTTCAACTGACAACTCTTCACTACATATGACTACGCCACTACCGTGAGAAAAATAGGAGAAGTTGGGATGGTTTTTGTGAAAAAAAAAGAAGAGGAAGTTTAGAAGCGTAGGAGAGAGTGTGTGTAAATTTCATATATGGTCACATATCTATAATTTTTTTCACAAAAGTCACTTAACTATCATTTCTAACATAAAAATCACTAAATTTTGAGTACACTAACACAAAAATCACACAACTTAAATATACTAAATTTTCCAATGGATAACTTATTTTTTATTCTTTTTAAACAATCTAATAAATAAAAATCAATTTAAAAAGCTCAAACCCGATCACACCCAAAACCCAAAACTCACATAACGAAAGTAAATAACATATCATATTCTTCCCTTTTTCCAATCATTTTAACATGTTTAATTTTAAATACACGTAATTCCTCTAAGTTACCAAGTCAATTAAAAAAATCGACAGAGTCCATCAATTTTTTAGAAATATACAAAAAAAAATTTAGGCATCAAACTCATGTGTTTATTATGACATTGAATAATTCTTCTATTAGATTACATATACTCTTTAATGAAATACTTTTGTCATCTTTATTTATATTCGTTAAATACGATTTTGCACTTTAAAAATTAACAGAGTTCTTCGATTTTTGTAAAAAAAATAAAGAAAATGTTGGCGAAAATGTTGGCGAAAATGTTGGCGAAAATTAACAGCGAATGCCGTCTGCTTTTGTGAAAGAACACAAGAAAATGTTGGCGAAAACATGCTTACTGAAAACAGATGAAGGTCTGTCTTGGGAAGGCAAGATAGTGAAGGAAACGTCTCATTACTTCATACGTGAAGGAGACTGGGCAAGGTTTGTGTTGCATCATAAGATGGAGCTAGGGGACATGTTGATCTTCTTTCTCATTGACAAGTCCACCTTCCATGTCCTTCCCTACACAAAGAAACCTTGTACCAACATTCGACATTATGAGGAACTCAGCAGTTCTGACGATGAATATAAAATAAAAATTCACTTCATTTGGAATTTTCAAAGTTGGAGTTGAAGTCTTAGTAAATTTATAATCTTTAATAAATATTTTCTTGAAAGCCCATGGTACATTATTGGTCCTAATCTATTGTCCAAGACGTTGCCAGCTGCTTCAAGTAATTAGAAGCCCTTTAGGACTCTACTGTATATTCCATCTGGTAGTTATGTTCACGTAGAAGACTAATGTCTCATTGTACTATATATTCGTTGTATATGTGCGTGTGAATAGAAGTAAGACTCAAAGACTTTCTTCCCTGAAATCTGTAACTTAACATGGTATCAGAAGCCAGTCCCGTCTCCTCTCCTACTTCGTCGCTTCCTTCAGCCATTGCTTCTCCCACAGCCCCTGCCATGTCTTCTTCTTCCTCTAATCCCCTAAACAATGCTCACCACTTTATCTCAATTAAGCTCACTTCCAAAAATTACATATTCTGGAAGACGCAATTATTGCCTTTCTTGCGAGGTCAAAACCTTCAAGGCTTCATTGACGGATCAAAGACATGTCCACCTGCTGTTATTTCTGTTGAAGGTTCGGATACTACCACATCCAACCCAGAATTTGCTACTTGGATCCAACAGGATCAAATCATCATGAGTCTGCTAATATCTTCTCTCTCAGAAGAAATAATCCCCATAGTTATTGGCCTGAATTCCTCCAAGGATATTTGGGATACTTTGGCAGATGCCCTATCTTCTCCTTCTAACACTAGAGTTCTAAACCTCCATATGCAACTACACAATCTTAAACAAGATGATCTCTCTGTCACTCAATTCCTCCAAAAGGCAAAACTTTTATCGGATGAACTGGCAGCCGCAGGACGACCCATGAACACCTCAGATTTTAATATTTATGTGTTTAAAGGATTGAGGCCAGATTTCAAAGATATTATCACTACGTTATTTGCAAGACCCGAACCAGTTTCATATTCTGAGCTCCATAGCCTATTGTTGAACCATGAGTTTATTCATGGATTCTCCATGTCTTCTCTCTCCCTCATTCCAGGTGACTCATCAACTCCAACAGCCAACATTGCCCAACGCACCTTCAATAGTGATAGGCAGAACACTGGACAACCCAATAATAATTCTTACAGAGGTCGTGGCAGATCATATAGGGGACGAGGTGGACGAGGTGGTCGTCACCAATACCCACGTAATGCCTATGGAAATAATTATTCTAACACTGCTCAACCTTGGAATGGCAATAGTGATGGACGCACAAGGTGTCAAATCTGTAATGGAACTAATCACCAAGCTTCTAAATGTTTTCAACGCTACAATCACGCTATCAATCCTTCGGCTCACCTCACTCATCAAGCACCAATTCCATTGACTCAGAATTGGTTCCCGGATTCAGGTGCCACCCACCATGTTGCACCAGATCTCTCCGGCTTCACACATATTGAGGAATACAAAGGACCGGATCAACTTCATGTTGGTAATGGACAAGGTTTGCCAATCCAAAACACTGGTAGTGCCACTTTCTCAAACTTTTCTAATCGAAAACTTTACTTAAATCACATTCTTCATGTTCCATCTATTACAAAACCCCTTCTTTCTGTTCAACGGTTTGCTCGTGATAATAATGCTTTCTTTGAATTTCATCCTGATTATTTTTTTGTCAAGGATCGGGACTTCAGGATTCCGCTTCTTTCCGGTCGGAGTAACGATGGCCTCTACTCCATGTCTATCAAGCCACCATCCTCTAGTTCTCCTTCAGCACTCTCAGCTACAAAAGCTTCTTCTACTTGCTGGCATCTTCGTCTGGGTCATCCACATCAAAAAGTCCTCAGTCAAGTTTTATCGACGCATCAGCTTTCTAGTTCTAGTCATAGGTTAAATAATTTATGTACTGCTTGTCAACTTGGCAAGTCACATAAGTTGTCTCTTCCAATTCGCATTAATAAAAGTACTTCTTTATTGCAACTTATCTTTGCTGATGTTTGGGGTCCTTCCCCTTTTCTATCTTCTCAAGGCCATCGTTATCTTCTTGTTTTCGTTGATGATTTTTCTGGCTATACATGGTGTTATCCACTTTTTAGAAAGTCTGAAGTCTTCTCACTTTTTTCTCAATTTCAAGTTCTTGTTGAAAGACAATTTAACACAAAAGTTAAGTCAATCCAAACTGACGGGGGAGGTGAATTTCGTTCTTTATCAACTCTTTGTGCAAAACTAGGCATTGTTCACCGTTTTTCCTGTCCTCACACTCATGAGCAACAAGGGAAGGTTGAACGCAAACATAGACACATTGTCGAAACTGGATTGAGCCTCATGGCACATAGTTCTACTCCTTCGAGATATTGGCATTTTGCTTTTGACACTGCTGCTTACCTGATTAATCGTCTTCCTACCTCAACTAACAATGGGAAATCACCTTTCGAGGTTGTATCTCACACATCACCTGATTATCACTTCCTTAAAGTGTTTGGGTGTCTTTGTTTTCCATATCTTCGTCCCTACAATCACCACAAGATTAATTTTCGAAGTCAACTTTGTGTGTTTTTAGGGTATAGTCCAATGCACCATGGTTATAGATGCCTTGATACATGTACTGGTCGACTCTATATTGCTAGACATGTTCAGTCTAAACTCCGAGAATGGCGCACTGCTATGTCGGCTGAGATGACAGCCTTGTTCAAAAATCAAACTTGGTCGTTGGTTCCATTTCATCCCTCCATGAATGTTTTAGGGTGCAAATGGGTTTTTCGCATCAAACGGAACTCTGTTGGAGTCATTGAGCGCTACAAAGCTCGCTTAGTTGCAAAGGGATTTCATCAGGTTGAGGGCCAAGATTATCATGAAACATTCAGTCCGGTTGTAAAACCCACTACTATCCGCATAATCTTGTCTTTGGCAGTAACTTATGGCTGGCCGCTACGTCAACTGGACGTTCAAAATGCCTTTCTACATGGTGAGCTACATGAGGATGTCTACATGGCTCAACCTCAAGGCTTTATTCACCCTCAGTTACCTACTCATGTATGTAAGCTTCACAAATCTCTTTATGGTCTTAAACAGGCCCCGCGAGCATGGTATAACAAGCTTCACCAATTTCTCCTTACAGTTGGCTTCACCACCTCTAAAACTGATGTTTCTTTATTTATTTACTCTCACGCCAATGTTGTTGCCTACCTCTTGGTCTATGTAGATGATATTGTACTCACAGGGAATAGTACTTCATTTCTTGTTTCCTTCATTGAAGAGCTTGGCCGTACCTTTTCCATTAGAGACCTCGGCCTACTACAATATTTCCTTGGTGTTCAAGTGTATCGCTCGGGTAGTGGACTTTGGCTCTCTCAATCTCAATACCTCCATGGTATACTCACCAAAGCTGGGATGCTTCAGTGTAAACCTCTCAGTACTCCCATGGCCACTAATGCCAAGCTACATAAGGGTGACAGTCCTATTTTTGATGACCCAAGTCTTTACAGGCAAGTGGTTGGTGCTCTTCAATATCTCACTCTCACGAGACCAGATATATCATTTGTGGTGAACAAAGTGTGTCAATTTATGCACAATCCATCTGTAAATCAATGGGCTGCTGTGAAACGCATTCTCCGTTATCTCCAGCACACCAAGAATATGTCATTTTTCATTTCAAGAGCTTCAAATCTTCACTTGCAGGCATTCACCGACTCCGATTGGGCTGGCAGCATAGATGATCGTAAATCCACAGGTGGCTATGCAATCTACTTTGGCCCAAATCTTATCTCATGGTCCTCTCGCAAACAACGAACGGTGGCACGATCATCTACGGAGTCTGAGTACAAAGCCTTAGCAGATGCTGCTGCAGAATTAACATGGACCCAGTCACTAATGTTTGAGCTTGGTCTTCAACTATCCCGTGCTCCTATCCTTTGGTGTGATAACATCGGTGCAGCATACCTGTCTATTAATCCTATTTTTCACTCTCGTACAAAGCATGTTGAGATAGATTTCCATTTTGTGCGGGATAAAGTAGCCAGACGCGACCTACTCATCCAGTTCCTCTCCTCTAAGGATCAGATAGCTGACGTCCTCACAAAGCCATTGTCTACTGCAAGATTTCAACTCTTACGGGACAAACTGAAGGTGAAAGACCCACCTTCAGTTTGCAAGGAGGGTATTGGTCCTAATCTATTGTCCAAGACGTTGCCAGCTGCTTCAAGTAATTAGAAGCCCTTTAGGACTCTACTGTATATTCCATCTGGTAGTTATGTTCACGTAGAAGACTAATGTCTCATTGTACTATATATTCGTTGTATATGTGCGTGTGAATAGAAGTAAGACTCAAAGACTTTCTTCCCTGAAATCTGTAACTTAACATACAGTAAGGTCTACCAAATCCGATGATGATTCTATAGAGATCCTAGATGGATCCCCAAGAAGCAACTTTGGGAAAATGGTTGAACATTCTATTGAAAACCTAGGCCATTGTCCATTAGGACAGTCCAGCAAAATAAAAAGACAAGAAGGGGATGCAGAGGATGATGTTTCACTTGACATGCATATCAAAAGAATGGAGATTGAGAAGTTGCTAGAGGGTGTTGCTTCACCTTCTTTCACAAGAGAGGGCCAATTAAGTGAGTATTTTGATCTGCTCTTATTTGCTATATATGAACACAACTTAATATCATTCATTTCGTTACGTGTATATTTTGTATTAACACAATGATCTCACTTTTCTGTGTGAAGCAAGCAGCGGTGAAGGCTGCAAGATGCACAAGCAACAATCCAGTATTTTTTATCATGTGCGCAAGACAGTAATGGACAAAGAGAAGGCTATAGCATATCAAAGAGCAAGAGCTAATTTCAAGTCTAACAACCCATTCTTTATATCTTTTATGCATCCTTCCTATATCTCCAAATCGGCCAATCTGGTAAGCTCTACAAATTAACCGTCAGTGTATATACTTTACATTATTCTGGTCTTTATTCAAACTCAATTCATTGAGTTCATGTATTTTGGCAGTGCATAACGTTGGAATTTGCTAGGAAATATATCCCCGAAAACTGCAACAACATAGTGCTTCGTGTTGCAGGCAGGGGATCTTGGCCTGTCACATACTATCTGGGACCAGCACAAGCTAAAATTAGGTGATGTATGTGAATTTGAAGTGATTAAAGGCCCTCAGATCTTCATGGATGTAACTATATTTCGCGCAGCTGGGAGCACGCCAATGCAGGAAACTGATGGGCCAGATTGTAATTAGTTTTCGTTACTGATAGATGTAGTTTAAAATGAAATTAGTATTGCAAAGCGAATCTTGAAGGGAGGTTTTTAAAATTAGCTTGATGTGAATTTATGGTGTCAAAGTTTATGCACTTTTACTGTTTGCTTCACTCCATTTTTGTGAAATCTCCTTCTCTCTCCCTTGGGATCTTCATTAAAGTCTAAAGATTTCTTTGGAGGGAAAATCTGTGTGTAAAGAAGATTTTGTGCCAGAACAAATCATGATAATTTTTGCTTTCCTTGTACAAGCAGTAAAATCTTTTGTAAAGGGGTTCTGTTTGTTTCAACCACTATTTGACATGGCCTATTGTGGTTATCAAGACCAAAAATCTCGATCAAGATACTTGTACATATGCTCTAAGGTTGCAATGTTTGATGGAGACTAACTAAATATTAGGAGTAACAAGTTCTGTGAGTTCTTGATTGTGTTAATTAAGGCTACTTTAATTATGTCAAAGCAGGTGATATAGCGCTATTGCTAATTTTTGTAAACTTTGTTTTTGCACATTATTCCAGTCACTTTTTAGTTTTCACACGTCATTTAGGTTCCGGACTCACTATTAAGCTCCGATGATTCAAATCTCACCTTTTCTTTTTTTCTCTTGGAAGTATTGTTCTAAGCCATTTTAGAAACCTCCACTTCTAAGAATTGAGTAGCAAGTTCCAGTTTCTTTAACAAATTAAGACACTTATTAAGTGATGGAAGGAGACGGCCACAACAACTTTAAATCAACACCTACCGTTAACTTCAAGAGAAAATGAGGCATTTATCTATACTATATTAAAAGTGTGAAGCACCTTTATAATGTGATTTGAACTTTTTGCCCTTCATTAAAAGATTTTGCAATAGATAAAATTGTCTTTTACTATTTTCTCAAATTATTATTTAATTAATTTTAATAAAAAAAATATTAGTTTCTTTAGTAAATTAAAAGTCAAATTGACTTAGGTTTAAAAGCAAAAAATAATAATAAAATAATAGCCTAAGTATGAAAGTTATTAAATAGTATTTATTAAGGAAAAAATGTATAAATATATTTATTGTATTACAGTGAACATCTACTTTATTTCTTTAGAGAAAAGATAGAAACTTTGAAAACAAATTAATTTTTTCTTATAAATAAAGGGTTTTCCTTCATTATAATTGATCTGTTAAAAGAAATAAGAATTCATCTCCCTCTCTACTATATTCTTCTTTCTTCTTAGTTTATTATTTTATAATATTTTATTAATTTTTAATGTTCTTATTCGTTCTGTTGAATATTACTAATCGATCATCTCTAATTCAATTTAGTAATGGATTAGCAACGAATTATTAAAAAAAATCTTAGCTACGAGCAATTTAGTGACGAAGTTCGTAGCTAATACCTATTTTATTCTTAGTTTTTGTTGTTAAATAAATTACGCGTTTTGATCACGCGCAAAGCGCGTACACTAAACTAGTCTTTGTAGAGATGCTGGAATCTTTTTTCCCAATAAATTATGTCCTTCATATACTTGGCTGAAAATAGCCACAACACTAGGAAATAAGCTGACAATCAGCTTTAATAAGATACCAATCGATCATCTCATTGCTATTTTTCTTCGATTTGAATGACACTTATCAAAGCCAACAAAATATATATATGCGTTTTAAAAATATAAATGAAATTTGTTAGCAAGGCAAGGCTGAACTATAGAATATAATAGCTCGTTTTAATTTCACATCGAGCTAATTGTAGAAACTCTCCTTCAAGATTCGCTTCATAATACTAACTTCATTTTAAACTATCCATTAGTAACGAAAGCTAATTACAATCTGGCCCATCAGTTCCCTGCATTGACATGCTCCCAGCTGCACGAAATATAGTGACATCCATGAAGATCTGAGTGCCTTTAATCACTTCAAATACACAAACATCACCTAATTTTAACTGATTGTCAAGCATGAATGCTCTCCAGCCATTGCTAATTCCAGCTCGTGCTGTTCCCAGATAGTATGTGACAGGCCAAGATCCCCCGCCTGCAACACAAAGCACTATGTTGCTGCAGTTTCTCGGGATATATTTCCTCGCAAATGTCAACGTTATGCACTGCCAAAAGAGATGAACTCTATGAATTTAGTTTGATTGAAGACCAGAGTAATGTAAAGTATATACACTGATGGTTAATCTGTAGAGCTTACCAGATACGATCTGGAGATGTTAGAAGGATGCATAAAAGATATAAAGAATGGATTCTTAGACTTGAAATTAGCTTTTGCACTTTGATATGCTATAGCCTTCTCTTTGTCCATTACTGTCCTGCGAACATCATAAAAATTACTGGATTGTTGCATGTGCATCTTGCATCTTTCACAGTCGCTTGCTTCACATAGAAAAGTAAGATCATTGTGTTAATACAAATATGCATGTAACGAGATGACTGATATTACGTTCGTGTTCATATATAGCAAATAAGAGCAGATAAAAATACTCACTTAATTGGCCTCTCTTGTGAAAGAAGGTGAAGCAACTGTTGGGATCGAAATCGAGAGGGTGTCATGCGGAAGCTAATATTTGCAAACCTTCAAGGCGATAAATCAGACGACACATAAAACTATACTAAAAAGCATAATATTATTATATGGTTTGGCCAATTGGCCTACATATGAAAAACTAAATTAAAAAGCATAAAATCTATGAGAGAAAAATCTCCCTCTAAACAAGACTCTTTTGATGACTACATTGTGGATGATATTGTATTCTGTTTGAGAAGAACATGTATTCTATTTATAGAATTACAAGACTTCTCTTCCAAGAAAAATGATAGATATTGTAGAGTTCTTGTTCACCAAGAAAACCTTTTTCCGTCAAGAAAACCTTTTTGAATTAGAACACAATTGTGTAGAATTCAAATAAGTTAGGAAATTCAGGGCAAAATCCTAACAAATCTCCCCTTGGCCTGAATTTTCTGGTAAATAATCTTGATCTTCATTCTTCACATAATCTTCATATATCACTGCTGCTTACCATGATTAAAAATTGATATGGGTTAAAAATGAAGCCCTGTGCATTAAAGTAAGCACGGGTTAATAATATTGAAGCCCTGTGTTAAAAGTGAGCAGGGTTGAAAATTGAAGCCTTGTGCATTAAAAGTAAGCACAGGTCAAAAGTGGAGCTCATGCGTTAAAAGTATATATGCATGAGTTGAAAGGAGCCCAAGCGTTAAAAATTAGCATGAGTTGAAAGTTGAAGCTCATACGTTAAAGTAAGCATGGGTTGAAAATTGATTTTGATTTTTAAAGATGGAGCAGCATGATTGTTGAAAATCTGATTGAAATTTTATCTCCACATGTAGTATTTCAGACTCTCTTTTTTTGACAAAAAATCTTCACTATCGCCAAGTTGGTTGCAACTTTGATCTTAACATGTCCTTAATCTAAACCATCAGATCATTGACTCATTGAATCGTTGAACTATTGGCTCATTAAACCTACTGGATCGTTGGGTCTGATACCACTTGATGGGATCGTAATCGAGAGGGCGTCATGCGGAAGCTAATATTTGCAAACCTTCAAGGCGATAAATCAGACGACACATAAAACTATACTAAAAAGCATGATATTATAATATGGTTCGGCCAATTGGCCTACATATGAAAAACTAAATTAAAAAGCATAAAATCTATGAGAGAAAAATCTCCCCCTAAACAAGACTCTTTTGATGACTACATTGTGGATGCTATTGTGTTCTGTTTGAGAAGAACATGTCTTCTATTTATAGAATTACAAGACTTCTCTTCCAAGAAAAAAGATAGATATTGTAGAATTCTTGTTCACCAAGAAAACATTTTTCCGTCAAGAAAACATTTTTGAATTAAAACAAAATTGTGTAGAATCCAAATAAGTTAGGAAATTCAGAGCAAATCCTAACAGCAACACCCTCTAGCAACCTCTCAATCTCCATTCTTTTGATATGCATGTCAAGTGAAGCATCATTCTCTGCATCCCCTTCTTGTCTTTTTATTTTTCTGGACTGTCCTACTAGCATCATTCCTAGGCTTTCAACAGACTGCTCAACCATGTCTGAACATTTCGTTTTCCCTCTGTTGCTTGTTGGGGTACCAATACCATCTAGGATCTCTATAGAATCATCATCCGACTCGGTGTATCGTGTAACATGGGCTTTCAAGAAAATAATAGTATTAGCAAGTTGGATAAAATGGCTAATATGTCAAATGACCTTCACTTAGATATGTATCATTGCATTCTATTAAGTATCTTTCATTTATTCCGAGATAATTCTTTCGATCCCAATAGTAAATGCATTTTTGTATGTATACACACACAAACACTAATTTTCCCAACCAAATACCCAAATCATCAACAAGAGCCCATAGAAGGGACTCCTCCAAACAGTCTAAATTGTGATGTTTTAATTTAATTTCTCTCAAAGCTTGCACACAAATACGATGCCAACACGTAACCAAGTGAATACATAAAATAAAAAGTTGGGTGCTACACTTACCTGACAATTCTTTTGGCTCTGCTTTAACTTTCTTAGATCTTCTTGAGGGTCCAATTCCAATGTTCTCTTCAACATTTTCTACCTCCTCTTTCCCAGATTCCACATCGTCAGAACTGCTGAGTTCCTCATAATGTCGAATGTTGGTACAAGGTTTCTTTGTGTAGGGAAGGACATGGAAGGTGGACTTGTCAATGAGAAAGAAGATCAACATGTCCCCTAGCTCCATCTTGTGATGCAACACAAACCTTGCCCAGTCTCCTTCACGTATGAAGTAATGAGACGTTTCCTTCACTATCTTGCCTTCCCAAGACAGACCTTCATCTGTTTTCAGTAAGCATGTTTTCGCCAACATTTTCTTGTGTTCTTTCACAAAAGCAGACGGCATTCGCTAACAAGTCGGATCATCAATTTTAGGAAAATTCAGTTAAAAAGAAAACAAAGCAAGAATAAAGATGTGGACTTTTTAAAAAAAAAAAATACTTACTACATTATGGATAAAGCCTTGTTGAAGTAGCTTGGAGAAAGATGGATGCTTGTTGCTGGGATCCACTGCCATTTTGAAAATTGAAGAGGAGAAAGAAAGCATGGATGGTTGGCTCACTATTGTTGTTATTGTTTATGCAGATTTCACATTACACACACAATAGTTGTGTGAGGAGTTCTTTTACTGCGTCCTCTGTTACTCTCTTTTACAATTTTGTTTTGTTTATCTGACAAGTGGCATTTCTCACTTTTTCTGATCTATCTCTCTGTCTCTCCTATTCTTCTTAATTTCTTCTTTTTTCACAAAAGCCATCCCAAACTTGACCTATTTTTTTTTACTCTATTATTTTTAAATTACGAGTAGTAAGTTCTTTCTTATAAAGAAAAAGAAATTGTGTTTCTCACTTTATGAAGCAATTAGATGTATAATATCTAATAATAAAAATGATTCACTTTATGTAGCAATTGATTGATACTCCCGGTATAATTTGTTTGTCTTATTTTACTTTTTAGTCTATTTAAAAAAAATGTAGCTTTTATTTTTGATAATTCTTTAATTTCAACTTTCTAACCGAAGATACATACAAGCTAGCGTAAATATGATGAGTATTAGAAAAAAGAGAAACTACCTATAGATTAAAATTAAATAAAAATTTGTGCATAGTGCTGTCAGTCTACTGATGACACACATTTGGTGAAGTTAGAATAATTTCGTACAGTTGTGTTCAATTTCAGTTATCCGCCAAGCAACGTTTTTGTCTTTCTTTGTAATTGTTCATTTCTCTGATTTATTTGCCCCAAAATCCCCACAAAACCTCTACTGTTTCTTCACCGTTTTCCATGGAGTTTCACTGATTTATAACACTTCCTGCAGTACACAGTAAGTTGTTGATTCTCAAAATGCAAGTGGATTCGCTAATTGATCCCGACCAACATCCATCATTTCGTGTGCTTCTGTTTAAACAAGGGCTTCTCAATAAAATAGTAAGTTCTTTTTTTTTTTTGTTAATGATCTGTATTGTTGTTCTAAATATTCTTCCAACTGAGTTCTTGCTAATATTGATTTTGTCAGCTAATGCCGTCTGATTTTGTGAAAAAACACAAGAAGATGTTGGCTAAGACTTGTTTAGTGAAAACGGATATAACTGAGGTGTCGTGGGAAGCAAAGATAGAGAGAGAAAAACACGATTACTTCATCATATGTGAAGGAGAGTATTGGCCACAGTTTTTGTTGTATCACAAGGTGGAGATAGGGGACGTTCTGCTCTTCCTTCTCGTTGATAAATCAACGTTCCATGTCCTGCCCTACTCCCACAATCGTCGTGGGGGGCAGTCCCTTGAGGAACTCAGCAGTAGTAGATCGGAAGAGGAAGGGGAAGGGGAGGAGGTAGAAAAAGTGGAAGTGAACAGTGAAGCTTTAACAGAATCGAAGAAAGCAAAAATCGAGCCAGTTGAATTATCGGATTCTAAAGAAGAAATCGTTGATCCATCCGGTGGCTACAAAGATAGGGGAAATCCATGCTATTCACATTTAGGTAACCTTGACCAGCTGTTTCTTCGTACATTTGCTATATTTAATTGTTTTCAGTTTACCCATACATCCACGGGATCAATGACAGACAGTGTGAACAAATGATGCATATAAATCATACATGCTAATTGGGGTTAAGTTCTAATTGTTGTTGTACTTGTATTTACTCTTTTAGGGGTCGTTTAATTAGGAACAAGTTATCCCATCATGTATATGGGATAACTTGTCCCATCACTGTGGTATAAACGGTGGGATAAATAATCCCAAGACTAGCTAATACCTCCAACCAAACGCAGGATAAAATAATCCTGCATTTTATCCTGGGATTATTATACTTTATACTTCACACCAAACAACCCCTTAGTGTAGTTAAAGACTTGTATATCATTGTGACTCTTAAGTATGAGATTGCCTTTTGAGTCCCACCCTGAAGCCCTTTTTTAGTACCTCTTTGTGCCGCGACGAAGCTAGGATTTACCTCTTTGTTTGTCCTCTATCTTGTTTCATTTTCTCATTACTGGAGGTTTCATCATGAAAGGAGATAAATCTGATGCCAACGCTGATAACATGCTTGCCTTCTTATATACACTTAAGACGAAAGTAACTACAATTGAGTTTGCAACATTTTTACTAGTTGCATTATCATTTTTATCATCCAAATATGTGTATATGTGAATCATTTTATTATTAAATAGTATACATCTAATTGCTCCACAAAGTGAGATACACTGTTATATAGAGGTGAATTTGTTTATAAGGAAGAACTAGTAAGTAGTAATTTACAAATAATAGCGTGAGAAAAATGGGATAAGGTTGGGATGGTTTTTTTGATAAAAATAAAAAACTTTAGAAGAGTAGCATTGAGAGAAATGTCACTCCTCACACAACTATTGTGTGTGTAGTGTGAAATTTGCACAAACAATAGGGAGCCAACATATATACGTCCAACTTCACCAGCATTTGTTTCTGCTCCTCTTCTTCCTGTTTCTTACTGTCATTTCAATTTTCAAAATGCCAGTGGATCCCAACAACAAGCATCCATCTTTCTCCAACCTACTTGAACAAGGCTTTATGGATAAAATAGTAAGTTTTTAGTCCACATCTATATTCTTGCTTTGTTTCTTTATAAATATGAGTTCTCCTAAACTTTACGATCCGATTTATTAGCAAATGCCGGCTGCTTTTGTGAAAGAAAACAAGAATATGCTGGCCAAGACGGCCTTAATGAAAATAGATGAAGGGATGTCTTGGGAAGCCAAGATAGTGAGGGAGGTGTCTGATTACTTCATATGCGAAGGAGACTGGCCACGGTTTGTGGTGTATAACAAGTTGGAGCTAGGGGACATGTTGATCTTCTATCTCGTTGACAAGTCGACCTTCCATGTCCTGCTCTACTCCAAGAAACCTCGTACCAACAATCGACATTTTGAGGAACTCAGCAGTTCCGACGAAGAGGAAGCTGGGGAGGAGGAGGTAGACAATGTTGAAGAGAAAGAGGAAGAGGAACAGGACATAGGAATAGGACCTTCAAGAAGATCTAAGAAAGTTGAAACAGAGCCAAAAGAATCATCGTCAGGTAAGTGTAGCACCCATCTCTTTATGCACTTTCAATAACGTTTATGTATTCACTTGATTGCGTTTTAGCATCGTATTTGTATGCTAGCTTTGAATCGTTTAGCATCGTTTTAGATGTCACTATATTTCGTGCAGCTGGGAGCATGTCAATGCAGGGAACTGATGGGCCAGATTGCAATTAGTTTTCGTTACTGATAGATAGTTTAAAATGAAGTTAGTATTACGAAGTGAATCTTGAAGGAGGGTTTCTAAAATTAGCTCGATGTGAAATTAAAATGAGCTATTATATTCTATAGTTCAGCCTTGCCTTTCTGACAATTTTTCATTTGTATATATTTTGTTGGTTTTGATAATTGTTATTCAAATCGAAGAAAAATAGCAATGAGGTGATCGATTGGCATCTTATTAAGCTGATTGTCAGCTTATTTCCTAGTGTTTCTGGCTATTTTCAGCCAAGTATACGAAGGACATAATTGTATTGGGAAAAAAGATTCCAGCATCTCTACAAAGATAAATGCCTCGTTTTCTCTTGAAGTTAACGGTAGGTGTTGATTTAAAGTTGCTGTGCCATCTCCTTCCATCACTTAACAGTGTCTTAATTTGTTAAGAAGCTGTAACAAATTTGCTACTTAATTCTTTAAGTGGAGGTTTCTAAAATGGCTTAGAACAATGCTTCCACGAGAAAAAAGAAAAGGTGAGATTTGAATCATCATATAGCCTAGTAGTTGTGGTCGATTTACATAAATCCTCATTGTTCACGTGACCCTATTCATATCCATCTTAGCCTAAATAAAGGGTAAATGATATGGACTACCTAGGCTCCAGCTAGAATCTGATTGAGGGAGCTTTTCTGATTTTGTTATCATAATATGGAAAATAATTTGTTCAGAGGTGTACTAAAAGCTAATTTCTTAAGAGCTTTTTATTTATTATGGTGTCAAGTTTATGCACTTTGGTAGCCAAAATCTTCCTAATTCAGGGAGATGGTTAATTACCAAACTGGCAAACTCTAAAAAAAACTGTTTGGGAAAAGTGGAAAGTATATTTCATGAAAAGTCCTGTCATATCTCCTGTTTTATGCAAATTCCGTCCATTTTTATGGAAAAGTGGAAACTCTAAATGGCAAATTTCACTCCATTTTTGTGAAATTTCCTTCTCTCTCTCCTTGGGCTCTTCATTTAAATTCAAGGATTTTCTTTGCTGGAGGGAAAATCCGTGTCTCTGCTGAAAAAAGATATTGTGCCAGAACAAATCATGATAAATTTTTCTTTCCTTGTACAAGCAAAGCAGTAAGGTCTTTTGGAAATGACTAATAACAAAATTGTGTTAAATAAAATAAAACAAAGGAAGTTCTATATTATTCGTCGGTGAATTGTCTTGAATTCGTTAGGAAAAAAAGTTGTATTGGATGTTATTTCATGGAATGTGATCATAGCCTCATAGGAACCGAGCTAGAGTATTTGGTCGAACTTAATAATTTTGGTTCAAATTTGGTATTTATTTTAAAAATCTATTCATTATGAATAAATTATTAATTTAAAATCAATAACTTAAAAAGATTAGAATTCAGAACTCATAAGCTTCATATCCTCGTTCCGCCTCTAGTGATCCTAAATCTTGTTTGACCTTGTCACTTGTCTTATATTAAAGTTTCATGTTCGATGTTAAGAGATTGTCTAAACCATTTGAAAGAATTATATTTAAAAATAACTAGTTATTACTATTATTGACTAGTGGATTTTTACAAAATTATGTGTATTTGAAAGTTTGTAATTGCAAACATTTATTTATAAAAGAAACATGGAGATATGTAATTTATCAATGGGGCGTCTTAGGATCTTGTTTATGAACTACATGTGGTTTGCTTATTTAGTAAGATTGTATAAGAATTGGCTAAATTTTGATAGTTTTTCACAACTTAATTGACTTCAGATAATGATTTCATGTTGCATGGCCAAACAGGCCCTAATTGTTTCAACAATTGATCATGTTAATGAACAAGGCAAAAGCCTCAACGCTATTTCAAATCTTTAGGCAAAATGATTTCATCATGTAGCACGAATGCTAATAAATAAATCTAGAGCCTGAATAATGCCTAAAAATATGAATTTCTACAAAAGCTAATAAAATCTAAAGATAAATTTCTGATGTCTCATTAACATAAACACCTAGGGAACAAAATACCCACAAAATCATCCTCCTAATTTGCCTTTTTTCCTTAAAAACACTTGGAATGCAGTTATTCTAGTATGTGACTTGACAAAAGTGCAGATTAAAAGACACATCTGATAAGCTGGCCAGCAACAGGTTCAATCTTTCTGGCCGCCCAAGGACCTATAACGCTAGTCACTACTCCCACTTGGGCTAGGAAGTAAACCCCACAACCCAAAGCGGCGAAGAACAAATAGAATTTGCTATAAAAGCCAGCTAACGGGGAAGTCTTGAATACTTCAAAGATGTTGGTTTTTCATTTTCAGTAGACAAATTCCTATTGCTATAGTTTAGCTCATGTGGCTGTCTTTAGCATGCAAGGTCTCTTAGCAAATTCAGTTTTCAATTTAGTCATGTAATGAAATCTGAATGGAAACTAGTTTATCACATTTTTCAAAAGGATTCAAGGGAACAAAATGGTTAGCAAACATTATATTAACTCAATTTACTTTATAAGTAATGTACATAAACTATTGAGCTATGCAAGAAACTGTTCTAACTTCATCTTTAACTCCCAAAGTAAAAGCAAAAAAATTTGCAAGTATTGTACGGTAAAAAGAAGAAGCCATGTATAGAAGACATTACACAGGCTTCCTGATCATCCAATTAAAACTTGTTCAATCATCACCGCCCTTTTCCTCATCAACCTCGGACATTGGCTTGTAAGATTCCTCTTCTTCAGAATCCCCAACAGCTACTCAGTTGTTATAAGCATGCATGTTCTTATGGTATTCCTCCATCCTTTTCTTTGCCTCTGCCAGGTAAGGAGCTTTTTCAGCAGCAGACAACTGTTTCCACTTCTCGCCACCAGCTATACAGACAACAATCTCAGATTTATTTTTTGGATTCTCCTCCTTGAACTGCTTCCTAAAGTCCTTCATGAAAATGAAGAAAGTACTTCCAGGCCTCTTGGGTTTGTTAGGATCCCTAGCAGACCTCCGTCCTCGCTTAACGGAAAAATACCTTGCACGGCTCTTAGGTTTGTCAGGATCCTTGGCAGCCTTTTTCGCTTCTTTAGTCTCAAGAGCTTTCTTCTTCATGTTATCAGCTTTGGCATCAAATTTACCTCCTATCATGATGAAGTATCCAGGTTGAGAAAACGAACCAGAGAGAGACAAACAAAGAGATATTCCCTAGTTCATTGTGGGGTGATGAAGTGAGTGTGGGCTGAAAGGAAAGGGATAAGAAGGGCTTCGGGGACGGACTCAAAGGCAATCTCTTAGTTATAGTAACGATGATATTCATGTCTGTGACTATGCTTATGCAGAACTAGCAGAGTTAATACAAGTACAAGAGCAATTAGGAGTTAACCCCAAACAGTCTGTATGATTTACTATGCATCATTTCTGTTTCATTGTGTCACATCTATTCTGCGCATCCATAGATAAACTGAAAACAATTAAATATATCAAATGTATAAAGCCGTCAATTTTACCTGGATGTGCATAGCACTGATTTCCCCCATCTTTGGAGCCACGGTATGGATCAATGCTTTCTTCCTCAGAGTCTGATAATTCTATTAGCTCCATAAATACTTTCTTCGCTTCTTTAGTCTCGGGAGCTTTCTTCTTCACGCCGAGCATGTTATCAGCTTTGGCATTGAATTTACCTCCTTTCAAGATGAAACCTCCAGGATTGAGAAAATGAACCAGAGTGAGACAAACAAAGAGATATGCCCCAGCTAATTCGTTGTGGCTCGGTGAGGTCAGTGCAGGCTGATCGAAGAAAAAAGAAAGGCTATTGGGAGTGAGGTGGGGTGGACTCAAAGGGCGTCAAAGGCTATTGGGAGGGGGGTGGGGTGGACTCAAAGGGCGTCACGATGATTTACGAGTCTTTAACTAGGCTAAAAGACATTTTAAGTTACCGAAATAGCAAACTTAATACAAGAAACAACAACAGTTAGGACTTAACCCCAAGTAGTCTGTATGATCTATATCCATCATCTGTTTTCATTGTCTGCCATAGATTCTAGTACGTCCACAGATAAATGGAATACACTTAAATATACCAAATGTATAAAGAGGTGGACCTTACCATGAGGATTTCCCCCATATTTGGAGCCACTGGATGGATCAATGCTCTCTTCTTCAGAATCTGATAGAATTACTGGTTCCATTTTTACTTCATTCGCTTTCTTAGCCTCAGGAGCTTTGGCATCAGATTTACCTACTTTCATGATGTAACCAGACAAACAGAGACAAACAAAGAGGTAAGTCCTAGCTCAGGTAGGGACTTAAAAGGGAATCTCATACATACAGGCACGATGATATATATAGAGTAATTAGGCTAAAAGAGTGTTTAGAAATGACAAAATTCAACAAAAATTAGGAGTTAACCCGAATCAGCCGATATGACTCTGTGCATCCATAGATAAACTGAAAACAATTAGACATACCAATATATAAAGAAAGAGCTCAATCTAAGGTTACCTAAATGTGGATATCCCCTACCTTTGGAGCCCCATGGAGTATCAACCCTTTCTTCCTCAGAATCTGATATTTTTACTGGCTCTGTTTTGACTTTCTTACATCTTCTTGAGGGTCCGATTCCAATGTTCTCTTCAACATTTTCTACCTCCTCCTCGGAACTGCTGAGTTCCTCGAAATGTCGAATGTTGGTAAATGGTTTTTTTGTGTAGGGAAGGACATGGAAGGTGGACTTGTCAAGGAGAAAGAAGATCAACATGTCTCCTAGTTCCAGCTTGTGATGCACCACAAACCGTGCCCAGTTGCCTTGGCATATGAAGTAATGAGAAGTCTCCTTCACTATCTTGGCTTCCCAACACAGACCTTCATCCGTTTTCAGTAAGCATGTCTTCGCCAACATCTTCTTGTGTTCTTTCACAAAACCAGCCGGCATTCGCTAACAAGTTTAGGAAAACTCAGTTAGAAAGACAACAAAGCAAAAATAAAGATGTGAACTTTTAAAAAAGAAAGAAAAAAAAGCTTACTATTTTATCGATAAAGCCATGTTCAAGTAGGTTGGAGAAAGATGGATGGTTGTTGTTGGGATCCACTGCCATATTGAAAATTGAAATGGGAGAAAGAAAGAGAGGTGAAGATGTATATATGTTGGCTCACCTATGAATGTGTTACTGCACCATTTCATACTACACGCTATAGTTGTTACTGCAGAGCTGTGTGTCCTCTGTTACTCTTTTCCACAATTTTGTATTTCTGACAAGTGGCATTTCTCACTTTTTCTTATATATATATGTCTCCTACTGTTCTAAAGTTTCTTCTTTTTTCACTAAAGCCATCCCAACTTGCTGTGGATTTAAAAGAAAAAGGCGAGCTGTAAATCATTTTGATTATTAAATATTATGCATCTAATTGCTTCATAAAGTGAGATACACGGATACATAGAGGTAAAAATTTAGAAGAGACATACTCCCTTCGTTTTAATTTTGACTTGTCATTTTCGATTTTTATTGGCATTACTATAGTGGGATTTCAAAAAAATGGGTTTCATTTTTTAAGCTTCTTATTACCGGCCATTTGAAGAAAAGACATCGGATTATACAAAGTGTCCCTAATACTAGGGGTTCAACGAAGCTTTATTTAAAGAAAATTAACCACCACTTCGACTGATGCGGACGCGGTTCACTGTCCGAACAAGGTCAGGCATGGTCCATTCCGGGGAGTGAGTGACTGTTCATCGGAACTGTTATAGTCTGAATACTCATAAGGTAGGGTCGACGCCCGCCTCGCCAACCAAAGCGAGGAGCGAAATAAGAAGGAAGATAGGCACTTCAAAACCAAAGAGCCTAAAAAGAGCACGTAAGGCATGGCACTAGAATGGAGGTATTCCTTTATTTTGTCAAAAGCTTTCTGTTCATCCCATTTTCCTGCAAAAATTTGATTTCGAAATTTGACACGAAATTTAAGAAATTAAAAAAGACTTTTGAGCCTCGTAATCTTAAGTTAAAGATATATAAACAACAACAACAACATACCCAGTGTATTCCCACAACGTGGGGTCTGGGGAGGGTAGAGTGTACGCAGTCCGTACCACTACCTCAGATGTGAGGTAGAGAGGCTGTTTCCGATAGACCCCCGGCTCAAGACAAAAACAGTCTAAAAATAGGCTAAAAAGGACGTAACAAAGATACAGGATAAAAATACATGATAAAACTACAAGAGACGATAGGAAGTAATATGTAGTAACAAACAACAGACAGAAACAGAGCACTTCCACAAAATACTACTACGAGGAATCCAAGAACAAAAAACTATAAGTGTAGCACTACGATTACTAGTCGGGACAACAAGGAAAAACACTCCTACCTACTAGCTTACACACACTTCTACCTACTACTCTTCTACCATAATCCGCGTCCTCCACATCTTCCTATCTAGGGTCATGTCCTCGGTAAGCTGCAACTGCGCCATGTCCTGTCGAATCACCTCTCCTCAATACTTTTTCGGTCTACCTCGTCCTCTCTTGTAATCATCCATAGCCAACCTCTCACACCTCCGCATTGGAGCATCCGTGCCTCTCCTCCTCACATGTCCGAACCATCTCAACCTCGCTTCCCGCATCTTATCTTTCACCGACGCCACACCCACCTTATCTCAGTCCTCATTCCTAATCCTATCTCTCCTAGTAAACCCGCACATCCATCGCAACATCCTCATCTCCGCCACCTTCATCTTTTGAATATGGGAGTTCTTTACTGGCCAACACTCTACTCCATACAACAAAGCTGGTCAAACCACCACTCTGTAGAATTTGCCTTTAAGTTTAGTAGGCACCTTCTTATCACACAAGACTCCAGATGCGAGCCTCCATTTCATCCACCCAACACCAATACGGTGAGTGGCATCCTCATCAATCTCTCCATTTTCCTGGATAATAGACCCAAGATACTTGAAACTCCCTCTCTTTTGGATGACCTGTGTATCCAGCTTCACTTCTACGTCATCATCCTGAGTCGCCTCACTGAACTTGCACTCCATATATTCAGTCTTGGTCCTACTCAACCTAAACCCCTTAGACTCGAGGGTCTGTCTCCAAACCTCCAACTTAGCATTAACTCATCCGCGAGTCTCGTCAACCAAAACTACATCATCCACAAATAACATGCAACATGGCACCTCACCTTGTATTTGTCGCGTCAATACATCCATTACCAAGGCAAATAGAAAAGGGCTAAGGGTCGATCCCTGGTGCAACCCCATCAACACGGGAAAGTGTTTCGAATCTCCTCTCACAGTTCTAACGCGAGTCTTGGCCCCCTCATACATGTCCTTAATTGATCTGGTGTACGCCACGGGTACACCTCGAGCCTCCAAGCACCTCCAAGCACCTCCAAAGGACCTCCCTAGGGACTCTATCATACGTCTTTTCTAGATCGATGAACACCATGTGCAAGTCCTTCTTCCTTTCCCTGTACTGCTCCACCAGTTTTCTAAGGAGATGAATAGGTTCTGTAGTCGAGCGTCCTGGCATAAAGCCGAACTGGTTCTCGAAAATAGGCACGATCTATCTCAACCTCAACTCCACTACCCTCTCCCAGACCTTCATAGTGTGGCTTAGCAATTTGATACCCCTATAGTTGTTGCAACTCTGAATATCGCCCTTGTTCTTGTACAAAGGAATCATCGTGCTCCATCTCCAAGCTTCAGGCATCTTTGCCGTTCTAAGAATACCATCAAACAACTCGGTTAGCCACTTCACACCTGTCTCACCCGAGCTTTTCCAAAAATCCACGGGAATCTCATCTGGCCCCGTCGCCCTACCCCTTCGCATCTTACGAATCGCAACCTTAACCTCTTCAACCTTTATACGGCTACAATAATCATAGTCCCGACGCCTCTCTGAGTGTGCCAAATCTCCCAGCTCAAAACTATTGTCCCCCCTTCATTCAAGAGTCCATGAAAGTAAGACTGACATCTCCTCCTAATGAGTACCTCATCTACTAGTATTTTGCCATCTTCGTCCTTGATGCACTTCACTAGGTCAAGGTCCTGAGTCCTCCTCTCTCTAGCCTTTGCTAACCTGTATAACTTCTTATCCCCACCTTTATCCTCTAAAGCCGCGTATAAGCTTTCAAAGGCTGCCGTTTTAGCTGTCGTTACCGCTAACTTAGCCTCCTTCCTAGCTATCTTATACACCTCCCTATTCCTTCGCTTCTCCTCCTCATCCTTACTCTCTACCAACTTCGCATATGCCCCCCTTTTAGCCTCCACCTTTCTTTTTACTTCTCCATTCCACCACCAGTCCCCTCGATGCTTGCCAGCACGACCTCTCGAGACGCCCAACACCTCTCTAGCCGTCTCCCTTATGCAACTAGCAGTCGTATCCCACATATTATCCACATCCCCACTACTCCCCCAAGCCCCCCTAGTCATCAACTTCTCCCCTATTTCCAGTGCACTGGCCATAGTCAGGCTACCCTATTTAATCCTAGACCGGTCATCCACAATCCGCTTCTTTTTCTCCTTCTTAATCTCTAAATCCATCACTAAGAGTCTATGTTGGGTCGAAAGATTCTCACTTGGGATAACCTTACAGTCTTTACAAAGACCTCTATCACCCGTCCTAAGGAGCAAAAAGTCTATCTGAGTCTTGGCCACCGAACTACGGAAGGTAACCAAGTGCTCCTCCTTCTTCGGGAAACTAGAATTAGTTACTCTCAACCCAAAGGCTCTAGCAAAATCTAAGAGTGCGGCTCCCCCTTCATTCCTATCCCCGAAACCAAAGCCTCCATGCACATCGTCATAACCCCTCGAAGATGCCCCGATGTGCCCATTGAAATCTCCTCCAATGAAAAGCTTCTCAGTATCAGGCAAACCTCCCACTACCTCGTCCAAAACCTCCCAAAAGTGTTTCTTCTCCTCCTCATCTAAGCCCGCTTGTGGTGCGTACGCACTAATAATGTTCAAAGTAGACCCTCCAAGGACTAACTTAATTGTCATCAACCTATCGTTGACCCTCCTAACCTCCACCACTTGCTCTCTCAACTCCTCATCCACTAGGATACCTACCCCATTCCTATTCCTCACACCTCCTGAGTACCACAACTTATACCCGTCTACCTCTCGCGCCTTAGTTCCCACCCATTTAGTCTCCTGGACACACGCTATGCTAATCCTCCTCTTCCTAAGAACCTTCACTAGCTCTATGGCCTTTCCGGATAAAGTCCATATGTTCCAAGACCCTATTCTCAACCTAGATGCTCCCTTAACCCCCTTATCTATCCTTCCCCTCTCCCCCGCCCCCGGCCCCACCCCCGACCCTGCCTCCGGCCCCACCCCCGACCCTGCCCCCAAACCCGAGCGCGACCGATATATAAAATGTATCAAAATGCTTTTCAATCTTGTGATCTTTAACATGTAACGTGAAGAGTTAAAATTTAAAAGTTATCAAAAAAGGAATGTATAAACAGACTAAAAAGAAAAGTAAAACAACAAATTTAAGCCAATAAGTATAAGAAAAAGTGAAAAAATCCAAAGTTAGAAGTTTAAATAACCACTTAACTTTGAGTAATTAGTTATTATACTCACTCAACTTTATCAAGTTAGTTTTCATGATCATTATTTCTAGAAATATCATTTTCGATACCTATTTAAGGATATGTGATAGCTGTAAATTTTTAGAAAAAAATATTTTTAAAAATAAAAATTAATATTTAATTATTGGATTCACAATCAATTTTTTTATGATTATTTCGTTGTTCTTTAATTTATTTTTCTTGTTATTTTTCACTAATCGAATTTAATATGATATTATCTTGAGTATTGATATTTTTAATATGTTATGAAATATACTCAAATAGTCAAATTCATTAATAAGATGTTATTAACGAATCTATATATATATATATATAAAAGAGAATCTTAGACCCGCCTACGTGTCGCTCTCATATTTCAGCATTCTTATTTTTCTATTTTCTTCATTAATAAGATGTTATTAACGAATCTATATAGTATATATATATATAAAAGAGAATCTTAGACCCGCCTACGTGTCGCTCTCATATTTCAGCATTCTTATTTTTCTATTTTCTCAATTTTTTGCCCATATTCTTTTTCTTTTTTTTAAAACAACGCTTTATCCACAAGAAAGAAAAAACACGGACGCGTCTTTAATTTCAAAAAACGACGGCTCTTCTTATTACTCTCTCTTCCTGTTCTTTCTCCCAACCAAATTCTCTGTTGTTCTTCCTTCTTTCACTGTTCACATCCATATCTATGGCTATCTTTGTGCCAGCTGGAGTCGAACAAATATAGTTGACGAATTTACAGGAATACTTTAAAAATGAGGCATCGTTCTCCTTCTAAACGAGTTGTCTGGTTCACAACTCTTATTTATTCACTCACGTTGCTGATCCCATAGCATATGTCAGATTCTTACTGGATGTTCTCCGACAGTCGGATACAATCACCATCGGTAAAAAACGACCTTGGCTAAATATGGTATGTACATCTTCTCCCATTCTCTTTTTAAAGTCGATTAATAATTCCAATCCTCCTTTATATTGCAAATAATAGGGTTTATACTTTTATTCTGTAGCAAACTCTTAAAAAATTGATTTTATTATGTCACAAGATGGGATTCAACCCCATGAGGATGCACCAGTGGTGACTACTTTCACTACTAAAAAAAGGCCAAAAAGAGATGGCCAAAAGCAAGCTTTTTTGGCCAAAAGCGACGGCCTCACTACCGTGGAAAAATGGCCTGTCGTTTTACCAAAAGCGATGACTTTTTTTTTCCAGAAAAGCGACGTTGTCCGTCGCTTTTTCTGGGATTTTTTTAAAAAAATTCTAGAAAAGCGACGGACAAAAGAGACGTTGTCCGTCGCTTTTTTGCATTTTTTCCAGCAGCAAAAATCTGCATTTTCAATATGCACCACCTGCCATTTCAAAAACCTATTCAATACAGTCCAAACTAGCAATTACAATTCATAAAACAATAAAAACATCAACAACAAACTAAAAACAAAGTAAAAATCTACCAATCACATAAAAGGTCCACCAAAAGGACCTATAACGTATTCAATAACATTAAAAAAAAGTGTCAAAAAGCGTCAAATTATGTCAAACTATAGAAGAAAATGGGGCAATCCTAATGGGGGGTAGTATCCACAAACTCCTACTCATTTTCAGTAGTCTCAGTAACGTCGTCACTTGATGATGAGGAGGAAGGAGTAGGATCTATACTACGACAGCGACGACCAACAAAGGATGATATTTCTTCTCGAAGAGCCTGGACGGTCTTGGACAGATCATCAGTGGTCTCAGTCCGTTTTCTCTCGGATTCTGCCAAGGCCCTAGTAAGATCTGTGATCTGCTACGACATATGTGCAAGTTGGACACCATTAACTGCCTCAGCCTGGCGCGAGGATCCAATACCATCCAGTCTTGCCTGTATTCGTCGCAAATCATTCCTCGAGCCTAGACCATAGACTCTCCCCTTTTGTCTGCCCCCTGCCACTTTTTCGGTCCATATTTGAGTGGCTTCCTCATTTGTAGGCTCGATCGGCAAGCCCAGACCTTGCTGAGTTTGGCTATACTCAGACAAAACACGTCCAAACTCATCCTGAATACAAAAAAATAAAAATTATAATATATATATATATATATATACTAATTCAAGCTTCTAAAATAAAACTCAAAACTAATTCAACAACCTATTTCAAATTCAAAGTTCTCAAATTCAAGTCAATAATCTAATTCAAGAACATCATTCCAAATTCAAGAACCAACCTAATTCTAGTTCAAAAAATCATTCCTAAAGTTGAAAACTAATTCTTAACTCAAAACTAACAAACTTAACTTTAAAAAATTTAACTTAAAAAAACTAAGATTCAAGAACCTAATTCAAAAGGTTAAGGTTAAATATTAATTCAAGATTCTAAAACAAAACTCAAAACTAATTCAACAACCTATTTCAAATTCAAAGTTCCCAAATTCAAGTCAATAATCTAATTCAAGAACATAATTCCGAATTAAAGAACCAACCTAATTCTAGTTCAAAAAATAATTCCTAAAATTGAAAACTAATTATAATATATATATATATAACTATATATATGTTAGTACTTTATTATATTTAAACTTTAAAACTTACATAGGCTTTTTTAGCCCTCTGCTCGACCCATACATCCGGATCTGACTCATTTTTTTGTCTCGTATGTGGCCTTTCTTAAAGAGCTCAGCCTGAGTCGGAGGGCACCCCAAGTCCTTCTCCTGCAAACAAAATAAATTTAACATAATAAAGTAATATAATTAATATTATTTAATCAAGTTTATATAAACATATATATAAGTTAAAAGGTTAATATTATTACTTACCATATCCCTTGCAACGTCCGCTACACTCCTTGCACCCATAGTGTGCAACGATCCACCTTTAACACTGCCTCTGGCTTTCTTGCCTTGTTCAGACAATGCTTTGAACTCTTCCGAATCCCAATACTTCTGAAGCTGCTCATGAAGATGAAGTAGAAGCCAAGATCCACACTTCTTACTATCCCGAATTTTTTTAAGCCATTGTCGTAGCCTGGCACTGGCCTTCCTCGCGAAAGTAGTGGTAATGATCTTATTGTACTTTCACTTCCAAGTACACATTGTACACTATATATATATATAGTATATATATATATACCTTAAACTCATCAAACATGGCCTATTGGATCGATCTTGGAATCTCTGACCAGGAGGTCCAAGGTTCTGTAAAAAGCCTTTTAACTGCCTCCTTTAGAGCACGTCAGGGCTCTTTCGTGGGATACCACCTGTAAAGAACATAATAAGCATCAAGTGATAAATAATTAATTAATATGAAAAAGCAAACTTATTAATTAATTAGAAAAAAACTTACGATGATCCTTCAGGGCGAATCATGACTCTGCCAATGGCGTCATGCTCGCCGGGTCTCAGATTCACGTCGTCCTCTTCCTCCTCAAAAAGTGTTGATGCAGGTAATGACGAAAGTCTATAACGCTGAGTCAATGGAGGTGTAGAGGTCTATGTGTCAGACTCAGAGCTGGTATCTCTAAGTCGCAAGCCTGATAAGTGGGGGGAAGAAGAATCACGTGGGGATTGCGTACCCGATGATAATCTGGTAGTCCCGCTGCCATGTGGCAGAGGCATAGAGGGTGTAGGCATGAAAGTCATGTGATGATGAGAAGTAGTGGGTCTAGGACCATGATAATCTACGGGATTCCCAGTTCCATAGGGAACATACACTGATGGAGTAGAGCGAATCTGTGGCGAAGATGAAAGACGACCTGAAATACCGTCATACGCTATAGGCCTCCTAGAGCTCTTCCTAGACTTACTAGACTTGCTAGTACTAGTTTTACTAGGACGACCTCGATCACCATTACCTGACGACATCTGTATGCATAACCCAAAACTAATTCAAAATTTTCAAATTCAAGAAACTAATTCAAAACTAACACTAACCTAAAGTTGAAAACTAATAGCAAACATTAACCTAAACTAAGGTTCACAAAGACTAACAATTTAAACTAACAAACTTAACTTAAAAAACTTAACTTAAAAAAAACTTAGATTCAAGAACCTAATTCAAAAGGTTAAAGATAAATACTAATTCAAGATTCTAAAACAAAAATCAAAACTAATTCAACAACCTATTTCAAATTAAAACTTCTCAAATTCAAGTTAATCTAATTCACAAACTAATTGCAAGCCTAAACTAAGGTTCACAAACTAATAGCAAGCCTAAAATAAGGTTCACAAACTAATTAGCAAGCTTAAACTAAGGGTTCACAAACTAATAGCAAGCCTAAAATAATGTTCACAAACTAATAGCAAACCTAAACTAAGGTTCACAAACTAATTAGCAAGCCTAAACTAAAGTTCACAAACTTAACTTAAAAAAACTTAGATTCAAGAACCTAAGTTCAAATTAAAGAACCAACCTAATTCTAGTTCAAAAAATCATTCCTTAAGTTAAAAACTAATTCTTAACTCAAGACTAAAAAACTTAACCTAAAAAAGCTAAGATTCAATAATTCAAAAGGTTAAAGTTAAATACTAATTCAAGATTCTAAAACAAAACTCAAAACTAATTCAACAACCTATTTCAAATTCAAAGTTCCCAAATTCAAGTCAATAATCTAATTCAAGAACATAATTTCAAATTCAAGAACCAACCTAATTCTAGTTCAAAAAATCATTCCTAAAGTTGAAAACTAATTCTTAACTCAAGACTAAAAAACTTAACTTAAAAAAGTTTAACTTAAAAAAAACTAAGATTCAATTACCTAATTCAAAAGGTTAAAGTTAAATACTAATTCAAGATTCTAAAACAAAACTCAAAACTAATTCAACAACCTATTTCAAATTCAAAGTTCCCAAATTCAAGTCAATAATCTAATTCAAGAACATAATTTCAAATTAATGAACAAACCTAATTCTAGTTCAAAAAATCATTCCTAAAGTTGAAAACTAATTGTTAACTCAAAACTAACAATTTAAACTAAAAAACTTAACTTAAAAAAGTTTAACTTAAAAAAACTTGGATTCAAGAACCTAATTCAAAAGGTTAAAGTTAAATACTAATTCAAGATTCTAAAACAAAACTCAAAACTAATTCAACAACCGATTTCAAATTGAAAGTTCCCAAATTCAAGTCAATAATCTAAATCAAGAACATAATTCCAAATTAAAGAACCAACCTAATTCTAGTTCAAAATATCATTCCTAAAGTTGAAAACTAATCCTTAACTCAAAACTAACAATTTAAACTAACAAACTTAACTTAAAAAAACTTGGATTCAAGAACCTAATTCAAAAGGTTAAAGTTAAATACTAATTCAAGATTCTAAAACAAAACTCAAAACTAATTCAACAACCTATTTCAAATTCAAAGTTCTCAAATTCAAGTCAATAATCTAATTCAAGAACATAATTCCAAATTAAAGAACCAACCTAATTCTAGTTCAAAAAATCATTCGTAAAGTTGAAAACTAATTTTTAACTCAAAACTAACAATTTAAACTAACAAACTTAACTTAAAAAAATTTAACTTAAAAAAACTTAGATTCAAGAACCTAATTCAAAAGGTTAAAGTTAAATACTAATTCAAGATTCTAAAACAAAACTCAAAACTAATTCAACAACCTATTTCAAATTTAAAGTTCCCAAATTCAAGTCAATAATCTAATTCAAGAACATAATTTCAAGTTCAAGAACCAACCTAATTCAAGAACATAATTTCAAGTTCAAGAACCAACCTAATTCAAGAACATATATAATTCATGTTCAAAAAAGAACCTAAACTAATTAAGGTTCACAAGCTAATAGCAAGCATTACCTAAACTAAGGTTTATAAACTAATAGCAAGCCTAAACTAAGGTTCACAAACTAATTAGCAAGCCTAAACTAAGGTTCACAAACTAATAGCAAGCCTAAACTAAGGTTCACAAACTAATTAGCAAGCCTAAACTAAGGTTCACAAACTAATAGCAAGCCTAAACTAATTAAAGTTCATAAATTAAGAATATAATCTAAAAATGGAATTTTTCACTATCAATTTTCACTATCAAATTCTCAAAATCCAACAACATATACACCCTAGTCTAGAATTCAACAACAACAACATACCCTAGTCTAGAATACACTATCAATTTTCGAAAAAAAATACCCAAATTAAACCCTAACCTTCAAATAAACAACACAACTAACCTCAAAATTGGAGGAGGTTGGAGGAAGGAGGTGGAGGGACCGGCGGTGGAGGAGTGGCGGTGGAGGGACCGGTGGTGGAGGGAGCGGCGGGGCAGTGGCGGAGGAGAGGAGAGGAGGAGAGAAAAGAGAAAGAGAGAAATGAGGGAAGAGACTCCCGTCGGATCTTTGTATAATTAAAGAAGCGACGGACAACGTCGCTTCTGTCCGTCACTTTCTTAAATGAGTTGACCGCATCTTCACCAAAAAGCGATGGACAAAAGCGACGTTGTCCGTCACTTTTTTTTTTTTTTAATATTTGCGACGCTGTCCGTCGCTTATATTAAAAAATAATTATTTGTAAATATTTTTGGCGCAAAAATCCACCAAAAAAAAGCGACGGAATTAGAGACGCTGTCCGTCGCTTATGTTAAAAAATAATTATAAATTAAAAAAAAAAAAAGCGACGGACAACGTAGCTTTTTCCATCACTTTTCATTAGCGACGATGTCCGTCGCTTTTCTATCTGTCCCTTTTTGAGCTATTTTTAGTAGTGTTTGAGGAAGAAACTACAGGAATGACTTGACTTTATGATGAAGTGAGTCCATCATAATTTCTCTTTTACCTGCTTACTATTGGGCTTCTAATATGCTTTCGAAATCAAAGTTTTTTATTACCATACTTTTATACTTATTTGACCTCACTTTGTGGGATTTCACTGGGTATGTTGTTGTTGTATACTAAAGAAGAACCAAGGACAGTATGGCAGAAGAGAAGGGAGTGGTCTGGTTGGAGGTTTGTTTAAGTTTTATCTGATTGTAGTAAAATAAATAAATTTTCGAAAAACTTAGGATAAAAAGGGTTAGTTTATTTTGGAGCTTCTTTAGTTGGTGTTATTTTGGTTAGTAGATTGTGTACGATGAAGAAAACGACAGAATTTGAAGTTAAAAGCTACTACTATGGATGACACGGTTAGTAATTTCTCTATGCTTGAAGTTATGTTGTGTCATTGCAAGATTGTTGTGCATCAACTTGAGCATAAGCGTTGTTTTAGAGCCCAAAATAAAATTATTGTCCCTTCCTGGGATCTCTCATTTCTTCAGCGGCAATGTCATTGCTTTGCATACAGAGATGAGATTTTGTGCTCCTGAGAAACTCCTCAGAGAGTTCATGACTTTGCAGGCCTATTTTCTTTGATTTCTAAATTATCCTTATCTATGTTTACTTAATTGTCACTATTTTCTTCAGGAACACTTTCAGATTATATCACGAGTACTTTAAAATTTTAAATTAGAAGGTGCACAATGTAGAAAAGTTGATTGAAGTGTTGGTCAATCTTTTGAGGTATATTATTTCAAAAGATGTCTTTTCCTGGTTAGAATAATGCCATGCTGGACGAGGATACTTATTTCCAAGTACCCACATCTACTTAAAGCTTCCATCACTAAGAATGTGATCATTGTCTTGAAAAAATATTATTTTGCCAGAAAAATGCTCGAACTATTTCTGCGATTGATTGGCTCTTTTTGCAAGCCTATAAAATGATTGCTCCCTATTCTGTTTGCAGGTACTCACAATATAATTATACGCGTCATGACTCATGTTTTACCAAGTATGTTGATTGCAATCTTTGGTTTGACGAAAAAATTATTTACTTCTGCCTTTCAACTATTGCGACAGAGAATTTGTTCATCTTTTGAACATTCGTAAGTATTTATTGGGGGGAAAAAAGCTTAATCCTTTTGTAGAGTTACTTAGATACATGAATGCAGATGTCTGGAAATAAAAAATGATTTTACTTAAGAATCTTATGTAATTATTTTCTACATATATGGCATTTATGTTTCTACAATTTTGTCAACATATCAGTGAATATAGCTTCTCGCGTGGACTTCACAGCAATACCAGTCAAACAACTAGGAGCTAATTAAGTATTCAAGTAGCATACTCACTTTGTATTTCTTTTTTTGTAAAATCGTCTATGTTGTTATTCCGAGGCCTAATTAAGTTGGATGAGTTGAGAAGTTAAGGGCATGCTGATATGAACAAAGGTATCATCGGTTTCAGTTACTGAAGAAAACAGAGGATAAAAAAAATATATAGCCAATATATCATAGATTCAATAAAAGCTATGGTTATCATATATTCTACGATTTTCTTAGCTGTAAATAGAACTCATTTCTTTAGTGAGAATAGACAAATAATGTATTTGGTTAAGAAACGGAATTTGTCTTTCTCTTGGTAATAGATGAGCATAACTCTATAAAGTTGTCTGCCAAGGAGATGATGACAACAACAGATTACTTTTTCAACTGTGAATCTTTGTGTGTATATATTGTTTTGTGCGATGATCACTACTTTGTATTGAAATGTTAATCCTGAGATGTTACTTCCTTTTTCAGAAATCCTCTAACTTCTTCGCTAAAAGTGGGGGAATGGTTTATTACAATAGTATTTTTTCTCATGTAATAAAATTTAGACTTGCTGCTTTTCATGTGCAGTGGAGCAATTTATCGTCAAAGTAGAACAAATGTTATGCCTAGAGTTTTGGTGACTAATTAAACACTTCTTTTGCAGAATTTTGTGCATATTGTGGACCTTTAAGACAAGATCACTGAAATAAGAGGGATCGGATGTACCTTTAAGCTACATTAGAATTTCTTGAAAGTGCACCCATCGTTGAACAAGCGACACTGCATTAACAAAGGCTGGACCCTGACACTGCCGCTTATTCAATAATGGTTCTGCTATCAGTAAAACTTTGGTTGCCGCTGTCTCTGACAAAGGAAGAAATGTCACTGACTGCTTCTCTATATTTCATTGGACTAACTTTGAAAAGTGCTTTATACTACTGCAGATCATGTTTCTCCTGTCTTTCCTTACATGGACTGCTTTAGTCACCGAAGCAACAAGTCAGTTTGCTCTACACATGAATCATGAGACGCTTCAGATGAAAGGGCAAATCAAGATTGAAAAAATTGTGAGATGAGTACTTCAGGTGAACAGAATGCTTAGGCGAGTACTTTTGTGTGGCATTTTACTTCCTTTCGATATAGTTATGATACAAAAGTTCTTTTCCTCTGCCTAATGGAGCTCCTTCGCAAGCTTTTTGATTATGATTTGGTTGTTATTTAAATTATTTTTGGTGGATATGGTGATGCAATTTGTTCCATCAAGAAAGTAAACCACGTGAAGCAGTCCTATGTAATGCTTTTATGTGCATTTGTGCATTTAATGGTACAAGGAAAAATATTACTGGGATGTCACTACTGCATTCAAGTACATAAAGTTGTTTTTCGT
Source organism: Jaltomata sinuosa (assembly GCA_003996215.1). Classification (NCBI taxonomy): domain Eukaryota; kingdom Viridiplantae; phylum Streptophyta; class Magnoliopsida; order Solanales; family Solanaceae; genus Jaltomata; species Jaltomata sinuosa. The sequence goes on from QJPP01001295.1 coordinate 469,901, forward strand.
ATGCCACCTCCTTTCATTACCATTGAACCATGTAAGTTTTCCCCCATTTTAACTCATGATGCTCACTGTTTCTTTGGAACTAAATGGTACACCACAAGAAAATAAATCTAGAGCTCGCTAAATATGAAACCTTTTCCTATGATAAGGACACAAGATATCGAAGAAGAGCTATATCAACTTCAGCCAGATGGACGATCTTTCTACTTCCAACATTAACATAGTAATGCCTCTATTTTGTGGTGGTCTTTAATTTTTATCCCTCATAACAAATAATTTTTTCGCGAAACATAAGGTTACATTCTTTGCATCATTATATAACTTATGATTCGAAGTTCGATTGCTAAAGTCAAAAATGAAAGATCAGTCCATTTGAATGATAACAATTAAAGACCAACGTATTTAAGGAGCAAATAATACAGTTTTGACACTGGAGAATAACATGTCATTTGGCACATGCACAACACGGTGGTTTAAAAAATAGAAGGAAGATTATAACATGATTCTTGTGGCTGTAAGGGTACAAAATTTATTGACTATTAAACTATTTCAGAACACACTAATAAGGAGATAACCTTATACGGTATATCATGACTTGGTCCATATTGAATGTTGTATATTTGGACATTGGAAGAGTTATCTCCAATTGAAATGCAATTATCCCCTATTCACCACAAGAACAAAGAAGTTATTTATGATCGCGCGAAGCGCGAGAAAGTTGCCTAGTATTGTAGATATGTCTTGAGTAATATGATTAATGAAGAATAATTAGTGTTTTTAAAAAATAACGAGATTTTTTAAATTAAATAAAAAAACTGTCTTTTTTAAGATTTGTGAAATCAATTTTAGAATCTTTCAAAAAATATGAAACCTAGTTTTAAAAAACTACTCATATTAGATAAGGTAATATCAATTAATTACATAAAATATGAACTTAATTATCTGAGTATATCCCGATAACATATCTAAAATATTCATATTTAAAACAATATCTTATTAATTTAATTAATGAAAAATAATGAGATAGAGAAAAAACAAAAATTATGAAACTACTAAGATAAGATGACATAAAATACGAGTTTGACCATTTAAGTATATCCTACTAACATATGTAAAATTATATTTAAATAATACATTGTTAATTTAATTAATGAAGAATAACACGAGAGAAAAATAAAATAAAAATTATAGAGCTGCTAAGATAAGATGATACAATTAGTCATAAAAACACAAATTTGGCTATTTAAGTGTATTCTATAATATATTTAAAATACTAATACTCAAAACAACACCATATTAAATTCGATTAATGAAGAATAATAAGAAAAACAAAAATAAATTAAAGAACCAAAAAATAAATAAAAAATTAACTGAAAACTCAATAATTAAATATTAATTGTAAAGTTTAAAATTATTTTATTTCTAATAATTTATAATTGTTATATTATTAAATAAGTATCGAAAATTATATTTTGAAAAATAATAATCATAGAAATCAATTTAATAAAGTTGAGTGACTTTTAAAATATAAAATACCATATAAGGTAAAAGGACCAAATTGAGAGAGTAACAGAGGACAGAGACTGCAGTATCAAATTGAAAGAGATAACGGACAGAGTACAGACAGCTCGGCATTAACAACTATTGCGTGTAGTGTGAAATTAAATTAATTTAGCACAAACACCAACAACCATAGGGAGCTAACATACTCTCTCCGTTCATTTTTCCTTGTCACATTTCGCTTTACAAAAGTTAATTTGATTAAATTTCAAAGCTAAATTGAAGTAGATTAATATAAGTTGCAATATTTCTCATATTAATATGATGAAAAAAATACATCATAAAATATTGATCAAAGTTCATGCAGTTTAACTTCAAAAAGTGAAACAGTGACAAGTAAAAGTGAACGAGGGGAGTATAAACGTACAACACCAGCACTAGTTTCCCACTCTTCTTTCTCCTCTTCTCTTCTCCCTGTTTGTTGCTTTCATTTCAATATTCAAAATGCTAGTCGATCCCCACAAGCATCCATCTTTCCCCATGCATTTACTTGAACATGGCTTTATCGATAAAATAGTAAGCTTTTTTTTCTTTCTTTTTTAAAAGTTCACATCTTTATTTTTGCTTTGTTGTCTTTCTAACTGAGTTTTCCTAAAATTGTTAGCGAATGCCGGCTGCTTTTGTGAAAGAACACAAGAAGATGTTGGCGAAGACATGCTTACTGAAAACGGATGAAGGTCTGTGTTGGGAAGCCAAGATAGTGAAGGAGATTTCTCATTACTTCATATGCCAAGGCAACTGGGCACGGTTTGTGGTGCATCACAAGCTGGAGCTAGGAGACATGTTGATCTTCTTTCTCCTTGACAAGTCCACCTTCCATGTCCTTCCCTACACCAAGAAACCATTTACCAACATTCGACATTTCGAGGAACTCAGCAGTTCCGAGGAGGAGGTAGAAAATGTTGAAGAGAACATTGGAATCGGACCTTCAAGAAGATGTAAGAAAGTCAAAACAGAGCCAAATGAATCGTCAAGTAAGTGTAGCACCAATCTCTTTATGCACTTGCAATAACGTTTATGTATTCACTTGGCTGCGTATTTGTGTGCAAGCTTTGAAAGAAATTAAATTAAAACATCACAATTTAGACTGTTGGGGGAGTCCCTTCTTGTTGATGATTTGGGTATTCTTTCTTGTAAACCTACCTATCCAAAGAATTTTATTTATCTACTTTTTCAAGTGGCTACATTTCATTTTCTGAAAACAGATTGCACTTTCATATTCTGATTCCTGGTAAAAAACGACTATGTGTTTGTCAACTAATTAAAGGCTTGTTAAAATTAAGGAAGTTTTTGTTTCAGTGTTCCATTTTTCTTTTGGTTGGGAAAATTAGTGTTTTGTTGTGTGTGTGTGTATACACAATCCTTTTGCTATTGGGCTCGAAATAATAATCTCGGAATAAATAAAAGATAGTACTTTTAGTAGAAGGCAATGATACATATATATCTAAGTGAAGGTTATTTGACATACTCCATTAGCCATTTTATCCAACTTGCTAATACTATTATTTTCTTGAAAGCCCATGGTACATGGTCCACCGAGTCGGATGATGATTCTATAGAGATCCTAGATGGTACCCCAACAAGCAACAGAGGGAAAACGAAAGTTTCAGACATTGTTGCGCATTATGTTGAAAACCTAGGCCTTTGTCTATTAGGACAGTCCAGCAAAATAATTAAAAGACAAGAAGAGGATGCAGAGGATGATGTTACACTTGATATGTATATCAAAAGAAAGGAGATTGAGAAGTTGATAGAAGGTGTTGCTTCACCTTCTTGCACAAGAGAGGGCCAAAGTGAGTATTTTATCTGCTCAGTCATCTCGTTACATGTATATTTTGTATTAACACAATGATCTTAATTTTCTGTGTGAAGCAAGCGGCTGTGAAAGCTGCAAGATGCACAAGCAACAATCCAGTATTCTTAATGATTTGCGCAGGATAGTAATGAACAAAGCAAAGGCTATAGCATATCAAAGAGAAAAAGCTAATTTCAAGTCTAAGAATCCATTCTTCATATCTTTTATGCATCCTTCGAATATCTCCAGATCGTATCTGGTAAGCTCTACAAGTAACTGTCAGTGTATATACTTTACAATACTTTGAATCTATATTCAAACTCAAGTCATAGAGCTCATCTCTTTATTTGGCAGAACATAAAGTTGACATTTGCTAGGAAATATATCCCGGAAAACTGCAGCAACATAGTGCTTCGTGTTGCAGGCAGGGGATCTTGGCCTATCACATACTATCTGGGACCAGTACGAGCTAAAATTAGCAATGGCTGGACAGCATTCATGCGTGACAATCAGTTAAAATTAGGTGATGTTTGTGTATTTGAAGTGATTAAAAACACTCAGGTCTTCATGGATGTCACTATATTTCCTTCAGCTGGGAGCATGTCAATGCAGGGAACTGATGGGCCAGATTGTAATTAGTTTACGTTACTGAGATAGTTTAAATGAAGTTAGTATTGCGAAGCAAATCTTGAAGGAGAGTTTCAAAAATTAGCTTGATGTGAACTTAAAACAAGCTATCATATTCTGTAGTTCAGTCTTGCCTTTCTGACAAATTTCCATTTATTTTTTATAATGCATATATATATATATTGTTGGTTAAGTGTCATTCAAATCGAAGAAAAATAGCAATGAGGTGATCGATTGGAATCTTATTTCCTAGTCTTCTGGTTATTTTCAGCCAAGTATATGAAGGACATAATTGTATTGGGAAAAAAAGATGACAATATTTGTTTTTCAACTTGGTTCTAATTGATATGGAAAAAGGAATCAAATTGTACCATCGCTGCAGAGATAATGCCTCGTTTTCTCTTGAAGTTAAAGGTAGGTGTTCATTTAGAGTTGTTGTGACCATTTCCTTCCATTATTAAGAAACTGGAACTTGCTACTCAATATTCTTAAAAGTGGAATTTTCTAAAATAGTGCAGAACAATGTTTTCGGGATAAAAAGAAAAGGTTATATTTGAATCATAGCCTAATATAGTTGGGGTCGATTACATAAATCCTCACGGTTCATGTGACCCTATTCAGAGGTGTAGTAAGCGAATTCCTTAATAACTTCTTGATTATTATGGTGTCAAAGTTTATGCACTTTGCTATCAAAAATCTTCCTAATTCTGAAAGAGCTGTCTGGGAAAAGTGGAAAATATATTTCATGAGAAGTCCTGTCATACCTGTTTTATGCAAATTCCATCCTTGGGCTCTTCATCAATCCGTCTCTCTGTTGGAAGAAGATATTGTGTCAGGAACAAATCATGATAAATTTTACTTTACTTGTACAAACAGTAAGCTCTTTTGGAAAGGTGTTCTGCTTGTTTCGATTCTGAATGGTGAACTCAACTAGGAGCGGCTCAAACATATTAGTGGTCTAAGACGAATAAAAAATGGCACGTGGGTTTCAAACAAATCAAACAACCAAAACGGGCAACAACCATCACGTAGAAGTCAAGGTAACTTGCAAAATATTGTTCCATCGGCTAATGTTACAGATTCTTCTCAAACTTCACATGGATCTCATTCTCAAGATACCAATATTTATTCACATGGACTTTTCACAAGTCAACTTCAACAAATTGCTCAAGCTTTGTCTAAGATGACTCAAAATTTTGCTACTGGTAATGTCGATGCTTATGCAAACGCAACAGGTTTATCCTTTTTCCCGTATGCTTCAATTAATTCTGTATTTAGTAAGCCATGGATTTTTAGATAGTGGAGCTACTGACCATATAATTTCTGATTCCACACTTTTGACACGCACAGAATCCCCATCAATACCAATCGTTAATTTACCCACCGGATCGTCTGCTTCTATCACTTGCACAGGCACTATACCTTTCAACAAAGATATCACCTTAAATAATGTTTTATGTGTTCCATCTTTTCGCTTAAATTTTATGTCAGCAAGCAAGCTCACTAATGCCTTGAATTCTTGTGCTATGTTATTTCCCACTTTTTGTGCCTTGCAGGACTTGGCTACGGGGAAGATGATTGGCTCGGGTAAACAGCGTGGTGGTCTTTATTACATGTCTCCGTTGCAAAAGATACCCACCTCTTACCAAGTTTCTCAGCCATCAAATTTATGGCACATGCGTCTTGGTCATCCATCACCATCTCGTCTTAAATTAGTTTCTTCATTGTTGTCTTCTCATAATATTTCTCTTAGTGATAACTGCACCATTTGTCCTATGGCGAAACAAACTAGACTTCCATTTCCTTCCAAGTTCAATATCAAGTCATAATCCGTTTGATTTATTGCATTGTGATATTTGGGGTCCACACAAGGTATCCACACATTCAGGGAAATGTTTCTTTCTTACTATTGTGGATGATTTTACAAGATGCACTTGGGTGTTTCTTATGGTGAAAAAATCTGATACACAAAATCTAATAAAATCTTTTATTGCCTTTGCTCATACTCAATTTCATGCCTCAGTTAAAACTATAAGGGTAGATAATGGAGGAGAAATCTTATCTATGAGAAGTTTCTTTCAGTCTCAAGGCATTGAATGTCAACGGACTTGCGTCTCTACTCCTCAACAAAATGGAGTAGTTGAACGCAAGCATCGTCATATTCTAGTTGTAGCAAGAGCATTACGATTTCAGTCTCACTTACCTCTCACTTTTTGGGGAGAATACGTATTGACTGTTGTCTACCTCATCAATAGGCTTCCATCACCATTATTTTCTTCTAAATCACCTTTTCAGTTATTATATAATCGTCCGCTATCACTTGATCACTTAAAAGTTTTCGGTTGCCTATGTTACGCGACAGTTGTTAATCCTGCTCATAAATTTGATTCTCGTGCAAAACGTTGCATTTTTGTTGGGTATCCTACTGATCAAAAGGGTTACAAACTTTATGATTTGGATACAAAAAAGTTTCTTGTGAGCCGAGATGTCAAAAAAATAATTTAGAAACCACTTTTCCTTTCTCAACTTCACCGAATCAACATTCTGTGTTGGATGAACTTTCTCCAGATCACACGGATAATTCTAAATATGCAACATCTTCCCCTAATATTTTACCTCAACCAACTCAATACTATGACGTACATGAGCTTACATCTTCTCAAACATTATCTCCAGCCGAACCCATTGAAGCATCAGAAGTATCACAATACCAACCCATAAATTCTGAAAACTCACCTTTGGTTGAACCTACTCTTGCACCAGATATTACAATGAGCCCTTCAACGGAATCGACGACACCTACTTCCACCCCTACAGATCTTTCCGCACCTCCCATAAGACAATCCCTTCGTCCTAAACAACCTCCGGCATGGCAAAAAGACTACATACTGTCATCAAAAGTCAATCAATCAAACCCAACACCAAGTTCTCAATCAGGTACTCATTATCCTCTTTCCAATTTTCTTTCTTACTCTCGTTTATCATATACACATTGTGCCTTTTTAGCTAACATTACAGGTCATACGGAGCCTACCTCATATGGTCAGGCGATCCTTGATCCTCAGTGGAAACAAGCCATGAACACAGAATTAGAAGCACTCCAACAGAATAATACATGGAGTTTGGTACCTCTCCCTGTTGGACATAAGCCGATCGGTTGCAAATGGGTTTACAAAATTAAGTACAAGTCAGATGGTACCATTGAAAGATATAAGACTCGCCTTGTTGCTAAAGGATACACTCAAGTAGAGGGTACTGATTATCAGGAAACATTTTCTCCTACAGCCAAACTTACTACACTTCGTTGTCTTCTTACTGTTGTTGCTGCACGCAATTGGTTTGCATACCAGTTAGACGTTCAAAATGTGTTCCTCCACGGTGACTTGAATGAAGAAGTATATATGGAACCTCCACCTGGACTTCGCCGACAGGGGGAGAACACTGTATGTCGGCTACACAAATCCCTCTATGGTCTCAAACAAGCATCAAGAAATTGGTTTCGCACCTTTTCAGAAACCATTCGAAAGGCTGGCTATGAACAATCAAAAGCTGACTATTCTCTTTTCACCAAAGTCCAAGGTACTTCATTTACAGCAATTTTAATTTATGTTGATGATATACTTCTCACAGGAAATGATCTTAAAGAAATCGAGCATCTCAAAAGGTTCCTTCTCAAACGCTTCTGCATCAAAGATCTTGGAGATTTGAAAAAAAAATTGGGTATTGAGTTTTCCAGATCACATAAAGGTATTTTCATGTCTCAAAGGAAATATGCATTAGACATCTTACAAGACTCAGGACTTCTAGCGGCGTGCCCAGACAAGTTTCCAATGGAACAAAATTTGAAACTTACTCCTACACATGGTGAATTATTGAATGATCCAACCAAGTATAGAAGATTAATTGGCAGACTGATTTATCTTACGGTTACAAGACCTGACATAGTCTACGCTATTCGGACACTAAGTCAATACATGCACGAGCCTCGAAAACCTCATTGGGATGCTGCTATACGGGTCCTTAAATATATTAAGGGTACTCCAGGTCAAGGCTTATTATTCCATTCCACCAATGATCTTACATTGAAGGCCTTTTGTGATTCGGATTGGGGAGGTTGCAGTGCCACAAGGAGATCAGTTACAGGATATTGCATTTTTCTTGGAAATTCTCGTCTCATGGAAGTCCAAGAAACAATCAAATGTTTCAAGATCGTCAGCAGAAGCAGAATATCGAGCTATGGCTAATACATGCTTGGAGTTCACATGGTTACGATATATTCTACAAGATCTGAAAGTCCCACAAGTAACTCCTACGAAATTATTTTGCGATAATCAAGCTGCTTTGCATATTGCAGCGAATCCTGTCTTCCATGAACGTACAAAACATATTGAAATAGATTGTCACATAGTTCGAGAAAAGTTACAAGCTGGAATGATTAGTCCATCATATGTACCTACACGCTTTCAGTTGGCAGATTTGTTTACAAAGGCATTGGGAAAGGATCAGTTTGTGACACTATGCAACAAGTTGGGACTTCATGATATTCACTCTCCAACTTGAGGGGGAGTGTTAAGAAATATTATATCATATATTCACTTTCCTATTTAGTGTAAATTAGATCCCACATAATATGGATCACCGATTTGGTGGCTTAGAATTAGGCCTTAATTGATTTGTAACATCTATATATGTATTGTTATACTGTAAATGTAAATACACAACTTCAGCCATTTCTCTTCTCCCCTAGAATTCACTGCTCCATCTTAAGTTTCTTCACTCTCTATTTCTTAAGTAAAGAGCAAAGATTTATTTGCTAGTTGTTCTTAGTTAGAATTTTGAGTTACAAAAAGTAAATCGCAAATCTAAATTATTGGGATTTATGTAATTCTTGTTTAAATCACTAGATGATCCAAGTTGGTTCTCACAAATAAGTGCTATATGTCTTGTATCTATTGATCATTGCTTCTGCACCACGTCATTGTTGGATTTCAAGTGGTGTAAAATGAATCCCCCATACATTGGCAATGAAGTGCAACTGTAAGCATAGTGCCCACTTCATCATTTGAATTTGATATACTAAAGTGTCTAAGAGCTTTGGCTCTCTCCCAAATGTTATCCAGTAAGATGTGCGATTGGGTTGGCTCCACACGCAATTCTCGATCTTAAAAGAACATGTTATCATTGATTTTTCTTGTCATCCCTTCCCGTTTGAGTAAACAACGCATAAGAGTTTGATGCTCTAGAGCACTTCACTTCTCTGATATAAGCTTCTTGTTTCATTCAGAATAAGATGAATTTTATGATTATGTAGAATGAGGTTGCTGATCCATTTGATCCTCTTGCAGGACAGACGGAGCTCTGAGGTACTGTTATGCTGCTTGTGAAGAATGGAATATTGTGTTGGCTTGAGAAATGGTAACTGTCAACTGTATGTGGAATCTGTGTACTATTCTAAGTTTATATGTTCATAGAAATTGGAATGTATAAATCATGTTATCTGCACCAGAGGAAATTCTTTCTTAAGGGACTTCTATCTTTGTTCTTGTACATATGTGTATGAGAGGAAATCTTATGAATTGTACTGCAGGAACACATAACAATAACATTTTCAAAACTTTGCGTAACTTAGGCAAGAAAGTATGTATATACATTCAACTTGTTATGCAAAATCTTGAAAACATCACATTATGTGGAATTTTTCAAACAACAGAGGCATCACAAACCTGATTCAATTGATGAGAGATATGCTCAAAATATAAGGAATGTGCAACTTATTATCAGACGATGAATCTGATATAGCGGAGATTGTTGGGAAAGGCAAGGCACTAACAAAGAATGCACAACAGGGTAGCAGCGGAAGAATACCCAAGTCTAAACTTTTCCCTTTCAATTTGAACCAAGAGAAGACAAACAAACCAAGCACAATGGTAATAAGGCAGCAAGTATATCAACCAAAAGAAATACGACAAGACAAAATAAATCAATCACACGAGACACCAAGATTTACGTGGAAAACCCCTTCGGTGTGAAGAGTAAAAACCACGGGACCAAAACCTCCACTATAATCACCAAGAGTTACAATAATGTTCTCCAAAATGGCCACCAAAGAAGTGCCAAACAACGAGCAACACTACATAAATCACAACACCAAAAACAAGAGAATAAAAGGAGCAAAAGCACCGAAAAACGCAGCTACTGTTCACGGATGCAAAACTGGAGCTACGGGATACCAAATCCAACTCTGTCAGTTTCTAATCAAAGATTGAGATGAGAGGAACAAGCTGTCCAAAAATCAGATCAATCGGATAAGAAACGAAGCGGGAATCGCAATTTGAAGTTGGCAATTTAGGGCTGAAATTGGGTGCGAAAATCTGCTCTTTCTCTCTATGTGTGGCTGCTGAAAAATATTATGTGGATTATGAAATAAGACCTAAAAAAGGTCTATATATATGCCCCATAGAATTGGGCCTATGGGCAAAAGTGGGTTGGTCCAAATTGAGCTTTATTTATCCACATAGGAAGGGAAAAAGACCCATAACCCCAACAATTCTCCCCCTCACGACTATGTGGAGGAGACCGCCATCCCGGCGATCATGCAACAATCTTCAAATTTCCATCTTGGCAAAGCTTTAGTCATCATATCGGAACCATTATCATCCGTATTAATCTTCTCAAGTTCAAGCAACTTAGAATCCAACACATCTCGAATCCAATGGTATCTCACATCAATGTGTTTAGACCGACCATGGAATGTAGAATTCTTGCCAAGATGTATAGCACTTTGACTGTCGCAATAAAGCACATACCTCTCTTGAGCACAACCAAGTTCCCCCAAGAATCTCTTCATCCAGAGCAACTCTTTACACGCTTCAACGGCAGCAATAAGCTCAGCTTCTGTAGTAGATAGAGCAACACATTTTTGCAACCTAGATTGCCAAGACACAGCTCCCCCTGCAAAAGTAACCAAGTACCCTGAAGTAGACTTGCGAGTATCAACATCACCAGCCATGTCTGAATCAGTATAACCATAAAGAATAGGCTTCCCTTTACCAAAACACAAACTCAGACTAGAAGTGCCACAAAGATATCTCATGATCCACTTCACAGCATTCCAATGTTCTCTTCCCGGATTAGAAAGAAAACGGCTAACAATACCAACAGCATGAGCAATATCTGGTCTTGTACAAATCATTGCATACATTAATCTACCAACAGCTGAAGCATAAGGAACTTTCTTCATATCTTCCTTCTCATCATCACTGGAAGGACACTCTTGCGTGCTCAACTTGAAGTGCATAGCTAAAGGTGTACTGACAACCTTAACATTATTCATGTTGAACCTTCGAAGTACTTTCTGAATGTACTTCTCCTGTGATAACCACAACTTCTTGGCCTTTCTGTCACGGACAATCTGCATGCCAAGAATCTGCCTTGCTGGTCCTAAGTCTTTCATAGCAAAAGACTTACTCAACTCTTGCTTCAACTTTTGAATCCTGCAAGCATTATAACCAACAAAAGCATGTCATCAACATAAAGCAACACAATAATAAAGTCACCATCAGAGAATTTTTGCACAAAAACACAATGATCTGAAGAAGTCTTCTTGAAGCCCTGCTGACTCATAAAAGAACCAAACTTCATGTACCACTGTCTAGGAGCTTGTTTCAAGCCATACAAGCTCTTCTTCAATTTGCAAACATAATTCTCTTTTTCCCTTGACTTCAAAACCTTCCGGCTGCTCCATATAAATTTCTTCATCTAAGTCACCATGGAGAAAAGCAGTTTTAACATCCATTTGTTCAATCTCTAAATCTAGACTTGCGGCTAAGCCTAGAACAACACGAATGGATGACATCTTCACAACTGGAGAGAATATCTCATCAAAATCAACTCCCTTTTTCTGGTTAAAACTCTTCACAACTAATCTAGCTTTGTACCGTGGAACTGGATTGCCATCTTCATGTTTCACCCTGAAAACCCACCTGTTTTTTTAAAGCTTTTCTGTCTTTAGGTAACTTAACCAAATCAAAAGTATGATTATCATGTAAGGATTTAATCTCATCTTCCATAGCATCAAACCATCTTTCTTTTTCTTCACTATCCATGGCTTCATCAAGACTCTCAGGTTCTCCCCATCAGTCAAGAGTACATACTCATTGGGAGAATAACGAGATGAAGGTAGTTTCTCTCTAGTAGATCTTCTGAGAGAACTCTCTGGAGCATCAATAGCAGCTGGTTGCTGGCCAACCACATCCTCTTGCACTGGAGCATCAACAACATCCTGGTCATTCTGAACATGATCATCATCTTCATTATCAACTTGATTTTCATTATTATGAAGATTTTCTTCAGGTGCAGTAGTCAAAGGAACTGGATCAATATCAACTAGGCGCTCACTACTCTGAGAATCAACCTTCTCAGTTTTGTCAAAATCTTCAATTGTTTGGTCTTCAAAAAACACAACATCACGGCTTCTAACAAGTTTCTTCTCAACTGGACCATAGAAACGATAGCCAAATTCATCTTGACCATAACCAATGAAGATACACTGTCTAGTTTTAACATCCAGCTTTGACCTTTCATCCTTAGGAACATGAACAAAAGCTTTACACCCCAAGACTCTAAGATGATCATAAGAAACATTCTTACCAGACCAAACTCTGTCAGGGACATCACTATTCAAAGCAACAGCAGGAGATAAATTGATAACATAAGCAGCAGTATTAAGTGCTTCTGCCCAAAAGGAATCTGGCAGCTTAGCATCTGAAAGCATACATCTAACTCTCTCAACTAGAGTTCTGTTCATCCTCTCTGCTAAACCATTTAACTGAGGAGTCTTTGGAGGAGTTTTCTGATGCCGAATACCCTTCTCTCTACAATATTTATCAAAAGGACCAATATACTCACCACCATTATCTGAGCGGATGCATTTCAATTTCTTCCCTGTCTGTCTCTCAACCAAGGCATGAAAACCCTTGAACACATCAAGTACCTGATCCTTGGACTTCAAAGGAAATACCCAGAGTTTGCGAGAATGATCATCAATAAAAGTCACAAAGTAAAGTGCATCACCATGAGACCTTACCTTAAAAGGACCACACAAATCAGAATGTACCAACTCCAGCAAATCAAGCTTTCTTGAAGGCGGATAACTCTGAAAGGAAACTTTTTTCTGTTTACCGGCTACGCAATGAACACATTTCTTCAACTTTGCTTGTTTCACTCCAGAAAGTAAATTTTTCTTAGCCAAATTGTCAATCCCCTTCTCACTCATATGACTTAGCCTTCTATGCCATAATTCTGATGAAGTATCATTCTCCACCAAGTTTACTAAGCCTCTAGAGATGGAGCCCTGAAATACGTACAAGTTAGACAACTTGTCACCACGAGCCACAACCATTGAACCTCTAGTAAGCTTCCACTGGCCAGCACCAAGGGTGTTAACATAACCCTCATCATCAAGGTTCCCCACAGAGATTAAATTCAGGCGAACATCTGGAGCATGCTTGACATTGTTGAGAACTAATCTCGAACCATTGTTACTTTCTAAGCAAACTGTTCCAATGCCAAGAACTTCAACTTCATCATTATTACCCATCTTCAACATCCCAAAATTACCTGGAGTATAAGAAGAAAATAATTCTTTCTTGGGCGTGACATGAGAAGTAGCACCAGAATCCACAAACCAGCTAGACTCATCACGACCAAGATTAATGGCATTCTCACCACAAGCAACAAGAAGATCATCATTAGCAACAACAGCAACACGATTCTCATTATCGCCTTCTTTCTTTTGTCGTCTCATATCTCTCTTGTGCTTGTGACAATATTTCATGATATGTCCATTCTTGTGGCAATAGTCACATGTAACATTCTTGTATCTGGACTTTGCCTTGCTTCTACTTGTACCTCTATCATTCTGACCTCTGAACTTATTTCTCCCCCTATCTTCAGTAACCAAAACATCGGAGTGTGAAGCTGAAGAAGATGAGGCATGTGATCTTCTTCTCATCTCTTCATTCAAGACACCACTCTTAGCATATTCCATAGTTACAACACCACTGGGAGCAGAATTAGTCAAAGAAACTCGAAGAGTCTCCCAAGAGTCTGGCAGAGGATTGAGAAGCCAAAGTCCCTGAATTTCTTCATCAAACTTTACACCCATTCCGGACAGCTGGTCAAGGACACCCTGAAAATCATTTATATGATCAGAAATAGGACTACCCTCTTTGTACCTGATATTTATCAATTGTTTCAGCAGGAACAACTTGTTGTTGCCAGTCTTTGAAGCATAAAGTGTCTCAAGCTTATCCCACAAACTTCTGGCATGTGTCTCATTCACAATATGATTTCTAACATTATCTTCAACCCATTGTCTGATATAGCCACAAACCTGCAGATGCTCAAATTCCCAATCCTCATCATTCATAAATTCAGGTTTGTTAGAAGCAAACACAGGTAAGTGCATCTTCTTGACAAATAGAAGATCTTTCATCTTGCCTTTCCAAGTATGATAATTACTACCATTCAAACACACCATCTTGCTCATCTTTGCCTCCATCATTCAAATTGACTATCAACAACAACCAATGCTCTGATACCACTTTGTTGGGAAAGGCAAGGCACTAACAAAGAATGCACAACAGGGTAGCAGCGGAAGAATACCCAAGTCTAAACTTTTCCCTTTCAATTTGAACCAAGAGAAGACAAACAACCCAAGCACAATGGTAATAAGGCAGCAAGTATATCAACCAAAAGAAATACGACAAGACAAAATAAATCAATCACACGAGACACCAAGCTTTACGTGAAAAACCCCTTCGGTGTGAAGAGAAAAAACCACGGGACCAAAACCTCCACTATAATCACCAAGAGATACAATAATGTTCT